>JBCNJP010000003.1:37782257-38084707 GCA_039602395.1 Deinandra increscens subsp. villosa | reverse complement strand
TGTACACTACTACAAAAACTGCCTTCCTTGACACGCGAACGATGACACTCGATAATTCTTGACGTGCAAAAACTGAAGTGTCAAAATAAAATGTCATTTATAGGTAAATCCTAAGAATTCATGACGCGCATTTTTGAGTGTCAAGAATTTCTGTCATATTTCAAAAAAAAAAAACACGAAGGACATATAAAACCGCGTGTCAAGAAGAAAGTGTCGTCTTTTAATTTTTGGCTCCAAATTTCCCCCCAATATTTTGCCCTAATTTTCAATTTTCAGCCTCTATTTTCCCCCACACCCTCTCGCTCCGTTTAATCTCTATCTCACTCTCAAATCTCAACGTAAACGTTTTCATTCCAAATCCCAAATTTCATCTTCATCCCCCCACCAAAACACACACAGTTTTCTGAAATTCATCAATCTCCTCCTATTATTTGGAAATTTGGATTGAATTTTTTTTTGCATTTGCATCTAACAAAAATTCTCCGTTGAATTTTACAAAACCACTCGTAATCAATCTCTCCATCAACACCTGCAATCGCATCTAAATTCAATCCAATCCAATCCAATCCAGATCCAGAAATGGGAGTCGGATTATCCATCCTAATCGGACTCGAATCCGCAACCTTATTCATCGTCTTCGTCTACCTACGAACCGCCCTAGGGTTTACACTCCTCTCAGTCCCCTTCCTCTACGCATCTCTCGTATCACTACTCGTTTCACTCGCCTCACATCCTTCAATCAATCTACCCATGCTTCTGGGCAAAAACACCGACGGATCGTTCCCAATCTGGCCCCTAATCATGTTCAGCCCTTATCTCTATCTCGTCCGAACTTTTTCAACTCTTCAGAGATTGAAAAGCCGCGAGGATCCGTACAGTGAGGAGGTTAACGGTCTGTTCGTCGGCGGATGGCCGTCCTCGCCGGAGAAAATGTCGTCGGGGAACCCTGCGGTTGTAGATTGCACCTGTGAGTTGCCTAGGGTTTTTAGTGTTTCTGGAAACGGTTATTTGTGTGTTCCGACTTGGGATACGAGGTCTCCGGATCCGGGTGGGATTGAATCTACGGTTAAGTGGGCTTGCAGGAAGAGAGCTCAGAATATTCCGGTTTTTGTTCATTGTGCTTATGGTAAATGTTTCGACTTATCATTGATTATTAATTTATTATGATGTCTTTACTCTCATTTGTTGTTATAGCTTTGTGAGGTACACATAGTTAGTTATCTTGAATGTGTTGTTTTTGATCCATTGTGAAAGTACACAATGAGCAATAGTATAATCTAGTTGATGATAGATTCATAGTTGCAATCCTGCGACTGCAAGTTTGCAGAAAATGAAAGAAGGTGCATATGTTTTAGTCAAATAAGCATTAGTTTACCAAATCATTTAGAAGTGATATAGTTGATGATAGATTCATAGTTGCAATCCTGCAACTGCAAGTTTGCAGAAAATGAAAGAAGGTGCATATGTTTTAGTCAAATAAGCATTAGTTTACCAAATCATTTAGAAGTGATATAGGTTTTAATTGGGAATGTTTCACCTGATTGTAACCATTTAACCAAGTTTCTTCATTGTTCGATTAACGTCATTCAAGCTTTTTTCTAACTTTTAAAACCACTCCAGTTTTGATATTGTTCTGTTGTTGTGAATTGTTTTATATGTATCAAATTAAGTGTCGTAAATTGAACGAATGTGATACTTGGTTACCATTTAGTGATTATTCTTTTCAAGGTAACTGTGAGAGAAAGAAGTTAATAGATGATGGTGACCAAGTTTCATAATTGTTCCATTCAATCATGAAAAAATTTTCAGCAATGGAACATTATTGAAGCTTGAGTGGTCCGCAGGTGATGAAGGAAATACCGGCATTCACTGTACTGAAGAACGGTTCCATCCTCAAGAACATCTTTCTCTTACGCCCAAAATCCGACGCCGCTAAATCATCACCAAATCAAGATCCGGATGAAGAAATACTGCTTTTTGGACGACATCCGAATTGCCATATTACTCTCGAGCACCCTAGTATCAGCAGATACCACCTCCGTATTCACTCAAATCCGTCTTCACATATGCTTTCCGTAGTCGATCTATCATCTGGTAAAATTCAGCAAACTCGCCTTTATCTGTTGATAATACGACTTTAATTCTGTAGATTTTCTCAATTGTGATTGGTATAATTTACTTCCATTTTGGGGGGAATGATTGATTGATTGTTCAGTGTTTAATTTGTTTTGTTGGTTTTCTTAACGATGTAGTTCATGGGACATGGGTTTCGGGGAGGAGGATTGAACCAGGGGTTCACATGGTACTGAAAGAGGGAGATACGGTGAAAATTGGTGGTTCAAGTAGGGTTTACGAGCTGCACTGGGTCCCACTGACCCAAGCTTATGATGGACAGTTCGTGCCTACTTTCGCTACGATCAAAGAAGGAAAAGAAGAAGAAACGCATCAGGTGGCTATGAGTTTCTTACAATCTTATCGTTTTTGTTTATAATTTATTGTGCCTGGAAGGTGTTTGATGAAATGCCTCTTTATGTTTGTTATTTTGCTTTTCTTTTTCTTGATTATGTAGGACGAGAAACATGATGTGGATTCGTCGGAAGATGATGTTGAGGGTTCGGATGTGTCATTATCCAACTGGATTCATGATTCGCCTTTGAAGGTGTTGAACCCATTGACATCTTCAGTGCCTAATTGCTACAGTTCTGATACTGTGGAAGAACATTCACAGCTACTAACAACAGGCAATGAAAATGATGTCAGTGTTTCAATTCAGGCTCCACCTGATGCGTTAGAAACTACATCTGCAACAGATGTTTCTAACAGCCAAAATAATTCAGAGGATCAGTTGAATTGGTTGAGGGATAATTTGATCAAAGAAGATTTGTTCTCTATGCCAAACTGCTCAGAATCTTCCTGTGGGCAAAAATGCCTTGCATAATGGTATTTTCTTGCATATACAACAATAATTCTCTTAGCATTTTTGCAAGGAAGATGGTTACTTTTTCACTCTTCTCCTAAATATAAAAATAAACCGAGAAATGTTCATTTTATTTATGTTTAGAACTTGGCAAAGAAAAGATGGACAATGGTAGTGGACACTAACAGTCTTCTTGACCACAAGTCATTGAAGCATTTGAAACTTCTTGAAGGCATCAAAGGGACTCGGCTTTTTGTACCCAATATTGGTAACAAGTCATGCTTTCTGTTAATTAAGTTGAAAATAAACGATTTTATTCTGTAGCTGAAGTTAACAATTTTCTTTTATCTTTGTTAAAACCATCATCAGTTGTAAGAGAACTAATGGACATCAAGAGCCAAGATAGTTTTTTCAAAAGCAGCTCAAAAAGGCTTCTTTAGCATTGAAATGGATTGATGAATGTATGATGAACACAAGATGGTGGATTCATGGGGATGATGAAAATGTTCATTCATCAACACCAGTACCTGAAGTTCTTGAAATTGCCCTCCATTTACGCAAAGAAATTACGGATCAGGAGATCATCATTCTCACTAATAACCTCACATTGAAGATCAAAGCTATGGAAGAAGTAAATCTCATATTTAATTCTTTTGATAACAATAATATTATTATCATTATTACTGTTTTTATTAAGATGGTTTGACCAATTATGTTGATGCTTTCTGATCTTATTACATAATTAACATTGTAGTGCATGTTTAGGTAATGCTCACTTACTATCTTAAATGTGCTTTTAGATTATTGTTATGTTTTTTATGTGTGGTATTGTTTGAATTTAGTAGTTGATATGCTCACATATTTCACTTTAAGAATGAAGTATTTTATGTGAACTGTTTAATCCCACTTCATTATGCCATAACACACACGATAACTTTGTTGTCTTAAATATCACTATAGTGCCTGTTTTACAACACCTGGTATGTGAACATCTAAAAGGTGTAAATAATGGGCAGGGTTACAATTATGCACAGTAACATCAAGGTTGACTCTAAATTTTCTGGTTTGTCTTTCTTTTCTGATATGTTAATGGGCTGTTATTTAGTATTATTAGTCGGCCTACTTCTTAGAATTCTAGACTTGGTTAATAAAAAATTAGCACATTAATATTCATGGTACGTTAAAATCAAACAGGTGAGTTTGGTAAGTTGGGTACTAGCATAATATATTTAGTATCAAAACATGTTCAGTTATTTTTTACTGTTATTTCAAACTGTTTTATGTTGCTGCTGTTCTAATGGGTCAGTTAGTTAAAACACCTACAAAACAGTTTTATGTTGCTGCTATTCTTAGTTTGAATTCTTTAAGGGCTGTTGGTTTATTTAGAGTTATAGGTGTTGTTGATTGCCACATGTTCTAACTGGTAAATAATTGCAACTTCTATTCTTGTTGATAAAGGGGTATTAAAGTCCATGTTTAGGAGAAAGAGTTCAGGGTCACCCCCTCGGGTCGATGCAGTGTATCTTCAGCCAGACGTGGTGGAAGAGCTAATAGAGGAAGGATCAGCTTTGCTCTCAGAAAGGTTTCTAATATTGAAGACCTTGTGTTTCTTAATCTGTTAGGTTATGGGTCTGATCATGGTCCGTTTACAAACAGCTCAAATCCGACCCATTGACAAGTCTATGAGTCGGGTTATGTATTCTTAACAGCTGATATGTATGATTTGATTGCATTCTTAATAGCTATTATGTATGATTTGATTGCAGGTTACATACCAAGTACCCGTTGTGTAACTTGTTCAAATTGTTCACTTGTGCGGTGTGTCAAAAGGAAATGAAACCTGGGGAGGGTATTTCCATACTTGCAGCATCTGGTAATCTTGTGAAACCAAGGCCTTGGGATGTTCCCTTATCGTTTTCATATTTTTAATAATCGGTCATCACCTCATCTTATATCTGTTAGGTGGCTATACAGTTGTTAAAGTGACTAGCAATCTAGCATGTACAATTACATATAACCCGTGTTGGATGTGAAGACTGAGAAGGCTGATTTTGAGATAACTTACCATGTAATTCTGCTGTTGTTTTATGTTATTGTATAGATGGCTGTATTTGTTTCCAGTTCCACTGCTGCTGCTGTAAAAAACAGCTCTTATAAAACAACCCTTAAAAACAACCATTTTGACCCATAAAGGTGTAAAAAACAGCCCTTATAAAACAGCCCTTAAAAATAGCCATTTTGACCCATTAAGGTGTAAAAAACAGCCCTTAAAAAACAGGATTTGCTTAAACAGTTTTAAAAAACATCCCTTATAAAACAGCCCTTAAAAACAACCATTTTAACCCATTAAGGAGTAAAAAACAGCCCTTAAAAAACAGGATTTGCTTAAACAGTTTTATAAAACAACCCTTAAAAAACAGCCCTTATAAAACAGCTCTTAAAAAACATCCCTTATAAAACAGCTCTTAAAAAACAGCCCTTGCATATTTTGTACAATCTGGTGTTTTCTTGTCAAAATAGTTATTATACCCATTTTGACCCATTAAGGAGTAATATGTAGTTTTCATGCTATATTGACTCAAACTGATCGTTGATGTAGTAACAACGTTGTTTCTGACCTCTTTTGTTTACAATTGACTCTTAAAGATACCAAATTTTACATCTTTGTCAGCTTTTATAGAATTGATATTTGTTCAAGGATGAGGAACATTGGTGGTCCTGATTTGCCAACACCCTTATGTTTATATCAAGTTACACTAGCCAAATATCTTGGAACATGCCTTATTATCTTGAAAAACTTTACCTTAGTATTCCTTGTACATCAGATTGTAACTCTTGTAGAAACCTCATTCACATTATCTTTTACACAGATTGGTGGAGATAGTAATGTTTACACAGATGCTGATTTTGATGAGATTCGTGAAGAATGGTTGACCTACGCTTGCCACTTCATTTACACGGACGTGAAGTAGTAGTAGTGATCCAATATATATGCATGTAAACTTTGAACATTTTACTTTTGTCATTGTGATCAAATTGCATGTATGATGAACATGAAATCGAATTATTTTCAATTGCTATTTGTATGAAATGCATTGTTTTGGTACAGCAGCTATTATGTATTTTGGTTTTGTGAAATATGATTTATTAACAGGGAAATCAGTAATTTTTGAAAAAAAAAACACTTACAAGGATGACACGCAAGAATGAGTGTCATAAAAGGCATGACACGCAAATCTGCGTGTCATAAACAGACGACACAAAAAAATATTATAAATAAAAAATATATTAATCACAGATGACACCTTTCTTGACGCGCAAAATGGGTGTCAAGAATGGAGTGTCAAGGATAGCGTGTCATTGTTCGCGCGTCAAGAGCTTTTTGACACGCATTTTGCGCGTCAAGAAGCTTCTTGACCCCCGCATCCTTGACGCGCATTTGCGTGTCAAGAAGGCACTTTCTTGACGCGCAATGCACGTCAAGAATGCCAGTTTTTGTAGTAGTGCTAATTACCAAACAGTAAAAACTTCCATCCACACTTCTAACATTCATAGGACCAAAAAGATCCATATGAAGTAGTTCCAACGGAGTAACAATGGAATTAACACGTTTGTACGGATGAGACTTTTTCTGTTACTTCCCCTTTTTGCAAGAAACACACACATCATCCATCAAAAAACGATTCTTCGAAACTCCCTCAACCAAGTTGTGATTAACTAAGTAATTCATCTTGCGGTGGTTAAGATGACCCATACGACGATGCCACAAAATTGACTCTTTTTCAGTAGCTTTAGATATGAAACATGTAGCCGACACTGTAGACGAGGTCTGATTCATATTCAAAACATATAAATCTCGAAAACGAGGTGCACGCATCACTATCCATTCATCAGGAATTTGAAAACCGGGCTTCAAAAAGATACACTCAGAACTTGTGAACGCAGTGGTATACTGCTTATCACATATTTGTGAGACACTCAGGAGATTGTGCTGCAACTCTTCCACAAATTGAACTTTGTCAAATTTAACTTTGTCATTTCCCATTTTTCCTTCTCCAGTAATTCTACCTCCTTTATGGCCAGCAAAGGTAACTCCCCCACCATTGATTGGTTTAACATCGGTAAGTAAGGAGAGATTACCAGTCATGTGCCTGGATGCTCCACTATCAATAACCCAAAAGTTGTTGACAGCTGGCTTTCGAGCACCATGCACATAGTAGCAAAAAGTTAGTGAGAATCTGGACCCAAGCATTCAGCTTTGGGTCGACTTGTGTCTTCTGAAAAATCTTCAGTGGCTTTAGAAGTCATTTTAGGCAACCACTTTTGCCTGATTACTGGAACAGATGAATCTGTGGTGACATTGTCTGAAGATGAACTATCAACAGATTTCTTAGTCTTAGAAAATTTTTCTCTCTTGAAAAAATGTTTTGTAACCACATTTCCATCTGTGTGTTTTGACCCAGAAACATTATCAGATTTCTTTGATTCAGTAGCGGAAGCTCGTTTCTCGGCCAAAACAGGACAACGATTGCGTATGTGACCTTTCTGATAACAGTGATAACATCTCCTTCTATCAACAAACATAACAGGAAAATGAGATCCTGAATCAAGAGAACTGTTATCATCAGACATGTGTTGTGCCTCTCTCCTTGGAGCCTTAGCATTAAATCCTTGCGATTTGTGCTTAGGAAGAGGTTTAAACAATGGTTTAACATAACCAAATTGGTTATAAAAACCAAAATCATCAACACCACATTGATCAGCATACCCTTTGGGTTTGACACGGTCATGCTTGGTTTTATCAAACTTTCCAAACTGTTTTTCATAGCACCCAAAATCATCATAAAAATCATAATCTTCACAAAAACCATATGCTTCATAGTCAAAACGGTTTGTTTTAGTTGAAAATCTTCCATCAGAATTATAAAAATTCTTAGGTGAGTACTGTGACGCTTTTGACTCTGGGAAAATTTTCTTATCATCAGGGCTTGACTTAAGTTTCAACAAGGAACCAGTTTTCTCAGTTTTATGTTTAGACACAGATTCTTCGTTTTCATCAACATAAAACACTTTGGAAATTTTGGTTGGGTCAACACAGCATAGCGGAAATTCGTCATCTGAAAATATGGTATCACTACCTTTCAGAGAATATCTTTGCACTTTCTTAGAACACTCACCCACCTCAACCTTACCTTTCTGTTTGAAATTTACGTTCTCACACTTACCATTCTTCTTTGTAGGCTGTTGAATTTTCTCAGGTTTCTTCTGATTGACCTTAGAAAGTTCATCAGGATGTCCAAAACCAATACCATTACACTTTTCTGACTTTGACAACGGTACTGGTATTGAATGAACATCTGGTGTGATGGTGTTGCTTTTATTCACAGATTCTTTTTTCATAAAACAAATTACGACCTTTTGCAAATTTCGAATTTTCAAATTCTTTCATTTTCTTTTCAGTTTCTTTGACCTTCTCAGCAGCTTCTAAAGGTGTAAGATTTACACTTTTAGATGAGTTTACCATAGAATCATGAGTCTCAGATTGTTTGTTAACAACATTGACAGTTTTGGACACATTTTTCAAAGGCTTCCTCTTATGAGTTCCTTTGGAGTTTTCAGATACTCCTTCAGTAAAACTGGAATAATCAAACACAACAGCTGGTTTGACATTCGATTCATTTGGACCTTTCCCATGCACAATTGGTGGTGGAACAGAAGTACACCCTGATTCTTTAAGCACATCTTTTAAATTTTCATCTTTGCACAGAAAACTGGCAAAGGAAGATGAATTTTTGAAATTGTCCAATTGTCTCTGAAGATCTAATATTTCAATTTTTAATTCTGAAATTTTAGAATTAGCTTCTGCAAGCTTCTTCTCAGAAAAAATATAGTCCTCAGTTTTGTTATTTAATTCAATTTTCGTGCTTAGAATCAAAGCATGCTCACTTTTTAATTCTGCCTTAACGGCCTCCCACCTTTGTTTATAGATTGCAACATTTTCTTCTGCCAATGTGTATTTATCATAATACATGACTTTCTCATCAGAAAGTTCTTTCAGTTGATTGGCAGTTGTTGTGCAAAATTCACAAACGTTAGAATGTACCTGAATATCAGCCATGATTGCTTGATGACCCTCAGCAAAGAAATCTTCTCCTGGAAGATCAGAATCATCTTCAAATATTACAGTCCTCTCCTCGGTACATAACAATGCTGACTCGTCAGGACAATCTGCAGCCCAGTCGTATCCTTCACCAGTTTGCGAGACTAATGCTTTAGATTCTGTGTTGGATCCACTAGCAGCTGCATTTGAACTTGACGGACTTGTGTAACTTCTCGACCCTTGATTACTCTTAGAGGCATATTTCTAAAATAATTTCGAAGTTTCCTGCTTCTTTGCTTTGGTACACTCCTTTGCAAAATGACCATAGTTTTGGCAGTTATAACATCGAACCTTGGATTTATCAAATCCCAATTTGCCTTGAGGATTAAGATCTTTACGCCCAGTCTTCTCCATAAACCTCTTACCTCTTCTAACAAGCATTGCCATTGACCAATTAATGTCCATTAACTCTAGATCAACTGGATCAATTTGTTCATAATCTTCTTCAGTCAGTTCAGCACTAGTTAGCTTTCCAGCTATCACTCCATCGTAAGACGAAATCATTGCCGAAAATAACGCCATATATTCTTGGAGCAGGTGATGGAGATTCTGACTTGGAGCAGGTGATGGAGATTGATTAGAATACACGGGATATGTAACAGCAGCTTTGGTAGAATATCCCTCACTAGATGAACCTCTTGACATGTTTGCATGACTACTCGAAGTGTTTTCCACATAAAATGCCATTGTCGGTGGATTAGAATTTGCTTTTGCCTTTGCATGCATTGTTGATGCATTATCACCAAAATAGACATCTGGATTTTGAACTTGAGTTGGTAAATTTTTCACACGTCTCATATCCAACTCTCGGGCTAGCAAATTTCGAGTAAGATCATCATATGAAATATCATCGAAGTCCTTGTTATGAGTTAACCAAAGAATATATCCTTCCCAAGTTGCTGGCAAAGCATCCAACAGTTTCTCTTTCAGTTCTCCAGCATCCTTTTTCACCCCAACAATATCCAACTCACTCACCAAATGAGATAACCTTGAAATCAGATCATTAATACTTTCATTAGAGACATGACAAAAGTTATCGTACTCTCGCAACAGCACCTTTTTCTTACTCTTCTTATATTGAGCATTTCCTTCACATCTATGGCACAAAGCTTCCCATAAAGCCTTTGACGTTGTGTGCATCTTAAATTGATGTAAGATATCCTTTGGTAATGCCATTGACAAATTTGAGTAAGCTTTTCTTTCCAATTTGAAAGATTCCTTTTCAATATCATTCATTTTGTTGTATGGCTTTTCTTGACCAGCAAATTCACCCGTGGTAAACTTTGGAATTGTATAGCCATCCAACATTGGAGTCCAAACGGTGACATCCGTGACACCGATGTATGATTCATATCGAGTTTTCCAATTGTGAAAATCTTCAAACTTCATCAACTTAGGAACCTTATTGGTAGTTCCTATTTCATTATCATAGTTCAATAACGCTTGTACAGTTGACGACATCGCAGCAAAGGCCTGGAACGGATCCATTTTTAACAAAAATTCAATTCTGTTGACAGCGGATCAGAATATCGAACCCCGGACCAAAATCTGACCTCCGGATCAAATTCCAAGTGAACGGATCAGAAAAATCTCCCCGGATAAATCTCCGCGGAACAAAATTATTCTACCGGATCAAAAACACCCCTGCGGATCAACTGATACGCTGCTCACTGATACGCTGGAACTGCCGCGGATCAAACAATAACCGCCACGGATCAGTGTTTGAAGATTGCTTGGCGGATCAGATTCAGCGGATCACTAAATCTGATGAATTTACTCTTGCGGATCAGAAACTTCAACCGGCGGATCAATAGCGGATCACCCACGGACCAGAACCAAAATGCATAATTTTCACAATTTTTGACTTTTAATGCTTGAATACAACGTACAACTCAGCGAAAATGAACCAGAAGCAATCCGAATGAAGAAAACATACTGAATTGACGAAGAACTGAGAAGAATTGATCGAAATCTTACAAAAACCGAAGTTTTTTCTCTCCAAAACTCAAAACCGATCTACAAATCACAGCAAACGAGCAAACCTGCTCTGATACCACTTGTAGAACACTAATACGATCTTGCTAGTGCATGATTACAATCGGTTTTGAACACAACGAGGTAAATAAACTTCTTTGTATAGATCACAGCTCGTAACAGAGAGAACAGAAAGTTTACAGGTTTACACCAGTGAAAACACACAGTTAAGAACGCTCAAACCTTACAACTAGTTCTCTCAACAAGCTAACACCTTTAAATAGGCTGCTGGCCAGCGGACCAACTAACCAGCGTACCAGGTGGTCCGGCGTACCACCTGGTCCGCCACTGGTCCGCTAGAACCAGAAAACCTAGCATTACACAATACATATACAAAAGACCATGACCTAGCACTAGACAAACATATATGCTTCTACACAAGTATTCAAGATCAAGCTACGATCGAGTTGAGGAGGAGTTTGTTTGAAGATTCATTTCATTGAACGAACGGATTCTATACTTGAGGGGGAGCTTGATTGAAGATACAAATTTGATGATGTTGAAGAGATACTGCACACGACGAGGGGGAGTTTGTTGATACCTAATATGTGCGTCGTATGAAGTATCAAGCAATGTTCAAGATCAAGCCAAAGTATGATTGGCCGAACCAGGTCCGAACCTGGAGTTCGGACTGGCCGAACCTGAGGTTCGGACTGGCCGAACCTGAGGTTCGGACTAGGCTCGGCCAGATGGGTATATATAGGAGTTTGGACATTGTAATGAGTTAGTTCTGAGCGTGTGAGATCTCCTTAAGTGTGTGTAACTAAGCTGTTTCTCTGTATCAGTTTCTAAGAGTCAGATTGTACTCGTTGTTTCTTCTGTGATCAATAAAACAATCTTTAATTATGTTTCGATCTCCGTTATAGCTAGATTGAGTAGACGATCCGATGCTCACGCATTTTCAATCTTGATACAAGAGCTGTGATGTTTTCATTCTCGTAATGCTAGAAGTTATCAAACTCCTTATTCAACACCTTCTTCCGACTTTTCTTGTATTGATAGTTTCCTTCACACCTTGCCGATAATGCATCCCATAATTGTTTCGATTTCTTACAAGTACAAAATTGACGTAACAAATCAGTGGGTAATGTCATTGTAAGATAACCAAATGCTTTTTGTTCAAGCTCATATAGTTTTCTTTCAGCATTATCAAAGGTATGAACTTCTTTGAAATCTCCTTAATCAGTTGGATATGAGTAAAGCTTCTTATTCGAGATTCACAAATCGATATCATTCGTGCTTATGTAAGCAGAAAATCATTACTTCCAATTATGATAATCTTCCAATTTCAACAACTTGGGAACTTTCTGACTTGTTCCGATTTCATTATCAATATTTAGCATTGTTTGCATTGCACTTTGCATAGCGGCAAAAGCTTGAAAATCCGACATCTTTTAACAATTCAAATTCTGATCAGTCGAACTCTATCCGAACTCAAAAACCTTTAACCGAACTTGATTTTATCCGAACTCTACCCGAACCAAAAATATTATCCGAACTGTAGCCGAACTGAAAATCAACCAAACTAGAAACAATAGTCGAAGTCTTGCCGAACAAACACAAGTCGAACCTGTCCCGAACCTTAACCGAACAATCTTTCTAAACCGAACTGTACCCCAACCCTAACCGAACCTATACTTCGGACGACCGAACACAAGCCAAACCTGGAGTTCAAACGACGGTTATTCCGAACAGAAACTTCTTCAGCCGAACCTGACCATTTTCACTCAAAATTTTCGAATTTTGACAGTTTTGAACGAGATTTGCAGCAGTTGGCCAGAAAAAGTGATAAGAAATGATTTAGGAGCACATTTTTGCAAAATACTCAACTGAAACTCTCAAAAACTCGTAAAAACAGTTTAATTTTTCGAAAACCCACATTTTTTGTTTCAAAAACTCCAAAAATAGCAACCACAGATCAGTAGAATGAACCAGAAAGCTCTGATACCACTTGTAAGTTTGTAGCATCGGATCGTCTACTCAATCTGGCTATTTCGGATGAGAAACGTAATTAAACCAATTGTTTTATTGATCAAAGTGAACAATTACAACTAGTAAACATAGAGAAATGACATAGAGAAACACCGTACAAAACACACACTTTAGATTAGACTCAATACGCTCAGTCCTAAATTACAAAGACCAAAGTTCTATTTATATACAACTAGCCGAACATAGGGCGAACTGCCAGTTTGCCCTGATCCGAACTGACAGTTCGGATGAGGTTCAGATGACAGTCTTCACTTTGTCTTGAACTTCACATCGCCTTGTCTCGATACTTCACACGACGCACAAATTATGTATCAACAGTTTAAAGGGGAAACTCTGCCAAAAAAAAAATTCTAGGTCTCTACTTTTCTTTTACATTTTCCTTAATCTGAATGCGTTTTGACACATTGAGGACAATGTGCAATTTGAGTGTGGGGACGGGAACAGTTTGGGTAACTCCTGGAACTAAAAACAATTGCTTTGTCCAATTCAAGCCTCACACAAAATTTCTTTGGAAAACTGGCTTCTGTATTGCCTAAATTTTTCAACAGTTTATTTTTTTAAAAGAAATGTGTCTGAAAAAATGTTTTTCCTCCTCTCATTTATCAACTTACAATCCATTAATTTGTAAACCCCTCAAGATTTTGAAGTAAATTTTTATTGACAAGAAGAAACCAAATTTATTTAATTATGAACTTACAATTTCCATTTTCCCTTATCAGTGAAAATTTGAGCCCCTATAGCATGATCAACTATAAGACATGCTCTTCTTCTTTTCTTCGAGAGAAACCAGGTAAATGCGATAGACGTAGAATTTGACACGGTAATACGTCCCGAGACGGACAAAATCAGAAGCCACATTATTAAAAGATTGAGGCAACTAGAATTTCTCCTTCTCACCCCACTCTCTAAAAAAAACATCCCCCTAGTAAGCCCCTTTGAGCATAAACCCTTTCGTTTCTTAACCAAACATATTTGCATAATAAGCCCTCTCTGCAAAATACCCCTAAAAACTTTTCTTTTTACACCCCCTTTATTTTAGTAAATAAACGTTTCTTTCAATAAAACAAACTTCCAATATATTCTCAAAATTAATAACAAGGCATAAAGTCGAGATGGACCCTAGACTTTATACCCGTTGTCTGCGAAAAAAATGGTCAAATATAGGGAAAATTCCCTTAGAAACAAAAGCAAAAGTGCCTCTAGAAGATTTGTTCAGAAAATAGTGAAAGACATAAACTTTTGGGAAACAATAAAAAAGACCGTTTTATTTATGTTTTTTACTCTTTTCAAATAAAACCATCATACCCTTACCCGAATCCTACCCTTTTCAAATAAAACCATCATACCCTTACCCGAATCCTACCCTTTTTAAATACCTCATGATAATCTTATGACCTTTGGTGAGATCGGTGGAGGCTCGATTCCGTGCCAAGCATATGCTCTCTATCTCATTTTGCCTTGGTACGAGTGTCCACCCCGAAAATAAAATATCTAACTCGAGTGATAAGTGACCACTTGTGAGGTGTGTAAGTAAATAGTTAAATAAATTTCTAAGAGGCTTGTCATACAAAACTTACTTCAATTAAAAAATGTAAGAATAAATTAATGGAATAACCAGGTGAAAATGGAGGAGGCATAACTTTTAAACGACACAAATCTTGATAAAAACAGACAAAAAAAATGAATTTTTGGGATGTGTCAAGGCGCCCCTAAATTATGGAGTTTTACTTGAGGACAAGCAAACATTTAAGTGTGGGGATATTTGATGCACATACATTTATACATATTTTTATACTAAAATATTCTCACATTTCGGGATAAAACCTAGCTACTAACATCAAAACAAAGCTATTTTGTTTTCTTTTTAGTTTTTCAGGTTTTCTAAAGCCAAAATACCAAAAGAAGCATAATCTAGCAGAAAAGTGAAGAAAAATGCAAGTTTTGGGATTTTATAACTTTAGCACGACCCATGCTTATCCAAGCACGGCCCGTGCCCGACCCGGATCTACAGAATCTCCCCTCTAAGTCAGCACGCCCCGTGTCTCTAACCACCACGCCCCATGTTAAAGCCTCTTGACATGGCACGGCCCATGCTCTGACAAACACGACCCGTGCCCCTGAGGACAGAAGATACCTGATCATCTCTCTGACATGGCACAGCCCGTGCCAAACTAAGCACAGTTCATGCCGAACTCCAAAAGTTGCCTATAAAAGCCAAGCCTCCTCCCATTTCTCAACTGGCTCAATTCTTCTCTCTTCCCCCTACTTTTTAGATTAGTTAGTCGAGCCACTTAGTGTTTTCATATCTTTAAGTATGTCAAAGTCTGTAAGAACTTTAACCAGTCTAAGTAATTGAAAGCATTTTGTCTATAAAAACTTCTTCTACTTATTGGCAAATCTTTAAGCTATGATTAGCTAAATTCTTACACTTGATTGGAAATAATAAACCTCTAATAAGTTTACAAGTTGTCTTTATAAAGTTGGTTTAAGGTGTGTCCAATGACTTTGTGAAGTATTACTGATTTTCTGAACCAAGCGTGCTCTACGTATCACAGACCATTTGGGGAGTCGAAATCTCAAAGGCCGGACCTGTGACACCCGGTTGGGGGACGATGCATAATCCTTTAAGGTGACTCGCGTCCCATGCTACATGATATGTTCGAGGTCCTTATGTCTATGTAAGCAAACTCGGTTGTCACGCAAGTGTGGGCTGAAAGTAGTTGGATGGGAATGAGGGTTTGTAATATTTTGTCACTTCACGGAAGCTGAGATGGTACGTGTTTGTGAACTTGGCTCTAGTCACGCCGGCCGTGCATGCGCGAGAGCGATGCATGGAAGAAACGGACCTTAGTCCCTTAAAAATATAAATTTTACAATAAAATAATCCGCACGCAGGGTTGTTCCCCTGCTGATTCATGACGGCGTGTCGAGTACGGTAAGTCGGCCGATTTGAGGGACTCCATAAGTAAGTGACATTATACCACTATATTTTTCTATTGGCAACACAGTTCACCGGGGTTCGTGCTCCTCGTAGTACGATCACCCGGGAGAGAAGTGATACTAGATTTGAGGCTAAGAAGCGGTCTAGTTGCCTGCCCATAGACAATCTTAACCCAAAGTTATAGATAAACAACTTGTCTATAAGTTACTGGTATGATTATTCCAATCAATACTGACTGCGACTGCTTAAGTCCGAAGACCCATTATATATATATATATATATATATATATATCAAACCTAGTTTTCTAACAAAAATCAAAGATAGAATTTGGTTAAACGTTGGTGAAGATTGAGTATTGGGAACTCTCACTTTCCATCGTGTCCTGATCGACCCCGATTTAACTTACCACTACTATATTTCCCATGATGGGTATACTTGCCTGTGTAATATAGTGAAATATTAGTTGTTAAGTAAATCAGGTATTATAAATTTAAAAGCTTAAAGCTTCTAAAAAGGTTTGAAGAATTGCCATATTTTATGAACACCTCTGCACACACCAGCGTATCATGTGAAGCTGAGGCTTCACCTAGCAAAGGCAAGGCTCATGCGTGAGCAAGTTAAGTGGGCATAACTATCAGGGGGGACTTTTGGCAGACTGGCATAGTTATAGTTGCAGTTATGTTATGTGTAATATCTCTCTTACTATAGAACTTTTCTTAGTTAATAAAGTTTTAATTTCCGCTGGTTTTGTTATCTTTGTTGTGTCATGTGTTCATGAGTAAATCCGATAAGTGGCGTCCCTCGGGGCCAAGTCTAGGATCCGGGCGCCACACATAATCAGTGTTTGATTATAATGAGTTGTTACAGGTTTATTTCTACCATTAGGACAATTTGTTGGTATTTGTACTTAGTTGATGGGATTTGATTTTTTTCAATAACATTTCATTTTTTTCTACACCACTAAGTTAGGAAACAGTTCAAACAAGTTTCGGGTTAAAATTGGTCAGTTGTATGTCTGCCTTCGTAACATTCCTTTTGTTTATTTCTTTTTCAATTATTCTAGTGAGTTTCACTTTATCATACCGTCTCTTTCATAACCAAGTATGAAATCAAACTGAATGAGCAAGAGTCTCAAATAAATTTAAAAAAAATCCTAGGTTTGAAATCAACTCTCTTAAATGAGAAGTTGCACTATTTATTTATTATCAAAAGGTGAAGCTGAGGTGTTCTCACACCCTGTAAAAACTGTGTCGGGCGTGAATGAGATGGAATCACAGTCAAGGTTACATGAAACGATCTCTGGATGGTTAAACAACTAGAGCCGTTTTGAGGAGTCGAAAACATTTTCATTTTAGATTTAGCATCGGAAAATAATAATACTATGTTTCATTTGTTTCATACTTTACAAAACAAGTATTAAAAGATTTAAAGACATGACACCGTTAGGTGTTATGCAGTGAAATCTCCAAAAGGCTAGTGTGACCATAACTCCAGATAATATGAAGGATCCTAATGATAATGCACAAAAGAGGTATTCCATACAAGCAAGTGGCTGATCAAGTACCTGGGAATTCATATACTAAAACGGTCCACATAAAGTTGGTGAGTTCACAGGTTTAAGTATAAATAGAACTGTGATTGACAACAAAGTTTGAATATCAGATTTTATCACCCATTTGATAATATGTTAAGATGCTATAAATTATTATTACCACGAACCTTGAATTCCGAAACTAACTGATTACCCACTCATGGTATTCTGTCCAGGATTACCGAACAGTGATTATAACATTATGTACCCTATTGACTGAGCATGAGATTCAGGATTGGAGCTACCAATCAGGTCAGGGGTGAAAATGCGTGAGCATCGGATCGTCTACTCGATCTAGCTAATCGGACATCGAAACGTAATTAACCGATTGATTTATTAATCAATGAAGAACAATTACAATCAGTAAACACTCAGAAATAGACTCAGAGAATACACACTCAGAAACACACACTTAAGATATCACACACGCTCAGAACCCCTCAACAACAAAGACCAAACATCTATTTATACCCGCTGGTCCGAGCTTCGGCCGAACCTCAGGTTCGGCCAATCCGAACTTCAGGTTCGGACCTAGTTCGGCCAGACCTAGTTTGACATGATCTTGTACTTTGTTTGATACTTCACACGACGCACGTATCAGGTATCAACAAACTCCCCCTCGTCGTGTGCAGTATCCCTTCAATATCATCAACTTTGTATCTTTAATCAAGCTCCCCCTTAAGTGTAGAATCCGTTCGCTCAATGAAATGAATCTTCAAACAAACTCCTTCTCAACTCGATCGTACCTTGATCTTGAATACTTAATGACATTTTAGTGTATCTCTGGTCTTTCATCAACATCTTCAGAAGACTTGAAGTTGTGATATCTTGCACATAGCAACCTGCTAAACCATTTAAAATAATCATGGCGCAAAACGTCTCTTTGAGACTCCAAGATATGATTTTGAAAATTGATTTGTATCACGTGTTGATCAGATCAAAAATACAGCAGAAACAAAATCTTTTTGATTTTTTCAAAGTTTATGCTAAAACACACCGAAAATCTTTTTGTTCTTTTCTGAAAAGAAATAAAATTGCAATACAGAAACAAACACTATTTTTGGTATGAGAAAGATCACTATATGGGATCATATTGAACATAACGCACTGAACTTCACTTCAATTTCAATTAATCGAAGCACATAAGTCAAGCTGATTGCTGGTATAAACTGTCCAACTTAAACTCAGGCAGAATCATACTCATAACATTTGGATATGTTAAGGTATTGATTAGATTTGCTTTGACCAGTGTATCCCACACTATCAGACATAATCAGACATTTTCAGCTTTTCTTTTCTTTTCCTTTTGTATGACAGCATTTGTGAGTTTTCACAATGCATAGTATCTTCATGATATCGTCAACTGTGTTCCATGCAAAAAGAAATAAGAACGTTAAATCGTCTACCTTAAGGTCGATCTTTCGATACGCAGATAAGGACTATGATTTAACAAAATAAGAAAATAAAACAAGTTAAAATTGTATAACCCAACAACAATCAGGTCGGTACTCCCGTACACGCAGAGAAAGTCCGATGAGTTATACGAAACACCAAAGAAAATAAAGCAGAACGTCAAACGAACAACGATCAGGTCGATCTTTCGATACGCAGAGAAAGTCCGATCGTTTGACAAAATAAAGAAAATCAAACAAGTTAAAATCTTTGCAAAATGAACACATGTATACACAGTGATTTCTCATTTTGAATTTCACACTTATTTTTCTTTTTGTGTCATGAAATATGCATCAAGATGTTATCCACATGGTCAAGCATTAGTATTTAGTGTGTATCACATCTGAATACTTTCTGATTTGCCGAGCCTACCAAGCATATCAAACAATGATCTTATGGCTCTTTCATATACTCTATCCATGAGTCAGATACGTAAGCCAATGTACCATCATTTCCCAATGATCAATTTCTCACAATTTTCTATATTTAGCATGTATTCACCTTCCTTCATTATATATTTGGCATGTATTCACTTTCTCCCCATAACATGCTTTTTCTCAATTACTCCCCCTTTCTTACAATTCTCCCCCGTAAAATGAAAACTCTATTTTTGTATTTTCATTTTACACAAAAACATGACTCTATTTTTGGGTTTTGTGGTGAGAAAAATTAGAAATAAAGAAAAGTGATCAATCAACACGAATACGATACAATTTTAGAATCAGAAAATTTGCAGATTAGAAAGATTTATCATGAAATTTAACTTAAGCAGAATACTCCTCCATCAACAACTTTGCAATCGTCAATAGGTCTTCTAGAAGTACCTGCACACTGGTCAAACTAATTAGTCCATAAATGACCCGAAGCGAGTGTCCTGGTTTTGTTTAGAAACCACCTTAGGTTTCCATTGCTGTTGTTTTGGTAAGTCAGTTCTTGATGAAGCAATCACAGGTGACTGTGACAACGAACCTACATTTTGAGCTTTTGAAACAAATGAAACAAAACGTTTTTGTTTTCGAAAGAATGCAGGTTGAACTCCATTAAAAACTCCACCCCGTTCATCGAAGAACTTAGTTTGGACAGGTTTACCAAAAACTGGTTTCTTATGAAACCCTTTGGGTGAATCAGCAGATGATGGACAGTCTTTTGCCATATGCCCTGAGCGACGGCAAATATAACAAATTCTTGTCGTTTTGTCCCATCTTGGATGTACCTGCGAAGAACACACATGAATATCTCGAACATGATCAGAATGAGAATCATATACCTGATGCCTGTGATCATGTACCCATTTGGATGTAGGGCTTCGAAATTGAGAACCGTCAGAAGAAATGTTATCTTTTATAAAAACCTCTGAAATCTTCCGAGCATCCACGCAATGAAGAGGAAATTTTCTGTCCGAGAAAAGCTGATCAGAACCTTTGAGCTTGTAGAATCTCTCAGGTTGAACTTTTTCTGCTTTAAACACTTCCTTCTTCACATGTTTCATCTTAAGCTTCTTCAAGTTTTGTCTGTCTGATGCTGGAATTTGCTCAGCTTCAACATTCTTTTCTTGAAATCCTAAACCAACTTGTTGACTAGAAATCCTTTCTTCAGAATTAAAACCCTGGTGGCTATTCTTTGCCAACCTTGTGAATTCAGCTTTGACATCAGTTATTTTCTTTTTATCATAGAAAATAGTCTCATCAATTTCAGGTTGAGACTGAATCTTTGCACTAGACATAGCTGAATTTTCTTGATCAGCAGAAGAGGAACTAGAAACAAACTTCGGTGCTGGAGAAATCTCAGATTTCATAATCTTTTTCTTGTTCTTCTTGCTTTTCTTCTTCTTAACAACCTTTACTTCTTCAGAAGTAGAAGATGAAACCTTTGAATAATCAAAATCATCAACCTATTCCTTTACTTCTTTAAAAGCTTCTTTGAAATGTGCCGGGGGTGATGCAGTTTTATCAAACATCTTTTCAAAATTGACATCATTAGCTAAGAAACTTGTAAAAACTTGAGAATTAGAAACATTGTTGAACAACCTATTAGCATCAAGAACTTGAACTTTGAGATCAGAAATTTGCTGTTGAGCTTCTGCAAATTCCTTTTCTTTAGCAATCAAACGCTTCGCAACTTTGTGAGTTTCGAACTTTTGCATACGAAGATTGTCAAGTCCTTCATGTAACTCCTTTTGCAATTTATTCTCATTTCGCTTCTGAATTTCCAGATTTGCAGCTTGAACTTTGTTAACACTTACCAACTCACGCTTCTCATCCAACAACTTTTCCATATCAACTTGATATGCTTCAATTTTAGCATTTGATTCTTCCAAATTCCTTGTTAGCAAATCAAGTTTGATTTTGGACTTGTCAAACAAATTCTAAAAATCATTAGTTGTATCCTCTGCTTCAGCCTTCCATTTCTTAACTTCTTGTACCAACTCATCCTTTTCTTCACAAAACTTTGCTCTAGCAACTTCAACATCCCTTTTGTATTGTTTAGAACTTTCCAAAATTTCATTCAACATTTTGATTTCAGTAACCAAACACTCATTCTTCAAAAGCAACTCTTTCTCATTTTCCTTAGAAATCTTGAAAGATGAATTAATCACATCAAATTCCTCAGATAATTGTTGAAGTTTATTTGCCAACAAAGCATTTTCTTTCAGCAGACTCTCCAAGTTCTCAGCAGATTCATACGAACTTGGAATTGAACTAGTATCGGAACTAGTATCTGAATATGAATCATCTGACTGAACATGAGTGACAAGCAAGGCTGATGAGTCATAACCAAATTGTTGACCCCAATCATAAACACCATCATGTTGTGTTGTCAAAGCTGTAGACTTGCTAGTGTTACTAGTAGATGATTGAGTAAAACCAGGCTTTGGTGATAGAGGAATACTAGATTTATTTGCATGAGCTTGTTGACAATCTTTAGCAAAATGTCTAAGCTGTGAACACTTATAACACTTTAATTTGACTTGTCAAAACCCAGTTTATCACCAGAAAGATTCCTTCCATGTTTCTTAAAGAATCTTTTAGATCTTTGACATAACATAGCATATTGCCAAGATATATCCAATTCAGTTAATTGATCATCATCAAGAGCATCAAGATCCTCACTGGTTAACTTTGCATCAGCAACATTTTTGAGAATCAATCCAAAGGATGATGAAATCAATGCAGAAATCATTTTGGCACAATCATCTGTTGATTCAGCTGAAAAAGCATTTTGATTTGAAAATTTTGGAATTGTGAAATTGCAACCCCTTGTAGAATTATTATCAGAATTTCCTGAAACTCCAGCTATAAAAGCAACACTTGGTGTTGTATTCTGATTTGATTTAGACTTTGAACTCATACTAGCACTATTTTCACCATGATACAGTTCAGGATTTTGCAAAGTAGCAGTTGACTTTTTTGAATTTAACATTTCCATTTCTCGAGCATGAAGTTTCCCAGTAAGCTCGTGAAATGTCATTGTAGAATAATCCTTGTCATGAGTGAGTAACAAAACATAGTTTTCCCATTTCTCTGGCAAAGCCTCCAAAATCTTTTCTTTCAAATCAGCATCGGTTTTCTCAATTCCAACAACCTTTAACTCACTAATCAAGTGTGACAATCTTGAAACAAGAGCAGTAATGTTTTCATTGTCATAATTCTGAAAATTATCAAATTCTTTGTTCAAAACCTTCTTTCGACTCTTCTTGTAGTCATCATTACCTTCACACCTTGCTGATAAAGCATCCCACAATTGCTTAGATTTCTTGCAAGTGCTAAATTAATGAAGCAAATCAGTAAGTAATGCCATTGTAAGATAACCATAAGCTTTTTGTTCAAGCTCGTATGATTTTCTTTCAGCAAGATCAAAAGTATGAACTTCTTTAAAATCTCCCGCATCAGTTGGGTGTTGATAAAGTTTCTTGAGAGGGATCCACAAATCAATATCATTTGTGCTTATGTAAGCGGAAAATCGTTTCTTCCAATTTTGATAATCTTCAAGCTTCAACAATTTGGGAACTTTCTGACTTGTTCCAATTTCATTATCAAAATTCATCATGGTTTGCATCACACTTTGCATTGCAGCAAATGCTTGAAATTCCGTCATCGTTGAAAATTTAGAATCTGATGACCGAACCTGCTCCGAACCTATCACAGACCTCCGAACTCCGTCCGAACCTAAAACCAAAGTCCGAACTATGTCCGAACCTGCTCCGAATCAAAAACAAATATCCGAACTCCTACTTTAGCCCGATCTATCTCCGAACCTAGAGAAACTCCGAACCTAGACCGACAGCTGACCGATATACGTCCGAACTCCCACCGAAGATACACCGAACGAGGACCGAACTTCAAGTTCGGAGCAGTTACTCCGAACCTGGTCAGTAAACTCCGAACTTCGAACTCATTTTTCAAAAACGTGCGAAAACAGACTGATTTTGACGAAACTTGTTACTGCGAGTCCGAAAAACCAATAGAAACTGATTTAGGAGCAGATTTGACACCAAATGCACGTCACAAATGATTGAAAAAACGAAAAGAGACACGAGAAAACTTCAAAAACGCTCAAAAATCCGAGAATAGCGACCACAGATCAGTAGAGTGAACCAGAAAGCTCTCATACCACTCGAAAATGCGTGAGCATCGGATCGTCTACTCGATCTAGCTAATCGGACATCGAAACGTAATTAACCGATTGATTTATTGATCAACGAAGAACAATTACAATCAGTAAACACTCAGAAATAGACTCAGAGAATACAAACTCAAAAACACACACTTAAGATATCACACACGCTCAAAACCCCTCAACAACAAAGACCAAACATCTATTTATACCCGCTGGTCCGAGCTTCGGCCGAACCTCAGGTTCGGCCAATCCGAACTTCAGGTTCGGACCTAGTTCGGCCAGACCTAGTTTGACATGATCTTGTACTTTGTTTGATACTTCACACGACGCACATATCAGGTATCAACAAGGGGCGTTAACCCAATAGATCTATTCACGTGTCATCGTTTCGTTGTAAATTAATCGGATTCAATTAATAGTGGGGCTTGTGATCATAACATGAATCAACATGAATACGACAAAGTGGACGAATAGTTCATGTAATCAACAATGGTAACAGATTATCTAATTATCAGGCATGATATGTGTTATAAGAATTCTCCCCTAAAAGCATTTAAAACGGTTTAAAACAGGGGTCGTGAAGACTCACAGAAATCAGGCAGTGTCTGAATGATGTTACGGCAGATAACAGGCAACCTAGCAGTCCTAAATTAATATAAGACAGCTTAAGGTCTAGAGTTTGGATTGACAGTTAAGTCACTCCCAGTTTAATGGTCAAGTCTTGACGTCATGATGACACAGGTTATTGTTGATAACAGACATGCTTTAGGAATTATTTATTCTCAACAAATAATTTAATACCGATAACGTTTCGGAAATTAAGTTATATATATTCTCAAAATATATAAAGATTTTCCTATGTTATAATGATTTAGGACAATATTTTAATTTTAATAAATATTAGTTTTGAAACATGGGCTCAATTTTGTTCACAAAAGTTGTTTGCAGTAAAAAGCCCGAAATACCCGGATTTCCACCGGTATTTATCATTTTGCGTAATTTCCCAATTTTATTAGAAAATAAAGTTATAATAATAAAAATATACTTATTTTTATTAATGAATTCCCAGGAAATATAGATTTAGGTTTTAAAACCCTAAAGTGTCGGTATTGTCGGTATGCGCCCGGTTTTGATAGTTTTGTTCCTGCGACTAGTTTTAAGGCCCGATAAATTATCCAAACACTCTGTAAATATAACCTAAGTCATGATAGGTCCTAATAAGTGTTCCAAATCAGTCCAAACAATATTTGGCATAACTTTACAAAAACGAGGTTTCCGAGTCCGTTAAAAGTCCATTTTAAAGCCGGTTTCGACCTAGTTTTAGCTCAAATAAAAAGGGATCTTTTAGCCAACTTTTACCACTCACTAATAGGTCTAAGTCTACTGTTATGAAGTCCAAATATTTTGAAAATTCAGAGTTGGCACGAGGGGTCGTTTTTAGGGTTTTCTGGCTTATGTTTTGCAATTTAGGGGTACTTAGGTTCGTTTCCAAGAAAAGTGCCTTTACAAAAGTTGTTTCGAAAAGTGTCAAAATGAGTCCCTAAGGTTTCGGATCTGTCCAAAACGGATCTTGAGGTTTTGATACAAATTCTAGTGAAGTTAAGCACTTTAAACATGGTTTAAGCAGTGTTTAGCATTTCTAAGGCCATGGATCTAAGTGTTTAGGCATTTTAACATCTAAAAACATAATCTAAGGCATAGAACATCATCAAATCGTGGTAAAAAAGTTCTCACGTAAAACTAGTTAGTAAACTAACATCATTAACAAAGATTAACAAAGATTAAGGGGCTGTTTGGTAGGCACTTTATAACCTCTTAATGGTATCACATCTGAAACGGTAAGACCTGAGGGTGTTTAGTTGACCCCTCTTAATGAAAAAACACCTCTTCCCACCCTCTTATTCTGTAAGTGTTAAAAATGAATCTGGATTATTCTTTTAAAGAAAACCACAACCCCATTCCATTTCTACCCTCGTTCTTTTTCTCCGCCTCCACCCAAAACCCTACCACTCCTCACGACAGAAGCCATTGGCGCTCCAATCGCCGCCCTGCGTTGCGCCGCACTGCGCCGCCCTGCTACCTCCATTCGGTCGCCTGCTCCCTCCAGCCACCAACCCGCTGCGGCTCCATCTCAACAGCTTCAAAATTCATGATTTTTTTTCTATTTTCTGCATATGTGATATGTTACATGGTTGATCAGGTTATCTATTGTGTTTCTAAACAGCATTGATCATTTTTTTAGCAAAACACCTTGTTTTTAATCTATTGTGTTGCTGTGGGTTTTTAATCTATTGTGTTTATACAAACTGTGGGTTTTAATTTTTTATTTTTTCTGTGTTGATGCTTAATTATTTGGTATATTTGATGCTTGATTAGTCGATTTTGTGTGTAGATTTGATTCTTGAGTATTACATTGTTTATGTGGTTCTTTAATTGAGCATAGCACCTTCTATATTTGATGCTTGATTAGTAGATTGTTTATGTGGTTGTTTGTTTCATTTGTATTTTGTTCTTGACAATATCGTGTGTAGATTGTTTGATGTGGTTCTTTAATTGATGGTAGATTGTACTAAAGAAATAGAACAAAAAAAGCCTAGAATCAATTAGAGGCTAGCCGATAAAACTTTTCTAGAATCATGTATCCATGAAGTTTCACTTCATGGGCGTGATGGTGGGAGCTTGCAAGCAACTTCTTGGAGAAAAGTTGCAGAAAAGTTGAAAACAGAACATGATTTCATTGTGGATCAAAAGCAAATGAAGAACCGCTATGATTACTTAAAAAGAAAATTCACTGCTTGGAACATGCTTAGGAACAAAACTGGAAATGTGTATGATCGTGTAAAAAACACATTTAACTTATCGGAAGAGGAATGGCAAAGTGAGATCAGAGTAACTTTATATATATATATATATATATATATATATATATATATATATATATATTAAAATTACCTTATATTTCAATTGCCTTATAGTAATTTATTATTATTTTTTGTTATAGTCCAACAAAATCGTAGAAACTTTGAGACGAGCACCACTTGAGCATTCGGACTTGTGCATTCAATTGTTTGAAGGGTCTACTTCAACTGGCATTGATAGTTGGGGCCCATCTTCTACACTTCCTCGTACTTTTGTAGAAGTGTTTGATCAAACTGGTCTTGAGAACTTTGATGACACTCAGATGCACCTCGTGGTTAGTCAAGAGACTCCTGATCGGTCTAAAGATAAAAGAACATCACCGAATCAAGGTGGTAGTGAAGAGTCTTCTGTCAAACAAAAAGCATCTACTCAAGGCGTTGGTAAAGATTCAACTTCTCGGCCTAAAAAAGAAAAAGGCAATGAAACATTCAAGTCAAAAGTCTTAGAAGTTGGGGATGATATTAGGAGGATGGCAAACTTGTTGATTGATAAGCATAATGTTATGAAACAATGCATGGAGAAGCTGAAAATATTAGGATGGGAACGATCAGATGCGAAGTTCAAGACGATGTTTCTGCTTTTCGGTGAGAGTTCTGATATTAGGAAAGCGTTTCTTCAACTTGAACCAGAATCTTGTGACATGTGGGTTGAGATTGCAGGAGCGAAGTATGTATTGTTTGGAGCTTAGCTTGTGATGTCTATTGAGTAGTATATTTTGGATGGTATGTCTTCTAGGTAGTATATTTGGGATGGCATGTCTTTTGGGTATGTTGATTGGATTGTATGTCTTTTGGATTAATGACTTTTTTATGACATGTTTATGTAATGTTATTTGGATTATGTGGTTATGTAATGTTATTTGGATTATGTGGTTATGGAATGTTATTTGGATTATGTGTTTATGGAATGTTATTTGGATTATGTGTTTATGGAATGCTATTTGGATGACAGGTAGCTTATGGATTCCGATGACAATGAGATTATGCCTTTCCTTTTCCTTTGTTGGAATTGGTTACTATTAGTCTCAACAATGAATGGAGGTATTAGAGATCGGAATTCGGCATTTACCGGTCATGAATACACACAAGAATTGTTGCATGGCTCTTCTACACAATGTCTTGAGATGATGCGTATGTCACGTGATGCGTATGTACTATTGTGTAATCATTTTAACCAAAGAAATTGGTTGCAGAGTAGTAGGTCAATAACCTTTCAAGAAAAGTTGGTTATGTTTTTTATTGTCATAGGACATAATGAGCGTATGCGAATGGTTAAACGGAGGTTTCAACACTCAACAGAAACAATCCATGTTTTCATGAGGTCCTAAACGCGATGATGAATTTCGCAAGAGAAGTTATAGTTCCAACATCTTCTAATCCATTTGCAGATGCTTCAGACAGACATAGAAGGCTAAAAAAAATATTTCCTGGAGCGATAGGTGCGTTAGATGGAACTCTTGTACATGCAGTCGTACCTAACGACCAACAGGCTCGTTATAGGGGAAGAGGAAAAGGTGAATGCTTTCAAAATATCTTGGGAATCTGTAATTTTGATATGATATTCACCTTCGTATGGGCTGGATGGGAGGGCATTGCACATGATTCACGTGTTTTGAAAGAAGTTGCCTGTAATCCGACTTCCGGCTTTCCTTTCCCCCCACCAGGTTTTTAATCATACCCTAACACTTGATGTAATTGTTTATCTTTTTTTTTTGTGTAATAGTTTTGATACTAACGTTTACAGACAAATATTATCTTTGTGATGCTGCATACACCAACACTCATGGGTTTATAGCTCCCTACCGTAATACAAGATATTGGTTGGCCGATTTTCGACGACAGTGCGCGTTGACTAAGGAAGAAAAATTCAACCATGCTCACGCACAACTCTGAAATGTTATTGAGCGCGCATATGGTGTTTTGAAGGCAAGATTCCCAATCCTAAAATAAATGGCCCCCTATCCATTTCCCATTCAAAGAGACATAGTGATTGCTTATTTTTCCATCCGTAACTTTATAAGGAAATGGAATATTCATGATCAATTATTTATGGAATACGATGAAGAAACTTTGTTTGCAGATTCACAAGATAAGGAAACTCATAGTCAGTCCGTTCACGACATGGAATGGGGTTCACATAGCATTGAGGAGATGGCTATTTTGCGTGACGAAATAGCTACTCAACTAATGTCAAATAATTAATTTGTATTAAGATTTCAGTTTGTTTTTATATATTTTTAAGGATTTATGTGTAATATGGATTTTCTATGATGGATTGTATGTTTTTTTCTTTAATCATTACGATTCAGACCAAATAGATACATTTCATTTGCAATAAATAACCTACAGGGGTAAAATAGTCATTCTGCACAACCCTTCAGAGGTCCAACCAAACAACACTTACTGGTTCAGCACTAAATGATTCAGTACCTCTTATACAATCAGACCTCTTACTGCTTCAGCACTTGATAATACAGATCCTGCCAAACAGCCCCTAAGTGTTTTCTAGACTTTCAACAGCCAAAGATCATCAAAATCATCAAGACTTGTCATTGGAGTGAATGGATCATGGAAATGAACATAGAAACATGATTTAGTAAGATGAACTTGAAAGAAATCCATAGAACTTACTTGTTCTTGAAAGGTTTTCAAGAAAAAGGAAAGGGAAGGTGATGATGATGCTTGATGAAGACTTGGACTCTTATCCTTCTTCCTTGTTCTTGGCCGAAAATAGAGAGAGAGAGAGACCGTGAGATAGAGAGCCGTGAGATAGAGAGAGGGAGAGGTGGTGGGAGGTGATTTTGATGTTAGGGTTTCCAAATGAGGTGAAGGTGTGTTATGTTGTATATATATGAGGGAAAGATAAGCTAAGAAGGGTGTTTGGGTGTGTGCTTGTAACGGACAAGGGGAGGGGAGGGGGTTACGGGTTTGAGAAAAAGAAAAGAGTAAGAGTGTTGTGTGCTTGAATGTTAAATAAACAAGTGTGTGTGTGTGTGTGTGTGTGTTGGTTTGCGTAACCGAGAAAGAGAGGGAGACGGAGGGGGCCGGTGGGGTCAAGGGTAAGGGAGGAGGAATGGTGGGGTGAGAGTTGTTGGTCAAAGGTATGGTGAGGGGTGGAGTGTGGTCTTGGATGAAAGGGGTATGATGAGGGTGTCGAGACTCGGGTTGAAGTGATGATCATGCATGAGGTGTAGGACCAGTTGCATGGGGGCGGCGGTGGTGAGGTGGCTGGAGGTGGTGGTCGGGTGTCGAGACTCGGGTTTCGGGTGATCGAGTCTCATGCAAAAACATGCAAGGTGGCGGTTTTGTTTAGTAGAAAATGGATCCGTTTGGTTTTTATCGCGATCGGACGCGGTTGACGAGTGAAAATATTCGGTAGCTTTAGTCTCGAGATTTTGACACGGGTGATGATCTATAGTAAAGTCTAGATAAAAATTTATTATATTTATTAAAAACGTCGTACGACACATTAAATGGTTATTAAAAACGGTTAAGTTTGTAGACAAAATGATCAATATTTTCTACGCGTGGGTTTTTCACGTAATTGTTAGACATCCGGGTTTACAAGTTGATATGTATATTAAATATACTACAAGGGTGACGAAAATAATAAATAAAATATTAATTTTATTTTATTTTTTTATTATTAAAGTTCCATCGATAACAACAATATAAGTTTACCGTTTAAAGTGGTTGGGTTATCGTTCTACCGAAGAGTCACGTCAAGACTATCCAGAGGTTGGCATAATATGTTATCTAAGTTAACAAACCTAGATTATATGCACAATTAACAGATAGGCACATAATAAACGAGATTTTAGACTTAGGAAACTCACGGGTTATCACAAGTGTACACATAAAATTTACTATGGGTACCAGCTGTAATTTTTTTATAGCTACATCTGGTCGGTGGGTAATGAAATAGATCTCTCAAATTAAGGGTGATTGTTTAAGCTGGCATCTCCATCTCTCCTTTCTCTCTCTCTGGTCACTCAAGAAAGGCAACGCAGACTACGCAGAATAAATGGAGATCACCCAATTTCCTCCCTCATCGCAGCCTCCATCACCCTCCGTAGCCATCATCCTCCATCGCCATTCGCCATCCATCTCCACCCCACTACCCCATCCACAGTCGTCATCGACGGCCCCTTTCCTCTTCTATTGCCCACCCCAACGCCGCCACCTTCTTCGATTTCAGCCTTCTTCAGTCGTCCTTCCCTCCCCTCCAAAATCTAGCCAGGTACGATAGATTTTAGTTTTCATGCAGTTAAATTTCTTTGAATGATTTCAGAGCCGCTTCCATCTCTTGCTTCGTCGATATGTCTAAAAAACTCCATCTCTTTCTTGGTAGGGTTTGTTACATATCTATCTGGCTCCGCCTCTGTGACTTCTTTACGTTATATCCGGTAAGTGTTGGGGATTTTGGGGTGTGTTTGGAGGTTGTTTTTGTTTCGATTTAGGGTTTTTCTTACCTGTGTATATTTGGTTGTGTTTTATTTTTTTCCTGATTGACAGATTTTGTAGTGATTGAGAATTAAACGAGAAGATTGTTGCCAAGGTGCGATCGATACGAATATCACAGTTGAGGTCGTCCTCCCGTTCGAATCATATGTGTTATCCTCGATCTCATCTTTAAGACACCTCTATTATGAATAAATATAGGTTTGATCTCTTAAATCCTTTTTGCAGTGTCCTGATTTTTGATAGTTGACCTGGTGTAGCGCTATTTGTTACCTTATTTCTAATTTTATAAAGTTTGGTTGTTTTATGATGTATCATGTGGTAGTTCAATTGATAAGAATGTCTCCTGTCTATGATTTATAGGTTCGTTTCTAATACTTTGTTGAGCTATTTGGTCCAGTAGTAAGCTAAATTGGTAAGACCCTTTCTATAGAATTACGTGTAAGAGTCAATTTGTTCAGTTTACGTAGATATTAACAAGTATTAAAAGTATTTGGTCACATTGTTCTAACAAAATTCTTTGATATGCCCCGCTTGACTGTCGGAAAGCAATTGATCAATATGAGCATGTTGACCATCACTTTTATGGCTTTGCATTGAAGAACCTGGTAAGACTTGCTACTCAATAGTTGAATTTTATTTGGTTCAATGGAAAAGCCCCAAACACTTTTTTGTTTATTACCTTTTTAACTTTAATCACCTCGACTAATTTAGCTTCCGTTAGTTAAACGATTTAGGAGTTAGTTATACATTTTTATACATACATTTCAACCCATTTGACCCATCAAGTAAAAAACATCATACACGGACACACTTTCTTTGCTGAATTGTTCACGTCGAGTTTAATTGATCCTATATTTACTGAATGTTGAATTTTTGGTTTTTTGATGTATACCTAATATGTATCTATAGGTAGAAGAAGTATCTGACAAAACTCAAACGTGGGTGATTTATGCTAAAACATGCAACAAGCATAGAACGAAATGCACACTCCACTCATTAATCCATCAACTCTGGTGCATAATTGAATTACTTAAGTATTTATTTTCATTAAATCTTTTTGCAAATAATTATCTTTTAAACATTCTTCATCATATTCCTTTTTTATTTCCTTTATTCATGATTTATTTTATTGTTTTCCTGTCGTATCCAATTTCAAATTCACTGTTTTATTTCTGCAAATCTAATCACGATCCTCATCATTTTCAAGTATTTGACCACTTTGCCTTTTTCTTTTGCAGGGAGTGTCACTCCAGAAAGTGTCATATATAGCTCAACTCTTTTTGTTGAAATCGCTGTATTATTTGTTTTGAGCAAAATATTTGTTTGCTCAAATAGGCATGAACTCTTTTCTTATTTAATTTTCTTATCAATTTGTTATTTACATGAGTTAATAAGGCTTAAATTTTCCTTCATTGCAGGTTGTTATATTGTTACTTTTAACTGCAGGTATCATTTCTTTATTTTTACTTCTCTGTATGGTTATACAGTAGAAGATTTGTGTGTTTTTGTAGTTTCTATCTTAAGTTCACGTAAGTGTTGAACATCCCTTTAAAATTAATACATGTTCATATACATAAGCACCAAGTTGTTACATTTTTTCCTTTATATGTATTACCCTTTCATTGTAGGTTCAAAACCTCTACCTTTGCATACAACTTTACATGTATTTTATCTAATTTTATTCATTGAACATAATTGCTATCAGTGTTTGCAACTAGCTTCTGTAAACTTACTATTTAACATTAAATATGTAAAGAAATTAGATAATTGATTTAGAAACTACTCTATCATACTGAAACTCATTTAATAGTTATTAGTTGTATTATCTATTTCTTTTTCCTCTTAAAAAATTTATTGTAAACTTTCCAAAAGTTGAAAAAAAAAAGAAACCTCCCATCTAGTAAACATTTTCTTATGTGTAGCATACTTTAAATATTCTTTGATGTGTAACTATACTGTTAGAAATGTTAACATAGTCACTTGATTATATATTGAATTAATGTTTCTCTATATAAGAAAAATGAAAGTGACTTTTGAAATATTTTTGCATGTATAGTTCTCTAAATTGATCAGGCCACTCAAGTAAAAGTGGATTTTCAACTTTGATACATTAATAAGGTATATTCATCAGTATCATGGAAGCATACTTTATTGCAAGCTTTGTTGGAGTTTTATCAAGACCTGTGAAATAGGTTATAGAATTATAAGTCAATGTGTACAAGAAAGGTCATACTACATAAATAAGTTTCATAAATAAATAGCACCAATTTTGTCTGATTTTATTGTATTTTGCTTATAATTTAAATTTAACTTTTTATAACCTGATAATAGTTGTATTAACAGTTTGACTTTGTTTATACGTTTCTTTAAAAGTAACCGTATTATTGTCTTCTATATTTCCCAGTTGTTGGTGTTTTACTGCCTCATATCCTTGATCCTCTCATGGAAAAGTAAGCCACCTACTACTCTTAATTCGTTTACTGTTAATTATATGTATACCAAAACATTTATGTTAGTATTTTCTTCTAACTTTCGACTTTAAAGTTTCATTTCAACAAAAAAGCACAACGCCATTGTTATTAAAACAAGATGGTGACCCGCCCGCGCTTCGCGACGGGCCACCCATTTACCTGTCATTTTAAGTAAAAGACGTTTTAATGTAGTCAAAGTATAAACTATAAATAAGTATTGACCAAAGTCGAAAACTCTAAAAGTATACTAAAAACGAAAGTAGAGAAGTTAAGGGTGTCACACCCCAACCGACGGTGGAATTTACGTCGGGGCATGATGATTGTCCAAATGCTCATGACACTAATTAAAGTTTCAATACTTAATCATTACCAAATTCCAAGTCAAACAATAGGTTCAAATACACATAACATAACAAATAGGATTGAAGTTGATTTAATAAATCTAGGTCCAAAGCATCCTAGATGTGACATCAATCAAATATGGCTCAAACTGCATTTCCTGTAACATGCATAAAAATAGAAAGTGTCAACTAAAAATAGTTGGTGAGTAAACATAGGGTTATAATATATGTAGTAGTTGAAAAGCGATTCAAATGTCAAATGTAGATTCAACCATGTATGAATGAACCAATGTATGTGTGTAATCAAACCTTGATGACTAGTGTCCGTAACTCGAAGGTCACGCTATGATGAAAATAGGTTTCAATCACCCGAATGCCAATTACCGGTCAAATTCAGGTGGGTTGTCAGCAAATAGATCTATCATTGTTACCGTAGGCTTGTATGTTTACAGTGATGAATAATGAATGATGAATAAAAATGTAATAGTTTGACATATAGCATGTGATCACACATAGACATATAATGAAATCGCGTGGTTTGTAAAATGAATAAAGAATTGATGTTTGAATGTGTAAACTCACAACACGAATCACCATTTCGAATGAATCACCATTCTAATGATAACACGATTTGATTATTTAAACCATAGTTTGTCATAGGATACATGTTACACCCCAAAATAGTAAAAGAGAGAGGATATAAATACTCACTACTCAAATTATCATTTAAAGGAATCACCCCTCTAATAATAACAAGAGTTGATATCGCATAATATTCCACAGTAATAAAAAAGGGGTATGAGTACTTACCTGAGGTGGTGAGTGAGATATGAAATAGTCCAGGTGATATGAAGACGACTATCCGTGTCCTAGATTATATGAAGACACTGTAAGTCATGAATTGAATGTCTAAGTCACCCACTTTAGACTAGTTGGTTCTTGTTTAAATGAGTTAACCCGTTGACCGTTGGTGATATATATTGGTTTTTGGTTTAGTGTATCATTTGGAGATTTGGACAGCTTATGAGCTGTGACTTTAAGTGCGTTTTTTTAAAATATCAAACGTTCACTATAAATTACCAAAATTTACAGATTGTTAGTTTGATGTATTGCAAACATTTTTTGTTTAATAAGATTTTTAAGAAAATGCAAAGAGATAGCTCGAAACAGCCTCACAAAGCAGAAGGTACAGAAACACGCACCTTTCTTGTTGGGACGGTTGTGAGCTGCTCGGTTTGAATTAAAAGGCAAACTATATATCGTTGGAAATCTAAATCAACGAACTTAATCGTGGAGTCTGAGTTTTTTAAATTTGAGTTCGAAATGACCAATATATGGCCGGGTAAAAGTCCTACAACGAATCTATGTTTTGACAGAATTTAAAGTTGAGTTGTTCTCCTTTAAGGTGATTAACCAACAAGCCCTTTTTAATGGGTGTTCTTAGGTATGAATATGAACGAGTATTTAAGAATATAAATAAGATGTTTTCCTCACAGTAATCAAGCAAGGAGAAGGTGGTGAAGATGACGGTTGAGCTTGGATCAACACTTGAAGCCTTGAGGAGTTCTTGAGCTTTTCTGACAGAAAGTTGGGTCGACTTTGAAGGATGATTCTGGACGATTTAGGAAACCAAATGGTACAGATTTTAAGTCTAAAATGAAGTACTTTGAAATAGGAAGATATAGGAAAAAGAATCAAGTCAAACGGATGTCGTTTGGTACCTCAACTGTGTTACAGAAAGTAAGGTCGCACAGTGGCGAGATTCTGGAGTAGTCTTCGTTGAAAGCTGTCTACGGGGCTGAATTCTTATCGGATTTGAGTGAGGTAAGTTGGCATTTTTAGAGGACTCATAAGGGAAGATTTCTGTACATAGAATGGATGGTTTTCGTGGAAGTATGAGGGAGATATGGGTCATAGAAGTTGTTGTAATGAATCTGGTAGAATGGAGGTGAAGGTGTGAGAAAACTAGAGTTTGGCTTAGGTATTTATAGTCATCTTGAGGACTAATTTTAGCCTTTGAGGACTAACTTTAGTCTTTGAGGACTAATTTTAGTCTTTGAGGACTAATTTTAGTCTTTGAGGACTAATTTTTGTAGTGGTCTTTTTGCTACCGAATATACTATAGATAGCAAAGTAAAATGAGGAGTTTCAATTTGCTAAGATGTACTAATTAATGATTATAATTTTAGTGAGATTATAACTAACGGATGTATGAAAGTCTCAACTTCAACCGGAACGAAGTCCGCCTGAACCATTCCATTTGGACTTCAGCCGGAACGACATCCAGCTGACCTCGGTTTCGCCCGGACCATGCAGGTCCGTTTGAACTTCGGCCAGATCAATGTTCCGCGAGAATGATAATAATATAAGTCACAACTTCATAAAAAGTATAATGTTTAACTTTTATAAACTCTATTATCGTTCCATCATTAATGCATAGTTATAGAGTTATCCAATAATATCACCGCTAGTTTTGCTTTGGGTTGACTCGGGTATGACTTTAGCATGGATAGTAGAAACGGGTTGGTTCATAAATATGGTAAATACATGGATGTCACAGTGTCCCCTACTTTAGGGAATTTCGTCCCGAAATTCAGTTAGTAGAGACTTATCGGATTATAGAAAAGCAGTACGAAGGAATTTTCCGGAAATTAGAATACATCTCCGGTTATTAAAACATAGGTATAAAATGGCATAAGAGATTTTATCAAAAATAGGAAAACGATTTTTGGATACTACATTATGTATGCCGGTACAGATTTTCACCTAACCGCAAGGGCTCAGTTACAAACGGTAATAAAGAATCTGACATAGATTTTTGACTATACGAACAACCAGGATCGGGTCTCGATCCGACTGACAGTCCACCCTCAGAGCACCATCAATGTTTATTTATAAGGTGTACCGCAGCTAACCCACCACATCTTTGATACTTCGAAAGTGTGCTAGTCGTCTATGGAGAACCACCCATTCCACACAACAAGCGAATGAGTTTTTTGGTAAATGAATCTGAGATTATAATAGCGCGATATAGTTTGAATGACACAAGATGGTTTGATATAGTATGATCGATGGGTATCGCAGCATATGATGAGTGACGAGAAACTGGGAATCACAATCATAACTTGCACAAAGATTGAGATCATATAACCGTACAAAGCAAATTGACCCCGAAATGAAAACTACAGTCTCCCCTACTTTAGAGTGAGAATGGGAATAGAATCTGAGGGGCGGGTGTAACATGTATACTTTTGTAAATCAAAGCTGATGGCTTGACTCGAAAATAAACATAAATGTTTCTCATGATAAAATGAAATTGCGGATTTTAACATGAAAACGCATCAGGTCTAGATGAGATGGATGGGTAGCGACCCACATCCAGTCCACCCACGAGGTGCGAGGTCTAGACAAAATCCAAAACAGTCCATGCTTGTGCCACAAGATCCCATATTTATGATCTCAACTTCAATCGCATGCGTAACTAGCATTACATGTGATTGATGGTCACCTTTCATATGAGTCTTGGTTCTCAAAAGGATATATGTTGAAAATATGAGATATCGTGAAAATCCATAATGACAAATGACTAAAACGTAGAGTAATGAAATCACAAGCTTCAATAATAAAATGATTAAAGATTGTGATAGTGAAAATATAAGGTTTTGTATATGGAGAATATTAAGTCACATAGGTTCAATCATGATAAATGAATAGTCTAAAACTGAATGTAGTGTAATTGAAGTGTAAATAAATTGATTAAACTCAAGGTCGATCGATGCCAAATGGATCGAGCAGCCTGGATTGAGTCTAATACCATGTATTAAACATCGTGAGTTGATCGGGTGACATGATTCGAATAGCATGATAAACATGAATCGAATAGCGTGATCCAAATAACATGAACTCAATAGCAAGGTTTTGGTAGTATAAATCGAAAATAGATTGAACAAAATCGATCAATAAGTGTCACAAATTGAAAGCCAATTCTATGAATTGAATAAACTTGGAATTCATGAATCGAACAAAAATCGAATCCATGGATTGGATAACTATTAAAAAGTAATCGAATTTATGATTTGAATATAGATATACAAAAAGCTAGATTTATGGACCGAACTTTGACTTAACAATAGTGGAATCCATGAATTAAGCACTAGGGTTGAATCGACAAAGTCGTGTTCATGACTTAAATAACAAAAGTCGAATTTCAGGAATCGACAATGAATTAAGAATAGTCGAGTTCACAAATTAAATAAGAAAAGTTGCCCAAAGTTTATTGTTCAAATCAAGACTTCATGTTCAATAGAAAGTGAAAGTGAATTTAGAGTAAATTCGAATATCGTCGATGAAGGCAATAACGAATTTATCCAGGTAGGGTTTGCAATTAGGATTTTGAAGTGTCACGGGAGTGCTTGATCAGCTGGGAGTGAATCCGTGGCCAAGCACAACCATGGGTTTCGAAAAAGCTTAGATATTACAGTGAGCTGAAAATCGATCACGACATATGAGGATAACAAGTTTAGGGATATCGTCACCACAAATGTGATAAAAGTCAAAACGAAAGTCGGTCTTGCAGGAGAAAACGACTCTCGAGGGTTGGGATAAGAAACGAATGCTTAGCGGTGCCATCAATGAATAATGTCGAGGCACAACGGTCATTGGTTCAGGAATCAATAAAATAACATTGAACATGAACGAACACTTTAGAATTTGTAAGCATGCAGAGTTACTTACTTGTGAAGTCATAAAGTCATAAACTCATGCACATGCAATCCCGTAAGCATGTGGACTCGTAAACTCGTAAAATCCTAAACAAGTAAATTTCTAAACATGTATACCTTGAAAGTGAACTTGTAAACTCGACACGTGAAATTAGGGAATGTTTAAAATGGATAAATTGAGATTTTCAAAATGGAGATTCATGTGCATGTAAATTCGTAAACTCGTTAACGTGTAAATTTGTTAACTTGTAAGCATGAAATCCCGTAATCATGCAAACTTGTAAACTCATGAACTCATCAACAAGAACTCACTAACATGTAAATGAATTAAAATGATATGAACCATAAATAGATTTTTTGGAATGACATACGTAAAACGTTAATGAGTTAAAACTTGTCTGCAAAAAGAAGTGTAGTACACCAAATAATGAAATCACGAGGACCAAAAATGAAATGCCAAAAAAAATACCGAATGCTTGAAAACCGAGTGGTTGATTTAAAAGATAATTTTAGGCTTGGAGTATCACTTGAGGTCAAGATACGTATACGCGCAACCTGATTGACTGGATTGGTCGAAACATCATTTGCAATGGCCAACCTCAGACACACATTGTGAATCACCACATTGGGTGTGTCCATTGGGTATTGGTGTAACAGGTTGGGCTATGTCTTGGAAGAATTTGGGTGTTGAGCGAGCATAAAGGTGACACAACAAGTTGGGCGGTTTTAGAATGTTGACGAGGGTGAAGGTAGTGTATAGACAAAAAGGTGTGACCATCCATAAGGAAATTTTATGAAATCACGAGACTTTAGTCAAAACAGGATAATAACCCAATAGCATAACTGTGGTGACAATGAATGATTGATAGGTATTTGAAAACATGAGAGGGATGTATGAAAAAAATAATTAAAGGTATGTAAAATCATGAAGGTAGCAAATTGATTGCGTAAGTATCGTGAAATATGAATCAGGGATAAAATCATGAAATTATGAAATTCAAGGGGGTAAATGAAATTTTAAACTCCGATCAAAATAGAATTGTGAATAAATGTCATCAATCATAGCATATGATGCGACACAGCACAAAATCATGAAATCGAGAATCATAAGGATAACATTGGATGTGGTAAAACATAGAAAGATTGCACATAGAAAATCATTTGAATAATAGAATGGCTCTCGCTTCTCAAGTGGGAAACTACAACCTTGACCGATCAAAGTTATTCTTGTTTGCGTGACGTATGACATGCTTTGGCCTAATAGGTAAGACACTCTCACCAAGAGTTCCTAGATCGGCGTCCGGGTCCCTCGAGTTGGGATTTGTACGCAACGCCTTTCTTAGACAGAAACACTCGGTTACTGGTGTCAACCCTTCCAGTTACTACATGTCTGACACTTAGAACTAAAACTTTTGATGAGATTGAAAAATTGAAATTAAATAACGAAATTCCAAATGTAGCATAAAGCGATAGTGTAGATGTGTGCAAATTAAGAGTTTATGGATTGAAAAGAATAAGGTAAGATTTGAAAGCATATATATGGACATAGAGTAATATGTAATAAGCATGCAAGACATGAGATACTCATGTTTGGACACCTAAAGCCATAGTCTAGGTCACCATTTCTAATAACCTAATTCTCTATAGCCACGGCTCTGATACCAATCTGTCACACCCCAACCGACGGCGGAATTTACGTCGGGGCAGGATGATTGTCCAAATGCTCATGACACTAATTAAAGTTTCAATACTTAATCATTACCAAATTCCAAGTCAAACAATAGGTTCAAATACACATAACATAACAAATAGGATTGAAGTTGATTTAATAAATCTAGGTCCAAAGCATCCTAGATGTGACATCAATCAAATATGGCTCAAACTGCATTTCCTGTAACATGCATAAAAATAGAAAGTGTCAACTAAAAATAGTTGGTGAGTAAACATAGGGTTATAATATATGTAGTAGTTGAAAAGCGATTCAAATGTCAAATGTAGATTCAGCCATGTATGAATGAACCAATGTATGTGTGTAATCAAACCTTGATGACTAGTGTCCGTAACTCGAAGGTCACGCTATGATGAAAATAGGTTTCAATCACCCGAATGCCAATTACCGGTCAAATTCAGGTGGGTTGTCAGCCAATAGATCTATCATTGTTACCGTAGGCTTGTATGTTAATGATTACAGTGATGATTGATGAATGATGAATGATGAATAAAAATGTAATAGTTTGACATATAGCATGTGATCACACATAGACATATAATGAAATCGCGTGGTTTGTAAAATGAATAAAGAATTGATGTTTGAATGTGTAAACTCACAACACGAATCACCATTTCGAATGAATCACCATTCTAATGATAACACGATTTGATTATTTAAACCATAGTTTGTCATAGGATACATGTTACACCCCAAAATAGTAAAAGAGAGAGGATATAAATACGCACTACTCAAATTATCATTTGAAGGAATCACCCCTCTAATAATAACAAGAGTTGATATCGCATAATATTCCACAGTAATAAAAAAGGGGTATGAGTACTCACCTAAGGTGGTGAGTGAGATATGAAATAGTCCAAGTGATATGAAGACGACTATCCGTGTCCTAGATTATATGAAGACACTGTAAGTCATGAATTGAATGTCTAAGTCACCCACTTTAGACTAGTTGGTTCTTGTTTAAATGAGTTAACCCGTTGACCGTTGGTGATATATATTGGTTTTTGGTTTAGTGTATCATTTGGAGATTTGGACAGCTTATGAGCTGTGACTTTAAGTGCGTTTTTTTAAAATATCAAACGTTAACTATAAATTACCAAAATTTACAGATTGTTAGTTTGATGTATTGCAAACATTTTTTGTTTAATAAGCTTTTTAATAAAATGCTAAGAGATATCTCGAAACAGCCTCACAAAGAAGAAGGTACAGAAACGCGCACCTTTCTTGTAGGGACGGTTGTGAGCTGCTTGGTTTGAATTAAAAGGCAAAATATATATCGTTGGAAATCTAAATCAACGAACTTAATCGTGGAGTCTGAGTTTGTTTAATTTGAGTTCGAAATGACCAATATATGGCCGGATAAAAGTCCTACAACGAATCTGTGTTTTGACAGAATTTAAAGTTGAGTTGTTCTCCTTTAAGGTGATTAACCAACAAGCCCTTTTTAATGGGTGTTCTTAGGTATGAATATGAACGAGTATTTAAGAATATAAATAAGATGTTTTCCTCACAGTAATCAAGCAAGGAGAAGGTGGTGAAGATGACGGTTGAGCTTGGATCAACACTTGAAGCCTTGAGGAGTTCTTGAGCTTTTCTGACAGAAAGTTGGGTCGACTTTGAAGGATGATTCTGGATGATTTAGGAAACCAAATGGTACAGATTTTAAGTCTAAAATGAAGTACTTTGAAATAGGAAGATATAGGAAAAAGAATCAAGTCAAACGGATGTGGTTTGGTACCTCAAATGTGTTACAGAAAGTAAGGTCGCACAGTGGCGAGATTCTGGAGTAGTCTTCGTTGAAAGCTGTCTACGGGGCTGAATTCTTATCGGATTTGAGTGAGGTCAGTTGGCATTTTTAGATGACTCATAGGGGAATATTCCTGTACAAGAATGGATGGTTTTCGTGGAAGTATGAGGGAGATATGGGTCATAGAAGTTGCTGTAACGAATCTGGTAGAATGGAGGTGAAGGTGTGAGAAAACTAGAGTTTGGCTTAGGTATTTATAGTCATCTTGAGGACTAATTTTAGCCTTTGAGGACTAACTTTAGTCTTTGAGGACTAATTTTAGTCTTTGAGTACTAACTGTAGCCTTTGAGGACTCATTTTAGTCTTTGAGGACTAATTTTTGTAGTGGTCTTTTTGCTACCGAACATACGATAGATAGCGAAGTAAAATGAGGAGTTTCAATTTGCTAAGATGTAATAATTAATGATCATAATTTTAGTGAGATTATAACTAACGGATGTATGAAAGTCTCAACTTCAACCGGAACGAAGTCCGCCCGAACCATTCCATTTGGACTTCAGCCGGAACGACATCCAGCTGACCTCGGTTTCGCCCGGACCATGCAGGTCCGTTTGAACTTCGGCCGGATCAATGTTCCGCGAGAATGATAATAATATAAGTCACAACTTCATAAAAAGTATAATGTTTAACTTTTATAAACTCTATTATTGTTCCATCATTAATGCATAGTCTTAGAGTTATCCAATAATATCACCGTTGGTTTTGCTTTGGGTTGACTCGGGTATGACTTTAGCATGGATAGTAGAAACGGGTTGGTTCATAAATATGGTAAATACATGGATGTCACAAAGGGGTGTAAAACGTAAAAGTCTAAAAGTTTCGTGAGAAAGTATAAAACTATATAAAGTATACTAATAAATAAAAGTAGGAAATTTCAGGGGTATAAAACATCAAAGCCTAAAAGTTGTGTGGTCGAAGTATAAAACTATAAAGAAGTCGTGTCCAAAGTCAAAAACTCTAAAAGTATACTAAAAAGGAAAGTAGAAAAGTTAAGGGTATAAAACGTTACAACGTAAAAGTCTAAAAGTTTCGTAGTCAAAGTATAAAACTATAAAAAAGTTAAGGGTATAAAACGTAAAAGTCTAAAAGTTTCGAGGTCAAAACGTAAAACCATAAAAAAGTCGTGGCCAAAGTTGAGAATATTCTAAAAACAAAAATAGAAAAGTTAACGGGTATAAAATTGAAAAGTCTAAAAGTTTCGTGGTCATAATATAAAACTATAAAAAGTATACTAAATAACAAAAGTATAAAATTTAAGGGCATAAAACTTAAAAGTCTAAAACTTTCGTGGTAAAGTGTAAAATTATAAAAAAAAATATAGCTAAAGTTAAAAACCCTAAACTTTGTGACCAAAGTTAAAAACAATAAAGTTTATGTGGCCAAAGTTAAAATACAAAAAAACCTTTGTGGCCAAATTAAAAAATCACTAAACTATTGTGACCAAATAAAGAAACTCTTAAATTATTGTGGCTAAATTGAAAAAGTTGTAAACTATACTATGTCTTTTGAATACCTAATGTATTATATATTGTGGTCAAATAAAGAAACTCTTAAACTATTGTGGCTAAATTGAAAAAGTTGTAAACTATACTATGTCTTTTGAATACCTAATGTTATATATATAATTTGGTGTGTAGTAAATGTATATTTTTTAGAACAGTTCCAATTTAAAAATGAACTATTCAAATGATGAATTTAATATCAACTGATTCAAATATACATTCGTAACATGTATTGCGTGAATGCCACTCTTTTCGACGGCACATCAACATTGCCAAAGTGTCATTTGTGTTTTTTCGAGGCCTGATGACACAAATTCTTGGTATTGATTGTGATAAATTGGTGATTAATGAAGGTTGCAATGATTACCAAACTACCTCCTCAGTTGGTATCACTGATAGGAAAGGAAAAGATATTCCATTTCACCTTCAAAGAAACTGAAACTCCAATCGTACAGCAAACTTTGGCAGGACATTCCACAAGCCATATCCACAATGAAGATCCTCTAACCTCTGCAAATGCATAATCAACTCAAATCAATTAACGGGTCTCACAGCACCTCCAACACCTGCAGCAAAAACTCCAAAGTGACATAAGAGACGGGAACCAGGTTATTCTTTTCTATCTTGAAAAACATTACATAACTCTTTTCACAATATATACAGTTACACATGTAAATGTAGATGAGTCACCAGCCAAAAAAACCAAAGAAAAGGAGTAATGACTATCTAACTTCGGCATTGAAAGGAGCAATTTTCATGCATAAAGAAAGATTAGGTAGTTACTTAACGAAAAGATGATCTCGGTAGCAACACTTTTGGCTTGCACACTGTAGTAACTTTTTTCCCACTTAATCTCCTGGGAAACTCTTGAATGGCTCTTAGAAGTGTAAGACATTTTCTGTGAAGCTTTTGTGCAAAGAAACCTGCTAATCTCTTTTGTTTGTCGTTGCTGACATGTCCTGAGAAGCTCTTCAATGGATCTCAATACCATAAGGCTTTTTTTTTTGCAAGCTTTTGTGCAAAGCCATAAGGTCATCTACTTGCTTATGTATAGGAAATGATGTTTTTATGTTATTACTTACCACTTTTGTAGATACCCAAATGGGTCTATATTATTAATGATATTACCTTAAATATCATATTCCAAACTCATACGCACAATCGTAAGATAAGATAATACGTGCAAAAAAGTTTTTTTTTACCCGTCGCAACGTGCGGGGATATTTACTAGTAAACATTAAATGGAATGGAATCGTGATGGTTGAGGTTCTCATTAAACAGATCCACACATATAACTAAGAAAACACTTCTGAAATTACATTATTAGTTTGGGTTTAAACGGATTAGGCATAAGCACTTGTTATCTTCGGCTTTTACATTACAGTTTAGTTTAGTCCCGATGCATTTACAAGTTTCACATAGAACAAACATGTGGAATGGATACAGAGGATGGATCAGAAAGGTGCATTAAAAACTTTTATGGCCTTTGGTGGTGGTATGAGGTTGTGTGTTGGAACATATTTCACTAAAGTGTAGATAGCATAGTTTTTGTTTTCTTTGTATTTTCTTCTTTTCCACATCTAAATGAATTATCTTGGTGACATGTTTCATACTTAAGTAGAAAGTTATAATAATATATGATTTAGTTTTTTATGTTCCAACAAATATAATACTAATTCAAACGATATTAACTTAATAAGTATGAATGATAAGACTAAACAAATATAAAAGTTTTAATTTAATACATACTAGCTTTTGATACCCGTGCGACGCACGGGTGGTTTTTAAGAAAATAAATCCAACATTTAAAATATTATAATAAATGTAATTCGATAATTGAAATTAGAGAAAAATACGAACATTTAAAATATTATAAGAATGTAATTCTAACATTTAAAATATAATAAATCAAAGTATAATCCAAAGTATACTATAAAAAAGGAAAAAAAATATTTTATTTCATACTTTGATTTATTATATTTTAAATGTTAGAATTACATTTTTATAATATTTTAAATGTTCGTATTTTTCTTTAATTTCAATTATCGAATTACATTTATTATAATATTTTAAATGTTGGATTTATTTTCTTAAAAACCACCCGTGCGTCGCACGGGTATCAAAAGCTAGTATATATATATATATATAATTTAAAAAAAAAACAAAAACGAAAATAAGAATATTGATTTACGAAATTTGTTTAAAAAAAATATTTTACATTAAATGGTGTTTATATTTAGGAAAGTTAGTTAGATTATTTTGACATTTTCAAAAAGTTTGGAGATTTGATTGTATAAATTTATTAATATTGAATATTTGATTGCTAAATATTCAAATTCCTAAAAGGGATTTTTCAAATAATTAATTTTGTTAACTGGATCCCCGATTTTTAGGCCCATATCCACGATTCACTTAAAAGGAAACCATTTGAGTGAGAAAATGAGAAAATGGATTGTTGTGGTGATGCCACGTGACATCCAATCTTTTCATATATATATTATATAGATATAGATTAGAGAATGACGAGCTTTCCTTTTCTATTTCTGAAACATAAATAAAAAAATCTTTGAAATGTTGACCGGATGGTAGTGGAAACACTTGTTTTGTTAGTATCATAGTGCATAATTTTAGTTGTTGTTTTTCTAATTTTTAGAAATATGTAACTTGATTGCATTAACTCATATTTGTGTTAATCTATATCTATATACTATATAAAAGAAAAGATTGATGCTGAGGTGGCATCACCACATCCATCCTCAGCATCATTTTCCCGCCTAAATGACTCCCACATATGAAACACGCAGATCCTTTCATCAACCCAACCTATCGCAATTCCCGTCTCAAACAAAAAACCCTAATCACACCTCATTCCCCTCATTCACGCACACTCTTCAATCGATCGGCGATCGATCTTTGCTCCCAGCCTCTCCTTCTTCAAGCCTACGTTTCTCCTTCAATCGTCTTAATTGAAGAACAACCAATTCATCATCGCATCCATTCCAACACAAGCGATTTAAGGTCATTTTTTTCTTAAGCCAAATAACCCTAGATTACAGTTCAATATCTCTACTGGATCTTAATCTCAATCGATTGTATGTATGCGTTTCCTCGATCTACTCTTCATACATCAAGCTGTAAGTTGTAGTGTGTTGATGAAGTGTTGGCATTTCAATTCGTGCACAATAAAAATGAGAGGATTTGCAATCATCTGGATCTGTCACCGTTGTTGCATCTTCATCTTCATCATCATCGATTGGTTCTTCTGACTTCCGACTGATGATTGCCCCCCTTCCCTGTTTTCGGCTGCAAACATTTAGGTACACTCCTATCAACTATTATCAATGATTTTCTTTATTATTCAACATCCGTATGAATACAGACGACAATTAGAGACCTTTTAAGGTTTCAATGGCTTTAGTTTGCATATCAAGATCACCATCATCGTGGGTTGCAATCTCTTAATTTTGCATATCAAGGTGACCATCATCTTCGATTATGTTGCTGATTCTTTAGTTTCTTTTAATTTTTGTAAAGCGTGGTTCATCTTAATCTAATTTTAAAAGCCTGGTATGATCATCTTAATCTAATTTGTCAGGTTATTCTTCGTGTTTTTATGTAGGCCCTTAAGTGAAACCTATATTTGATCCTCATTCCATTAATCGTATTCAATAATGTTAAAAGGGCATATCTGACTTTTTATTTGGTATCATTTTTTCAAAGAACTTATTTACAACAACTTCCTCATAACAGTTTGTTAGCTTTGGATGCTATTAGGAACTTGCAGGTGACTCACAATAAGAAAATAAGTACTAACAATGGATCATCTTCAGATCAGTTCAAGTACTTCAAAAAGGCCATCGAGCATTGACAATACTTATTTGATTTAGGAGTTAGCATCTTAATTCAACCATTGGTATTGAGCTCTATCATACACTAAAACTGAAATAAAGAAGGTACATTAAACCAAGCTCCTTCACATATACATAAATAACTTATTCTGCTGTCTGATAGTCTTTTCCCAAAAAAAAAATAACAGCTTCAGCGAGGTTGCAGGTCCAGAGGACGCAAATCCTATCAATTGACATCAGCTGTTGTACACTCCAGTAGCATCATCTCTGTGATTACTATTGCTACATTCACCGACATCTTAATTCATCCATTGGTATTGACCATTAAGTTTTTTTGGTATGATCTCTCTCAATGTGTGTTTTTCGTATTGATTTTTTAGTATGAATTGATTGCCTTCCTTCGATCTTCGCATATGAATAGAAGTTTTGATTTCAATATGTATGCTCTATTTTTTTATTAGATCGTTTTAATGTTCGATTCACACATCCTTTGATTTTATTTTAGTTTATGTAGGTTACAAGATGATGCTTTTGCAACATTACTCTTTCCTACTTTGTCAAATACACAATTGGTGATATGAAATAGCCAAGTTCTAATGGAGCAACCAGACCTCTAAATTAAGGCTCACGATTGAAACATCATTATTGTCATCTGATGAGCTAAATAGGATGACTGGTAATTTTGGTTTAGAATCTTTGATTAGAGAAGGTTCTTATTGTTTCTTTATTCAAATTCACAACAGCAACAATCAACTATCATTTTTATCCATGTATGAATGTAAATCAACTATACAGGTGAATTAATTTACCTAAAATATTTGACCCATTCCTATCCATTTACGGGTCAGCTCCCAAACATCAAAGTTTAAACTCATAACATCTATAAAAATATGTCCAGAGGTTAGTAATGTTATTTTTACGACAGCGCTTATGTATTTTCTTTGATTAATAGAGAGTATGCATCTGACATTTTTTGTATGAAACTATAAAATTTATTTCTTTTCTTGAACTGCTGATAGTGTTTTATGTTAATGTTCTATACCCCGGTACACTTCATTTTGAAAGAACTGAGAGAAATCCATAATAGACATTGGTTAGTCATTCATTATTTTGTTAATATAAATGTTTGATTCGTGTGAGATGTCATTATTCTTATGACTTTTTGGTATGTTCTGTTTGCAACAAAAAACCAAGCAGGGCCACTCAACTTCTGCCCAAAATGTTAATTATGAACTTTGTATCATTTAAATATGTATATTTATGTGATTGATGCTTCCTTTTCAATTTATTTAATTTGTTCACTTATTATGATTAAAACACTTGATATTTGACCCTATCTTTAAGTAAATAAATTTTAGAAAATGAGATTCTTTATGTATAAAACATATATGCAGGTTCATTTTAATATCCTTTTATAATTCTTTTTCTAATACATACATATAAGCCTGTGTTCTTGGAAGACTGAAGCTGGTACTTTATGAGAGTTGAATAAAATTGGTGGCAAATACCAACAGGTATGTCTGCTTAGATCCACATGGAAATTACCATTGTTGACCCGTTACCCAACCCTCTTTGACATTTGCAAAAATTCTATATTTATTTTGAATGAATTTAAGATGCAAATAAATTTAATCATACCGGAAGTTCAGGTAATCTGTTTGCTTCATCCAAAAGACCACAACCTGGTACGTAAGATTGTTTTTGCTATTCAAATACACACTATGCATATTGTTTTTGCTAGAAATCACTATACATACACATTCAGTCATTCACTATTGTGACACCCGAGGATTTCAAGGTTAACTTCCGTTAGACAAACCCGTTAGTTACATAATAAGTAGCTAATACATAACTAGGCCGAATACGTCCACGACCTTTGGTTGATCACCGAACCGTCCATATGTGTTATGTGTTCATCATTGATTATCTTTATGTGCAATGTGATTTAAATACATGACTTATTATTGTGTATAGCATGATTAATTGTAAATACTTGATTATGTGAAAATTGCCTAAATGTGGTAGTCGGCGAAACTACCGAGCGAAACTACAGTTTCGCCCGGTAGCAGGCTAGACTGATCAATGTACCCGAGATCAGAGCCAGTTTCGCCAGCCAGCGAAACTGCCAGCGAAACTAGCCTCTGATATAAATAAACTTAATGAACCCTAGTAGCCTCATTTGCCTCATTTCACAACCAACACACACATACACTTCTCTGGAACCTGGTCAGCCGAGAATACCATCAAGAGACCAAGATCTCAGCCTCTAGACCATCATCTCATCTCATCTATCGATTCTAGAATCAACCGTGAGTCCCAAAAACTATGTTTTATGTGTTTTCTATATGTTTTCTTCTTAAAGCATGCTCAAACCTTCATGATATTGCTTGATCTTCTGTATATATGCTTTAGGATGCTAGATCTGTAATAAAGTTGATAACTTTACGTGTGAAATCCATCCATGTTAGAGATTTGTGCAAAATAGGTCATTTTAGGGTTTTGAACCTATTTTAGAGATTTGATGATCAAAATGCATGTTAAACTTGTTAAAGTTGCTTGATTTATGTTGGTAAATGCTTAGGGATGCTAGATAATGAATTGCATGTATGATCAGAAGCTGTTAGGTTAATTTTTAGGCAAATCCGTATGTTTTTCGCGACCAGCGAAACTGTTGTTCTCTGGGCGAAACTAAGTAGCGAAATTGCATCTCCTTCCAGCGACACTGACCAGCGAAACTATAGTGTCGCCGGGTAACCTGACCAGACCTGCTCAAGCGAAACTATCGAGCGAAATACCTGAACGAAAGTTCAAACCAGTTTCCCTGCGAAACTAGGCTAGCGAAACTGCGTCAGCAGTTTCGGGCGAAACTAGCTTAGCGAAACTGTGTTACCGGGCATTGCCTAGCGAAAGTGCTGCCCGTGCACCTAGCGAAACTGCCTAGCGAAACTATGCTAGCGAAACTAAGACCTGACCTAAAAACCAAACTTGTGAAATTTGCTTAAGTGTTATGCCATGACTTGCATGATTTTGCCATGATGAAATATGTTTGATATCTGATTCATATGAACCCTTGTTTATGATCAACCATTGGTGTCGTGCGTCGGTATGTCAAGTCATAGTTGCAACGTGCTATGTTATGGGCCATAGTGACGTTAAGTAAAGATTAGACACGAAACTAATACCTAAGACCTAAACGTGTTCATAGGTCTTCGTTAAACAACAATATTTGGATTTACTTGAAGTGTAGCAGTGCAACCAAAGGTGAGTGTCACTAACCCGCTTACCGTGAGTCCGATGGGCCACACAGAATAACTAAACGAAAAACAATGCTGACAAACTCGAGAGTGCTAGGCGCCTCACTGACAAACTTGAGAACACGGGATGCTCGGCACCCACTTGATGAACTGAAGTGTTTTATGGGAACACTTGTGTACTCTGAACAAACTGTTTTTGAAACGAAACTGAAAACGTTTTAATATGGCTAGTGTAGGTTAAAGTCTAAACCATATGATATCACATGTTTTCTAAGGATGCCTTATAACTTAAAAGTCCTCAACTAAAATTGTGCCATTAATTGTAAAGCGAGGGGATGTTGGGTAGATCTACTGGAGTTTGACAAACTCCGCCCCGTGGCACGGGGAGTGCACGGAGGTACAATATCAGCCTATTTGACCGTGGTCCCGAGAGGACACGGGGGAGGCAGAAACCGCGATGACTTGGTCCGCACTGTACGGGATGGCTCGGCCCCCACAAAATAAGTCAGCTTTGGTACAAACTTCCTTAGAGCATGGAACAACGGATTAGCTACCCGCGATATCGGTTGAGTCCTTTAACTTTACGGAACTAGTACATACCCGATGACGTGGTCACGGAAACTTCATTTATAAACAAAGAAATAATTACGAGCATTGCTTTTCACAAATAATTATGTTGTAAGTATACTTGACACGAATTATGATTATGAGACCGGGCCAATGCATGACAAGCCCACTGTGAACTCACCAACCGTTAGGTTGACACTTGCGTGGTTTAAACTTTTGCAGATCGCTAAGGAGTATCCGGAGCGGGTTGGCATGGCATGTGAAGACCTTTATTTTAATTGAACTATTTTGGGAATTTAAAAACAACATTTATGTAAGGCACGTGGTTAGTGCTAAAGACAATTAATTTTCCGCTGCGTATGTAATTAAAGACTTTGATTTCTATCTTGTGTTTGAACTAACCCTGATTCATTTAGTATTTGTAACTATGGTTGTGGATCCTGGTCTAGTCGCGCCCCTTAACGGTATAAACTCCGTTAGTGGTATTTTGGGGGTGCGACAACTATACTTATTTTTTTCACTCTATTTTATGATTAGAATATGTATTGAGTGGTCAAATTGTGGGTATAGTTAAAATCTCTTTTCTCATCATAATTCATATATTTTTTCTGAACGGAACATGACAAAATATTGTTAGAAAAGAAAACCTGCGAACCTTCACCAAGGAGCTTAGAGGCCGCAAGTTTCATCATAATTCATATTAGTAATCTGTTTTACAAATCTATTTTGTTTCATATTATCAATCTAATTTAAGGAATCTGTGTTATGTAGAGTTTGCAATTTCAGCCTATTTATTTATGATAGTGTTTAAATATTGCAGGGCGTATGTTTAAACAATGCATGGCACATGGTTAATTGCGAGAAAGGGTTCTTCAGAAGGTATCAATGTTGCGACCTCTTCAACTCCGGGTTGGTGATGAAAGTACAAGTCCCTTTATTACATGTATGTTTTTGTGGTTTATGCACCAGACAATAGTAACTTAAGGTATGTTTATGTATGGTTTATGGACGTACTACATCAACGATTATATCAAGTTTGTATTTATTATTATTTAATAAATAGTTTTCTTTTTCCATACTTTAATAATGTATTCCATATTAATCTTTTTATTAGAATCACATTATATGAGTGAATTACATTTATTATAATATGTTAAGTTTTGGATTCAATTTTTTAAAATCCGTCCGTGCGTCGCACGGGTATCAAAAACTAGTTTAATTATACACACACATATATAGGTGAAAGTTCAAATACAAAAGGTTTTTTTTCGTGCGAAGGAAGGGGAGGCCCAAGCGTGGCGTTTTCTTTCTGGACGCGGAGGGGCATTTTTATCAATTTAAAGTTTTTAATTAATATAGATGGTAGATTACGTCACAACGTTTGTTTTTAATTATGTACTTTTTGCGTGATTTGTTGTAAGGTGTTTTATATCGAGTTCTTCATGCGTCAAAATAGAAACAACATGCGTGATTATAGAGAGTCAATTTTCTATTTTTTTAACTTATGTTCATGTTTTTTTTTTGTAAGAGTTTTTCTGTTTGCGTTATTTATTTAATAATTGCGTAATTTTGGTTTTTTGTATTTTTTTTGTTTTTACTGTTTTGCGTGAATATTTTAATTTTGTGTTTTTAATTATATGTCGTTGCGTGATTGTTCTAACCTTAATTTTACGAGTTTCTTCATTCATGATAATACAATTAACATGCGTGAAAATACACGTAATTTTATATTGAACTCTTGCGTGATTACAGAGAGATATCTATTTTTTTTTACGTTATTACTTTCCTAAGTTATAACATTACCTCTTTTGCGTTATTTTTAGGTAATTTTTTGCATGCGTTATTTGTGCACTGTAATAGACGAATAATCACAAATTTCTTTATAGATAGAAAATCAAACTTAAAATTACAAAGAACATACAAAGCATAATTTAAACTACTTATATTTTGACAGAAAAGACTTCTTTAAATTGGCAGACGCTTGAAGTGCTCCGACTAGAGTGGTTTGTTAAAAGGTTAAAGGCTGCGTTGTTTTTTGTTCGATGCGTAAATATTTTTGCGTATTCATGTTTCATTTAAAGTTGAAAAGACTTTAATACCCCTTTTAATGACTCCGCGCCCTTTTTTTAAATTAATTAAACATGTTTCATTTTAGCGCCGTCAGATAAAAATAAACCCGCATATGAGCGGCCGAGATCCCTTCGCACACTTCGCACGAAAAACTTCTTTTGTACAATAACTTTGCCCCACATATATATATATACATATATATATATATATATATACATGTATGTATTTTTTATCCTTAGGCTTGATTTACTTGACTTTGCACGTTTTTAAAGACAAGGTCAATGATGGAGATGTAAGATTAAAGCTCATGACCCCAAAGTTTAGTTAGTTTCTTTTTCTTTCTTTTTGTGTGTGTGTGCGCATGCGTTCGTTTTTGTGTTTATGACCACGTGTGTTTTTCTTTCCTCGAATTGAGGGTTTCTCTGAAAGCAGAATCTCTATCCTTTGGGGTGAAGGTGGGACTTGATTACATCTCACTCTTCTCGACCCTACTAATACTACTATGTTATTGGTACAACTTTACCCGATGTGTTTGTTTTTAAGGGCATGTGATATACTCGTGTTAAATTGGTGGTGTTAAAGTGCCACGTGGGCGATGACCGGATAACACGACACTTTTAACACCAAGTGTGGTATACATGGTGTTAAATTTTGGTGTTAAAGTGGTTTATTTTTTATTAATTAAATAAATATAAATAAAAATAAAAATAAAAAAGAAAAAATAAGTGGAGTTTTTTGATTGGATCTGGACCCACCATCCCTTCCTTTTACGCCCGTTGAACTTTTAACGCCAAATTATGACGCCCCCTATAATGCATAGGGGGCGGTGTTCAGCGTCGCATACGGGGCTAACAGGAGCTGGGCGAATGTATACCACATGCACTAAGAAAATTAACAAACTTAATGTCACGAGCAAGGAGTCAAGGACATAATCATGACATGTTAAAACTTCTTTTGAGTTAAATACGATTTGCATCCCTAAGGTTTGTCGATTCTAATCCTTTGAGTTCATTTTTCAAATTATTAACAAATCTTGGCTCATGGTTGCTTTTCTTAACAATTATATCCCGAGGTATGCATTTCATTGCCAATAGAGTCCCTGGGACTAACAAAGTTAGAATTTTCTGTTAAATAGAAGGGGCATTTCAGTCATTCATACATATGGGACTATTATGTAAAATCTCTTAAATAATTTGACAACTCTATTCTTTTTAAAGGGATATTTATGTAACTTATATAATTAATAAAAAATAAAAATTAATTTTTTTTATTTATCTCTCTCTAACCCGTCACCCTATTCTTCCTCACTAATTTCCAAATCCCTACCGGCGATGATGAGTTCCCGGCACCACCACCACCTCTCCACCTCTGATCTACAAACGGAGATAGAATCCACATCGTTCGTATCGTGCATATCATCTTCTGAATCCATTGTAAGAGAGAAGAAAAAAACCCTACAAAGCTTTACAAAATGGTCTGTAAACCTAGGGTTTTAGGCCGTATTAATTACCGATTAATTAATCATACAAGTTCTACAGAGAGGGGTTTGAGAAGAAAAGGCGGCCGATAAGTGGTGTATTTGGGGGAAACTAATTATCAATTTGGGGATTTTCTTTCTATGGCGTGTGGAAGGTTTTGATGATGCGCAAAATAACCACAACAAGTAAATATGAAACACGTTTAATCGAACCTCGATTTCCTGATGGTTGTCGCGATCACAAGCTAAATTTACCGATTCAGCTAGTGATCGGATCAACGAGAGCTCGAGAATGATGGGTGGATTGAAGGGCCGATCGCAACCCAAATTCACCTGCCATAAAAAAGGTTGCTTGTTTTTTCTTTCTTTCAATTTATTTTTTAGATCCGGTGAAATATTGAACCGATCGGTGTGAAATGAAAGCTCATTCTTTATTGAAATCACGTTTCAGAGTTATTCAAAATAGTTCTAGTGTTAATTATCCAACGATTTGTACTAATTGTATAAAACACACAGTAATGTGTGTTCTTGGTGTTCTTAGAAAGATTTTAAAGGTTCTGAGTTCCAGATTCATGTTACTGCTGCTGCTGTTAGACTGGTTATGGCACACAAATGATGTTTGCATCTTGTTTGTCATAGAAATGAATTGGAATAACTCATCTACAAAAAGTTTGCATCTTGGTTATGGTTTTTGATGGTTTTTAACTGTTTGCAAGAATCCATCTTCATGTTATATACGATCTTGTGAATTTTTTTGATTGAAAATTAAATTTCATGGTGGCAACTAGTGTTTTCGTTGGCGTTAAGATGAGTGTGGAGGGGAGTAGCGACAGTGACTTAGATGAGAGAGGGAGAAGGGGAGCTATTTTAATAGATAAATTACATAACTATACATACTTTAGTGCTTTAGAATAAGTTTATTAATTTACATAAATAGACCCTAATCTATAAAATAACTTAAATACCCTTAGAGTTAACAAAATCTAACTCCGTTAGACAGAAGGACCCAAATGGTTATAAAATGCAAACCTCAGACAAAATCTATATCTATATCTATACTATATAATAAACAAAAAGTTTTGTCATACTTTACTTAGTAAAAAATGACACTTGTCATCAACAAATTTTTTTTGGATTAAGTCAAAATTTAAATAAATAATCATCCAAATACTAATTTTCCATATTAGTATTAGGGTTTATTTAGTTTAAACTTTAATAAGTAATTATCCAATATTTTAATAATTCAAATACAAATTTTTTATATTAAGGTTACTAATTATCCAGATACTAAATTTTAATATTAAGATTAATATTTTATTGCATATATATTATATTTTACTAAAATAATATATTTTTATTGCATATACTTTAATACTTTATTCGTAATAATATATTAATTAAATATTATACATGTAATATAAAATATTTTATTCTATTTAATTTTATAATTTTTTATTTTAATTAAGTTTAAATAAAAATTTACCAAGTATTTCATTTCAATATAATAAACAAAATCTGTATTTTTCGTGACTAGATTTTGTTAACTGCAAACATCCGATTACCAGGGGGTCTCATCATGGCAAACGATGTTACCCACGACACGTTACGACTGCAGTCCGTGCGAGTAACCAAAACCCTTTGTGTTGCACATCAATCCCAAAGGAAACACACCACCTAAATGTCCACTGTCGTAAAACATCTGACATACCTATAATTACTATAATTACTGAGAAGTTTTTAGATAGTTATAAAAAATACATAACGGTCGTAGATTATGATTGTATTTATAGTTTTTTAGAACTCAACCGTGTGACACACGTGGATTAAAAAACTAGTTTATTAATAATCAGAAAGTTGAACTCAAATGGTTAAAACAACCAAACCTCATGAATGTGGATGGAAATCGTATTTAAGTCATTTCTTTTTTACCATAATTTTTTTTGGAATGACATCGATCAGACGACCTTGGTCTCACGTGTAAACTTACTTTTGCGGGGCTATGTCCAAGGTCGATTACTCGGACCTCCGTAAGAACCAAGACACCTCCTCCTGAAACTTTCGCCTGGCAGAAACGTCATCCTGAGACCACATAAGGTAAAACTATCACCTCTTGAATTAAAACCGGGGTCACATAGTAGCAAGAGCCGAAAGAGAAAATGAGGTAACCACTAGGACAACTCCTAGTGGTTTTTTAATGAGATTGTTAAAGCCTAATTTACTCCATAAAAGTAAAATATTAATTAATGGCGTTTTTCATGTTCATCGTCTCCTCGAGCGATTGATACGAAAGCCCTAAATTCAGTTTGTTTCCGCCACCAATTTCTATTCTATCGATCGATGGATTTGTCGAAACTCCCTGACTCCCAACGTCAAGAACTCGAACAACTACAAAAGCAGTTTCAGGAACACCAACAGCAATCCGCAGCCGCCGTGCAACAACCTGCCTACGATCCTTTTCAGGTTCATCATCATCAGCCATACGATCCATCACGGGCTTACGATCAATCGTATTATTACAATTACCAACCTCCACCTCAACACCACCACCAGCAGCAGCAGCAATACGATGCTGCTTCTTATCTTCAAAACCATTATCCAAATTCATATCAGTATACGCCCTCGCAGCAACGGAATGAGGAATCGGGATCCAGATCCCTAGGGTTAGGACGGGTTCAGGATCCGTATGTGAATTTGGGTGAGACGCAGGGCTACCCTGGTCCTCCAGCTCTTAATCCTGCTGCCGCGGCAGCCGCTGTGGCAGCCTTGTCCCAGCACCTCACTCAGTTTGCTGCTGCTGCTGCTGCTGGTGGCTCTATTCATCAAGGCCACTTCCGTCCTCAGGTATTGTCTATTTTAGCAAACCAATTACATCATCATCATCATCATCATCATCATCATCTTCTTAAAGTTGTTTAATTTAAGAAAGATTGCCATTGTTCTGTTTGATTTCCTTAGAAATGGAGAAGTTAGACTAGCCTGAAAAGCTACATTACAATTCACCAGTTTTTTATGGGATTCTTCTTATGTATGACTATAAAAACATGGAGAAACTAGGTGCATTTACATTTGATATTATAAAAGCAGTGATTTTGTTCGGTCTTATTGAAGAAGTTGACTTATTACTTAATCTTGCACTCAAATGTTTACTTTGAAATTGGCAAAGGAAACACATCTATGTAGTGTCCTTGATGTTGATGGCACTCATGTAGGGATGTTCAAAGTAATTTGTACATGTGTTTGTTTGGATATATGCTTTTTTGGATATTTTTCTTTTACTCGTTTCGGTACAAGTATATGTTACATATATAATGGCTTTTATAATAGAATGCAAAAGTAAGTTAGCAAATGGAAATGCCGGAAGTTCATAGATTCTATTTTTATGATGGTAGATCAGATTGCTAAGTGTTCATATGGCGATTCATTATGAAAATTTGAAAACAGATGTACAATCTATTTTTATTGTGAAATTCCTAGCATTTTGTTGTTTAACCAAATAAGTATCTTTGTTGCCTGAAGAGGCTGTAGTGAAATTATTAGGGACAAAAAGGAAGTAAGGAACAATGAACATAAATGGCTACTTGACGCAGTCACTAGTTAAAAGAAAAGAAATGTGGCTAAAAAAACGTAATAGATGTGGATTTGACTCACATCATGCTCATTTAGTACCTAGTAAGGCACTAATGGAGCGCCTAGATTTATGTTCTGGTTTTGGCTTTGATTATCTGATTATCACAGTAGTTTTCATAACTATTTGATGCAGGGTTTTGTTTTGATTACTTGATTTTAAGCATGCAATAATCAGTTTTGTACCAGCTCCAGCTGCAACAAAACCTATTATCTAAGGGTAATTAGTTTTACTAATTGACCCCTTTATAATCTAATTTGAGAAACTTCTATTTTAATTTTGCAAACCTTATTACCCTTTTTCAAAAGATGTAATTTTTGGTAGTTTTATTTGTCTATTATCTTTTCCAGCAAGTGTTAGTTTTCGTCTTTTTATTTACCAATTTTTTAGAACTACGGAGAATCATAGTTTAGGTGAAGGCCCAAGGCGTACTCAAGGCGCAAAGGGTGAGCCTTGGGCCTAGGCACACGGTGCTTTAAAAGTAGGACGCGGAGTATGAAAATATCTTTTAGTGGTTTTAGATGTGTTTTAGGCTTGTTTTGAGCTATTTCAGATTTGTTTAGGGATACTGTAATTGTTTCAGACATGTTCGGATGATTTTTTCTTGGTATTTGGCCTGAAGCGATGTGATAAGGCCGTGCTGGGCTGCGCCTGAGCCCATAGACGTGTTCCTTGTGTGCTTTTGACAACAGAGCAGCGAATCTGCCAAACATGCAAACAATTGATTAGCCGATTATTACAACTTCAGAAACCACTTTCTCGCACTATTTTCTGCTTTCCGTTCTACTGCAACTGATTCTTGACTTCCATTTCAGAATCACATAATCACCCTTAAATCGCACACCCAAACACCTCTAGATCATGTATTGGTGCTTTCTAGATATGATTTATTAAACAATCTCTCTTTCTCTTTTTTAACTTTTTTTTTATTCTTATTTTTTAATCTTTGACTGGTTGTGGATCACACTAGCTGGATTTTTGGGTGAGAAAGACATCATTTGATGTGAACCAACGTCACACTAGTATTGGAGTTACCATCATGACTATCCACGGTGGTAAAACTAATGATATAGGGTTTTAGGACTTCAACCAACAAGCATAATTGCTTGTTATTGATTTTGGATTTCAAGAGATGATTATAAAATCAACTCAAATGTGTTTTTATCTTCTCTTTGGACTTGCATAACTGTTCAGGTTTTTTGTTTGAGAGCAAGCTGTAAGGTTTCATGCTGTTCAATGATCCCCAACACAAATGATGCATGTGAGGATGAAGAAAAACATTGTTGGTTCTTGCACTTGTTAGTCTCTTATGGAGGAAGAGAGATTTGGTCAAAAGAGAAATAAAGGTAACATGTATATATGATATTATCAAAGAGGAAGCTGTTGTTCCAAAGCATCAAGTAGGTTGGCACCATGCGTGAGAATCTGACTGATAGACAATGCATATTGAGAAGTGTTTTCAGTTTTCATGTACGATGAAAACACTGCTTAAGCTGGTCATTTGTGATTCTCAAAACCTATGTGATGTTTTGTAACTACTAGGGTTTGCAGTGAAGACATTCATGGTTCAATTAGATGTGAGAGTTTGACATGAGTCTCAGTTGTTAGAGGTGGCAAGATGGGCGAGTTGGGTAATTGGCCAAAATGGTTCAGGCAGGTTGAAAGTGTTTGCTTTCGATGTGGGTTGAAACATGTTGAGATCAAGTTGACCCGCACATTTGTTTTTTTTTATAAATAGTTAAAGAGTTCCAAGTTGAAACCAGCTTTATATTGCACTAATAATATGATTTCTCAAATAAAATGATTAAAGTTCTGTAAGCCTACCCCGCTATGGGTCTTTCCGCCTATTCAGCCCATTTGGCCCGCTTTTAGTTAACTTTTTTATTTGACTCAGTTGTCCATTTGGAGATAAATGGAAACCCAAAACAATCCATTCGTATATGGTTCGGACTTCAAAATTATATTTATCTTTGTATGACAGTACAATGTTTGTTGATGTTAAAATTAGTAATATGGTTTAGCAAAGGGAGCTGACTCGTTTTTAGGTGATCTGATTACAGTATCAAGCGATGTAAACTGGCAGTTTCTCATAAGCATGTACTTTAGAAGCTTAGTTTGGCTAAACTTGTATTGTTCTTTTGTTAGCAGCTTGCATGTGTTTGTCAAACCCTCTATATAGGTCTTCTTATTTTACTTTTGGATAGTCTTCTTAAGCACACAAGTTATTGCAAGCCTTAATATTAGTAAGATATTTCCACATTGGGTAGGACAATTTCGCTAGGGGGGGAAATGTGGATAGGGCAATTCCTTAGATACTTCGCATGATAAGGATATGAAAGAATAAATTGCACATGTAGTGGCCACGGTGAAAATTTATAAAATGGCTGTTGTCCAAATCTCATGCAGTTACCACTTCTGTATATTGACATTGATAAATAATTCAAAATTATACCTCCCTTGTCAATCTGACGTTAACTGACTTCGACAACTTTATGAAATTAACAATATGGTGGGTTTCGTCTCTAGGCAATAAGACATGTTCCTTCTTTTGTTTTAAAATAGTTTGTATCTGCAAGATCTTATTTATTTTGAGCCCCAACGTGTACTGAACCCGTGATTCATATAATCCCAAGAGACTGTTTTGCAATGGTTCGGTTACTTTTATTAGCTAAAGTTTGAAATTTACAATTTTTCATTTTATGTTTACCTGTGGATGTACTCAAAGGTAAATGGTCATGTTATTTTATTAAAAAATGTCCATGTGGTTGAGTTTATATCTGATTATGAAGACTTTTGATTGAATTCTTTCTTAACTTTCATTTGTTCGTCTTAAAACTCAAACCTTTTTGCAGTTTGGTCACACTCCCTACAGGGGTGGTGGTAGACGCGGTGGAGGTCCCTTTAGAGGTGGTGATCGTGGAAACTCTGGCTTCCGGCCACCAAATACTGGCATAACAGGTCCACCTTTTCATGGAAAACGGCGTGGCCGTGGAAGGGGTAGGGACGGCAGGCGTGGCCCACCATTTGGTGCACCGTCTTCTCAACCTGAATCTTCAGCACAGGCCAGTGCACAACCAACTGCCCGAATTGCATGGTGTGAATTGTGTAGAGTTGACTGCACCTGCGAGGAGCTCCTTGACCAGCACAACAATGGGAGACGCCACAAAAAAAACCTCCAAAAGTTGCAAGATAGGAAGGGTGCTTCCCAACCTGTTGTCGAAACAAAAGAAGACCCAAAACCCAGTTCAGATATCGGTCTCGAACAGCATGAAAACATCCTGGAAAACGAACCTGACAAGCAAGCAAAAGCTAGTGATGATAATAACATAGTAGAAACAAAGGGAAATGAGAGTGAAGAAAAGAAACACAAAATGAAACGCAAGATGAGAGATAGGGTCCGTGGCAGTCTTGGGAGTCGTGGTGGTGGTAAACGTATAAGACCCACTGGCCCACGGATTCGGAAAGTAGTAATCCCATTGATGTGTGATCTGTGCAACGTAAAGTGCGACACACAGGAAGTCTTTGACAAGCATGCGGCTGGTAAGAAGCACATGTCGAAGCTTAGAAGGTTTGAGGGCCACCAAGCCATGTATGGAGCTACAGCTGTTCAGGCTCTTTACCCTCCCAACCCTCTTTCACAGACATTAGGTCCTCAATCAGCAGCCCATAATGGTGCACCAAGCTCATATTCGGCTCTACCTGAGGCTTATATACCACTTCCCCAACAAGCCGAGAACCCGAACCCACAACTCGCTGACGCACCTCTGGAGTTCGGCACCCAGACAAATGCCATCAATGGAGTTCAATAAGGCAGTTCATCATGCTTCTAATATGGATACAGTTGTTAGTTATTACAAATTGTGTTTCAAGCATTAAGGATAGACCTGGTTTGTATGTTTTCATCTTCATGGCCTCATGGGGTTTAATTAGAATTAGTTTGGGCCATGTTCGCTGGGTGAATTTGTGTCTTGAGTCTATATAAATTGGATTTGGACCCGGAGTCTAGAAGGATTTTTTTTTTCTTTTTTACAAAATAATATATTTTTTTGTTAATGCGTAAGTTACACATTGCGTCCTTTATCTATCATATTCTGTAATAAATTACAACATTTCCTCTCACGGAATTTAAACTTTTTCATTTAGCCCTGTTATGTATAACGTTATATATGTGAGGGTATTTTGGTATTTCTTCTTTTAGTGGACTATTTTTGTAATTAACCCAAACCTGTAAGGGACTATTGTAATTTAAAAATGTTATTTTTTTACCATCGTGTAGGAAGACAAGCCCAAGAGGCCAAGAATCAATAAAACTTGACTACAAATAATAATCCTGTTTTCAGGAAACCTTTTCACGACCAACTACATAATAATCCTGATTATGAATAATCATTATAAAATGACTATCCATTGATAACTCCTATTTCATTGTTACGTTTTGCATTAATGTTATTAATACTATGGGCTTATATATAGTGGCTTTTATGCATGTTATATAGATATCAATATTATAAGTTCTACTTACTTTTCCACTCTTCTCTGTTTTTCACTCAGAATCCAATGTCAAACTATGGATCGATGGCCGATTACCAAACTACATAAACATATGGAGGAGGAAATTGTGGATAAAGTTCTTTTTTTTTCATCTTCGAAGAAAGCCGACGACAATGTTTGGTTGATGTTCAGGTGATGCGGTTACCTTCAAGAGCGGAGGAGAGAGACTGCCCATGGAGATGCAACAGTGGAGGAAGGATGGCAACAAGTCAGAAGACGCCCGACCAACAACAGGTTAACGTAATCTTTCTTCATTTCCGGTTTTCCGAACTATACGTCGGTGGAGGATATTAAGTTGGCGGCGAAGCATATTGGCACTATCTCGGATGTGTTCATTGCCCGAAAAAGAAGATTCAACAATGAAAGATTCGGTTTCATCCGTTTGACATAACGAAGTAAGGATTGGTGGTTGTTTGCTCAAAGCAAACCTTTCTCAGATCCCTCGTCCTTTAAGCAAGGATAGGGTGGGGGAGTCAAAAAATACCTATGAAAGATCGGATGGGTTGCTTAATCGTTCACCGACTATTAGATCGGTGGTGATTGAGAATCAACATTTAAAACGTGATGCGGTGGTTGGGAAGGAGATGAAACAAGGAGAAAAAGAAAAAAACCCAACAATTTGGCCGATCCGCCGGTTACTTGTCTCTCGAAATGGAAATCTTTTCAAATTCCGGATGAAGCGGGTGACTGTTTTATGGCCGATCGCTTATTGGTGAAGTAGTGGACGGTGCGAATTTATGTAGTATTAAACTTCTACACAACGAGGATGCTGGTTCGGAGTTCGATGTGGTATATGTGGGTGGATTACACGTTCTGTTAGTTTTTAATCAAAAAATGGAGGCTGAGAATTTTATTGTCAAGAAAGAGGACTGTTGGAAGAAATATTTCGTCACGCTTACTCCTTGGATTGGCCAATCGTTCCCTAGATTGAGAGTAGTGGGTTTGAAAATTTTGGGCGTCCCATTAGACCTTCAGGATGATATCACCTACGATACTATTGCGAAAGGTTATGGGAGGATCATATGGCTGTCTCACTCTTCGTGGATGCTTGAAGATTGCTCGAGGTTTCAGTTCATATACTCTCGGAGTCATGGAAAACCATTGATGAGTCCGTAATAATTAAATGGAAGAATTCGTCCTATACGGTTATGATAAAAGAAGATAGTGTTCCGTGGACTCTAAATATTATGGAGGAAGAAACTGTCAGTCTGCCGGAACGATCACCGGAAATTAACAGCGAGAACACCGATGAAGATTGAGACGATGATGGCCGTTGGGATGATTGGAGAGAGGGTGAGGCAGTAGTTGCGAAAGATTTGGAAGATAATGTAATTTTGGAAAATAAAGGGGTTGACCATGCGAGTAAAGGAAAAAATATGGATGGTCATTATGAGAATTATAATTTGATTGAAGAAGTTGGTATGGAAGGTTTTAATGAGAATATTTTACGATCATCTAATTGTAATTCTTGTAGAGGCTAGATTATGAGGCTTGTAATATTAAATTAATTGGGATGGGCTTAAAGGGTTTGATTAGATTAGTAGACTAGTTTGCTTGGGTTTACTATTGGGTTTGGGGTTTACCAGAGGGTTTACCATTAGGGTTTAAGGTCCATTAGGGATCCCATATAAACCCCATGTGTTTACCATTGTAAAGGTCGCTGATTACGATTTTATGAGCAGCCACAAGGTGTTTACGATCGCAAACCCGAGAGAAGTTAGTTTACGATTACGATTTGTACCCGACAAGTTCATCTTGTGTGCAAGATCAGGTTTTTATCGTTGATATTAACCGTTTTCTTAGTATTCTTCTCATCTCTTATCTTGAATCACTAATCTAAACGAATTCTGCACGTTTAGATTAGACAATATCGTGAACGATTATTGTTTTGGGACCAACAATTGGTATCAGAGCCAAGAAACGAGTGTTTCGTGGTTCTCACGATATTGATTCAAGAGTTTCTGACGGTTTTCTTGAGTTTTTTGCTTGAAGATTTGAAGGTTTATGATAGAGGCTTGAAGATTTGAAGGTTTATGATCAAGGCTTGAAGATTTGAAGGTTTATGATCAAGGCTTGAAGATTTGAAGGTTTATAATCAAGGCTTGAAGATTTGAAGGTTTATGATCAAGGCTTGAAGATTTGAAGGTTTATGATCAATGCTTGAAGATTTGAAGGTTTATGATCAAGGCTTGAAGATTTGAATGTTTATGATCAAGGCTTGAAGATTTGAAGGTTTATGATCAAGGCTTGAAGATTTGAAGGTTTACGATCAAGGCTTGAAGATTTGAAGGTTTACGATCAAGGCTTGAAGATTTGAAGGTTTATGATCAAGGCTTGAAGATTTGAAGGTTTATGATCAAGGCTTGAAGATTTGAAGGTTTATGATCAAGCTTGAAGATTTGAAGGTTTATGATCAAGGCTTGAAGATCTGTTTGGAATAGATCAAGGAATAGATCATTACTATTCCATTCTGGCGTTTGGTTATCCTGTGGGAATGGAATAAATCATTACTTTTTATTGTTTGGTAGGCAATAATAGGAAAAGGAATGGAATGCAATTTATTAAAATTGACAAAAATACCCATGCTTCAGAATAAAGAAAATTACCAATTTTCACTTCATTATCTAATTGAAAAACATAATAAATTTTTACTTTGAAAATAAAATACTTTATCTAATGAAAATTAAGAATCATTCAAAATTTCCAACTAAACAAATTTAAAATCATCCATAAGATTGTTTCCAACTGAAAAATATAAAAATCGTCCATAAGGTTGTTTCCAACTGAAAGGAAATATCCAAAACTTACCGACTAATAAAAGTAAAAATAATCCGAAAGTCATCATACATCAGGTCAAGCGGTATCTTTAAGCATATTCTTCACCCATCCAAGTTTTCTTTCTTCGTCAACCTTAAAAAAGATTACCATCAACTCCTCATTTTGTGCGAGCTTACATACATCCTTGTTACACTCACGAACAGTCAAACCTTCAACTTTGTTCATCTCCGCAAAAAGGTTGTTACGCAGCTCTTCTCTATTACTTTCTGTTCCAAAAACTCTACTGAATGTATTTGTAGCACCCCTAATTTCTGCGCTAATTATTTCAGCTGACTCTTTCAAGCTGTTCATTAGAGGGTCCCAACTATTACGTCTTTTTCTCTTTGGTTGTGTACTTGCTTCTTCTATAGGAGCAGAATATGAAGAGCTGTTTAGTGGCTGATCAACATCTATATTTTCTAATCCATCTCCAGTATATTCTTGTTCTTCTCTATTTATGTCAGATAAGATATCAGCAGCTGTTTGAGCATCTCTTCCATTTGCCCGATCCTTGCCAAATACAATACATAAGTCCCAGTAATGAGGAAATTTCTTTCCTCTCCATTTTGCTGCATTTTTGTGCACCTGACAAGCCACATCATTAAAATCAGAGTTAACGAAATATGAAATAATAAAATATAAACAGAATAAAGCCACAACTGGTTACATAATCTACAATCTTAAATGATGATACAATACTTGTATATAAGCTTGCCAAACAGGTTGGGGAGCCTCGAGCATGTTATTTTGGTAATCCCAACCAAAACCACTAGTATTGTTCCATGATAGCATATCATGCACGGCAGACCAATCACTCTTCATTGTCTTTACACGTGACTCTATATACGGCTTTGCTTTTATGCCAGCTCCAGGAAGTGAGATTGCTAGTTGTTTCTCCACCGCATTAAAGAAGCCAGGTTTAAACCCATTATCCGATTTGTAATTAGAACCCGAGTTAAGCACATCGAGCATTGCTGCAACAAGCTTTTCATCTACTGTTTCATTCCATTTTCTTTTATTTTTTCCTGCTCCCCTTGTAGAATCAAGCTGTGATTCCATCTCTTCACAAAAACATCAATGTTGTATAAATAATAAATAATAAAACATAAACACATTCAAATGTTGTATAAATAACAAATATAAGATAAAATAGAAATAAAAATGTTCAAATTTATTCCAAACTAATGATCCATTTAATAAACATTGCGAAAATAACATAACTAAATACATAAGAAATTAAATAAATCAATGATGTCTTGATGTCCATGCATTAAACATAGATGTTGCTAAATTCTATCTAAAGTTTGTCCATTCATTTGAGGTCCCAATTGTTGTAATATTCTCCACATGTGAAGCAAGATCCTCGTCATCTGCATCGTTATTTGTGTCAATAAATTCCTCATCATCAAGAGGATCATATGCCATTTCCCTTCGAATAAGGTTATGCAATAGACAACAAGCAAGTATGATTTTATTTTGTGTCCTAATCGGGTAGAAAGATGGGCTTCTAAGTATAGCCCATCTTTTCTTCAAAACGCCAAAACATCGTTCGATGACATTTCTTGCTGCCGAGTGTTTCATGTTGAAATATTCTTCAGGCTTTTCCGGTTTTCGTCCATTTAGCCAGGTATTCAGATGATATCTTTGACCTCGGAAAAGTGCAAGGAATCCCTCTCCGTTGGTGTACCCGACATCAACCAGATAGTAGTTACCTTTAGGCACTTGCAATCCATTCTCTCGGATCATAGCACTACGAAGTATTCGGCCATCAGCAGTAGATCCTTCCCATCTTGGTAATACGTAAATGAAATGCATGTCAGGTGTGCAAGCAGCAAGTACATTAGTTGTTATTTCTCCTTTTCGATTACGGTATCTTGGTTTGTCTTCCTCTGGTACTTGTACACTTATATGTGTCCCATCTATTGCTCCTAAACACCCTTTGAACCATTTCCATCTTTCGTCTGTTGAAGTTTCTGATATTGGCTCAGGCTTTTTAAACAATTTATTTTCCAAAGCATTCAACACATTGTTGAAATGTTTACTGATAGTCTCTCCTGATCGGCGAAAGAGAAATTTCGCCACTCGATTCTTCACATGGTGTGCCAGAACATACAGGAAAATTGCAACTTGTTCGTCTACCTCGAGATATTTAGACGCCTTGAGCCTTCCACCCATTTCCATCATATTACAAAGTGTCACAAAAGTTCTTCGATTCATCCTAAGTTGATGAAGACATGTCTCATCACTTTCATACACTAATCTATGCATATATTCTTTTCTCCGGGGGTTAAACATATTGTAGCGAGGTCTAGTTGGACACCTATCTAAACGTATACTAATAACCGCTTGCACCGCTTGCATATACCAACTAACCATGTTTAGAATATGAAGCCACAACGTACAGAACGCTGCTAGTTTCTTTTGTTTTTTCTGTCTGTTTAGTTTAAGCCTAGACATAACTGCAATAGTATTCAAGCGAAATGGGTTCAATAAGTTAAGAATGTATTATAATAATTTTCAGGAACATTCACGATTTTCACAAATGTGATATGTGCAATAAAAATAGCTTCATGTATAAAATACTAATGCGTTTACAACCTAAAATATAATATGAAATTGCTAATCGACGATTCATAATTCTCATAGTATACATAACTAATAACATGGCTTCATCAGAAATCAAATTATTTACATGTGTAATAATTATAGCTTCATGTAGAAAATGCTAATGTTTTTGATAAATTGCCTATTTCATACTTGGTGTACTGAAACTTTATGAAAGGTGTTTTTGTAGGGGTCTTAATAGGATTTTTATTTTACTATGCAAAAGGTACATTCATATATGTACAAAGAATGACACCATTTTGAAGAAAATAAAAGCAGTTAATAATCTCTTTTAACATCAGATGCTCCAAGTTTCACTTTTTTGCTTCATCATAATATCAAATAGGATATCAATATCTAAAACAACTTGACATATTTTGAGGTTATGTTACAACCCTTGAAATGGGATTATTGCACCTGAGTTAAAAAGTAAAAACATGTATATTCTAATCTTCATACATAATATATTTAGTTGGCATTGGGAAGATATGACATTGTATAAAACTAAAAAAAATCCCAAATGCCAACAAAAAAAATCCCAAATGCCAACTAAATAAGCAAAAACTAAAGTGAGATATCTCGAACTGGTATATGGATTCGCAGTTCGGTGTTGGTTTTGATTTTATATGAATTGTAGCACCGGTTCAGGTATGAATAAACCCAATAATTAGCCCCATGTTAAACAAAGTGTATACACTTCTTTTACTTCGAAAACATACACACATATACACAGTTAACAATCAAACCAAGATCCATTTCAAATCCTCGCATCATCAAGTCCATTAGTAGGTTCTATCATAAATTAATTTAAGAACCTACTCATTTATATGTATTAGTAGTTAAAGATCAGAGAGGAAAAAGAATAGGGCTTGCACCAGTTCATTCAATGCATAAATTAACGAATGTAAACATCCATAATTTAAAAAAATGTAAACGTGAATTGCACATACCTTAACGATCGGCTTGCAAAAAAGGATTTTAGGTTCAACCTTTGCTTGACTCTGTGGAGTTCTTCTGGCGTGAATCAACAATTGAATAAGTTGTGGAAATGGTAAACCATCGATCGATTATATAGGTTCAAAGTAGATCAAATATGTAATCTAGACCTTGCTTAGAGGGAGATGATTTAGGAAATCATCGTGAATAAAAAGACTGCGAGAGGGAAGGGGAGGGCAAAATCGGGAAAATAGGGAGAGAGAGGGAATGGAATGAAAAAAAAACCGGGGGGGGGGGGGGGGGTTGGGAGGAATTGAAAACATGATTTTAGGGGGAATGAGATTACGTAAGTAATGCATGATTTCTTTCCATTTAGTAACCAAACATGTCTATTTTCATTACCCCATTAATGGGTTATTACATTCCATCATTCATTACCTCATACCAAACACTACCTTGGAGTTTACTATTGGAGTCTACGACCCGGAGCGTGTTTGCGATTCCCACTGTGTTTACGACTCGGGGGTGTTTACGATCATTGTTTACGATCGGAATCTAGTTTACGGCCAGAAGTGGTGTTTACGATCGGAAACCGGTGTGCGGCAAAAATACTCTATTTCACAATTTTACGGAAACGGACATAACTTTTGACTCGTTTGGAGTTAAAAGCTCAAATTTTAACACGAAGTCCGTGAGAACGAGCCCCATAATTACCCTGGACTAATGTCCATGGGAGCTCGTTTGGACCCCCAAATTCCACTCCGAAGGCCTCCATTTTCGCGTTTTAAGTTTTTGACACTATTCCTTGAATAGTACTTTTCCCGATTTTGCCGATTTCACCAGATTTTCAGAAGCTGCATATCTAAAGAAAGAAAATGAGTTCAGTGGTTGAAGAAAATAAAATGGTTGAGAACAAAGATGCTTTCGCAGCTGAAGTTGACAAAACTAAGATATGCCCCAATCCTACTTGTGCTCGATTAATTCCTTGCTTAAGACAACTTTGGAAAAATGCTCAAATCAAACTTTTTGATATGCAATGTTCTAGGAGTTAATTTAAAGGTAGGTGGGAAAAGAGTGAAGAGAAGGTAAAAGCCCAAAAACTAGACATTGAGAAATATCAAAAGCTAGCAACGGAGAAGACTATTTTATATGATCGGGCAAGGATTGAGATATCTGAGCTGACACAGAAATTAACTGAACTGCAGCAAAAGTGTGATGAGCTGCAGGTCAAGTATTGTAACACCCCCAAATAACCACTAACGGAGTTTATACCGTTAAGGGGTGCGAGCAAACCAGGACCACAACCATTAGTTACAAATACTAAACGAATCAGAGTAAGTCCAAATATATATCATAAAATAAAGTCTCAAAATACGCAGCGGAAAATATTGTCTTAGCACTAACCACGTGCTTTACAAAATCATTGTTTTAAATTCCCAAATTGATTTAAACAAAAGAAAAATGTCTTCGTGTGCCATGCCAACCCGCTCCGGATACTCCTCAGCGATCTGCAAAAGTTTAAACCACGCAAGTGTCAACCTAACGGTTGGTGAGTTCACGGTGGGCTTGTCATGCAGTGGCCCGGTCTCATAATCATAATCGTGTCAACATATACTTATGAAATATTTATTTATGAAAAGCAATGCTTAGTGATATCCATAATCATTGTATTGTGGTTTAGTAAAAGTATTGTCCGTAACATACGTTATCGGGTATGTACTAGTTTTGTATGGTTAAAGTGCTCAACCGATATCGCGGGTAGCTAATCTGTTGTTCCATGCACTAAGGAAGTTTGTACCAAAGCTGACTGATAATTTTCGTAGTGGCATCGCCATCATCTATTTTGTTTTGCGGACCTACGTCATCGCGGCTTTGCCTCCCCCGTGTCCTCTCGGGATCACGGTCAGATAGGCTGATATTGTACCTCCGTGCACTTCCCGTGTCACGAGGCGGAGTTTGTCAAACTCCAGTAGATCTACCCAACATCCCCTCGCTTTACAATTAATGGTACAATTAAGTTGATGACTTTTTCAGTTATAAGGCAATCCTTAGAAATCATGTGATATCATGTGGTTAGACTTTAACCTACACTAGCCATATTAAAACGGTTTACTTTGGGTTCTCATGAATCCCGAAAACATTTTCAGTTTCGTTTTAGAAATAGTTGTTTAAGTATTTCACAAGTGTCTCCCATAAAACACTTCAAGTTCATCAAGTGGGTGCCAAGCACTCCTAAGTTTTCAAGTTCATCAGAGAGGTGCATAGCACTCATAAGGTTGTCAGCATTGTTTTTCATTGAGTTATTCGGTGTGTCCCAAACGGGCTCACAGTAAACGGGTTAGTGACACTCACCTTTGGTTGCACTGCTACACTTGCTAAGTAATCCAAATATTGTTTGCTTAACGAAGACCTAAGAACACGTTTAGGTCTTAAGTATTAGTTTTGTGTCTAATATTTAACTTACGTCACTATGGCCCATAACATAGCACGTTGGAACTATGACACGACATATCGACACACGACACCGATGGTTGATCATAAACGAGGGTTCACATAATTTAGAAATCAAAGCATGTTTCATTATTGCATAATCAGGTAAGTCATGGCATAGCATTCAATTAAGTTGTACAAGTTTGGGTTTTGGTCTTGGCACAGTTTCGCTATACAGTTTCGCTATAGTTTCGCTACCTAGTTTCGCTACACAGTTTCGCTGTGTGCACGGGCAGCATTTTCGCTGGGTAATACCCGATGACACAGTTTCGCTAGCTAGTTTCGCTCGAAACTGATGACACAGTTTCGCTAGCCTAGCTTCGCTCGAAACTGGTTTGAACTTTCGTTCAGGGACAAGGTCTATGGTTGTTTCGCTCGGTAATTTCGTTCAAGCAATACACAGGCGACACTATAGTTTCGCTACATAGTGTCGCTGGATGAATATTCAAAGGGTCTGCGAAACTACAGTTTCGCCTAAAGAATTGCCCAGTTTCGCTAGTCGTGAAAAAGACTCGTTTTTAAGACCAAAAATCAATCTAACAGCTTTCATACATCATGTAATTCAATATCTAGCATGCATAAACATTTACCAACATCACAGAGGCAATTTTAACACCTTACACATGAGTTTTCACATTCAAGTCACCAAAAACACATTTTAAGCATAAAATGACTTAACTAGCATGAATCTTCATTATGGTTTGATTTCAAACGTAAAGTTACAGACTTTATGATAGATCTAGCATTCCTAAGCATTATATCAGAAGGTCAAATGATTCCATGGAGGTCTAAGCATGCTTTTTAAGAAAACACATAGAATATGCAAGAAAAGATGGTTTTGAGACTCACGGTTCGATCTAGGATCCGAATGGATGATGTCTCGAGGCTGAGATCACGTCGGCTCGTGGTGTTTCTCGGCTGACCAGATTTCACAGGAGAAGAGATGGAGAGTGTGTGTGTGTTTTGTGTGGTTTATGCAAATGGGGAGTAATTAGGGTTTTATGGTCTTTATATCAGGAGCTAGTTTCGCTGGCAGTTTCGCTGGCCAAGCGAAACTGGCTCTGAACACATGTAAATCAAACAGTTTAGCCGGCTACCGAGCGAATCTACAGTTTCGCCCGGTAGTTTCGCTGGCAACCAAAAGGGGCCAATTTACATTCTATTGTCAATACTAAATCATGCGTTTAAATCACATTGCACATAATGACAATAAATAAATAAATAAACACATAACACATATGGACGGGTTCGGTGATCAACCAAAGGTCGTGGACGTATTCGGCCTAGTTAAGCATTAGTTACGTTATAAGTGTTAACTTAGTAACTAATGCTTAACTAGGCCGAATACGTCCACGACCTTTGGTTGATCACCGAACCCGTCCATATGTGTTTACTTATTTTATTGCCACTATGTGAAATTATGTGCAACGTGTTTACTGAATTAATTGTGTAAATTGGTCACTTTTGGTTTCCAGCGAAACTACCGGGCGAAACTGTAGTGTCGCCCGGTAGTCAGCTAAACTGTTTGACTTGCATGAGTTCAGAGCCAGTTTCGCTTGGCCAGCGAAACTGCCAGCGAAACTAGCCCCTGATATATATATTTCATAAAACCCTAGAGATCTCATTTTTGCCTCATTTCATACAAAACACACACACCACTCTCATCTGCTCACTCGAGATTTCTGGTCAGTCGAGAAAACCATCAAGGAACCATCATCTCATCTCATCCATTCGAATCCAAGACCAAATCGTAAGCCCCATGAGCCTTTTTATGTGTTTTCTATGTGTTTTACTTTAAAGCATGACCAAACCTCCATGGAATCACTTGATCTTCTGATATGTTGCTTAGGAATGCTAGATCTGTTCTAAAGTCTGTAACTTTACGTTTGAAATCCATCCATAATGAAGATTTATGCTATTTAGGTCATTTTAGGTTTAAAATGTGTTTTTGGTGATTTGAATGTGAAAACCCATGTTTAAGGTGCAAAAACTTGTTGTTTGATGTTGGTAAATGATTATGCATGCTAGATATTGAATTACATGAAGTATGGAAGCTGTTAGATTGATTTTTAGGCTGATTTATGTGTTTTTCACGACCAGCGAAACTGTGAAGTTCTCTGGGCGAAACTGTATAGCGAAATTATGTACATCTCCTTCAGGCGACACTATACAGCGAAACCGTAGTGTCGCCAGTGAACGAAACTACCGAGCGAAATAACCTGAACGAAAGTTCAAACCAGTTTCGGGCGAAACTAGGCTAGCGAAACTGTGCCAACAGTTTCGAGCGAAACTAGTCTAGCGAAACTGTGTCATCGGGTATTGCCTAGCGAAAGTGCTGCCCTTGCACACAGCGAAACTGGCTAGCGAATCTATACTAGCGAAACTGTGACCAGACCTAAACCCAAACTTGTGCAACTTGTTTGAATGTTATGCCATGACTTACATGATTATGCAATAATGAAACATGCTTGATTTCTGAATTATGTGAACCCTCGTATATGATCAACCATCGGTGTCGTGTGTCGGTATGTCGTGTCGTAGTTCCAACGTGCTATGTTATGGGCCATAGTGACGTTAAGTAAAGATTAGACACAAAACTAATACTTAAGACCTAAACGTGTTCTTAGGTCTTCGATAAGCAATCAATACTTGGATTTCTTAGCAAGTGTAGCAGTGCAACCAAAGGTGAGTGTCACTAACCCAATTACCGTGAACCCGTTTGGGTCACACCGAATAACTAAATGTAAAACAATGCTGACAACCTCGAGAGTGCTATGCACCTCCCTGATGAACTTGAAAACTTAGGAGTGCTCGGCACCCACTCGATGAACTTGAAGTGCTTTATGGGAAGCACTTGTGAATTACTTAAACAACTATTTCTGAAACGAAACTGAAAACACTTTTGAGATTCATGAGAATCCGGTAAACCGTTTTAATATGGCTAGCGTAGGTTAAAGTCTAAACCACATGATATCACATGATTTCTAAGGATGCCTTGAAACTTAAAAGTCCTCAACTAAATTGTACCATTAATTGCAAAGCGAGGGGATGTTGGGTAGATCTACTGGAGTTTGACAAACTCCGCCCCGTGGCACGGGGAGTGCACGGAGGTACAATATCAGCCTATCTGACCGTGATCCCGAGAGGACACGGGGGAGGCAAACCCGCGATGACGTAGGTCCGCAAAACATGATGGCACTGCCACTACAATATGAGTCAGCTTTGGTACAAACTTCCTTAGTGCATGGAACAACGGATTAGCTACCCGCGATATCGGTTGAGCACTTTAACTATACAAAACTAGTTCATACCCGATAACGTATGTTACGGACATTAATATTTCTAAACCACATTACTATGATTTTGGACATTACCGAGCATTGCTTTCATAAATAAATATTACTTAAGTACATGTTGATACAATTATGATTATGAGACCGGGCCACTGCGTGACAAGCCCACTGTGAACTCACCAACCGTTAGGTTGACACTTGCGTGGTTTAAACTTTTGCAGATCGCTGAGGAGTATCCGGAGCGGGTTGGCATGGCACATGAAGACTTTTATTTTTGATTAAACTTAATTGGGAATTTAAAACACTGATTTGTAAAGCACGTGGTTAGTGCTAAGACGATATATTTCCGCTGCGTATTTTGAGACTTTATTTTATGATAAATATTTGGACTTACTCTGATTCGTTTAGTATTTGTAACTAATGGTTGTGGTCCTGGTTTGCTCGCACCCCTTAACGGTATAAACTCCGTTAGTGGTTATTTGGGGGTGTGACAGATTGGTATCAGAGCCATAAGTTGCAGAGAACTGGAATCACTTTTGAGAAACGATTTGGAAACTGCAACTTGAAACCTTAGTTACAAACGAAACAAACAAAATTCCCAAAACAAAATTCTTACGTGCCAACCTGGGATACTCGCTCTGCTGCGTAAGTAAAAGCTTAGTACGTATGAATGTATGTTTATATATATATATATAAATATATATAGACCGTGTCTAAGTAGTCTAACGGAAAAACCTTAGGAAAATTTTCACACACGAATACGAAACGCGAACGCTAATACGTACACTGTTCCGGGGGAAAGCGACAACCCGCTACGTCCTGATTTCTACTACGATGACTACGCCGACGGTGACTTTTATGGGAAAGCCGACTTTCGACGATAGTACTTACGATTTACGACGTTCTTCGACGACGCCTCCATTGCACGAAAATTTTTCTGGACTAATAGTGGGATAACGGGAAATTGTTAATATACATATTATGGGATATGTATAAAGTATAACTGTGACTGAACCCTGGCTACTTTAACTGTCCAGCAAGATGTCTGGAAGAGGACACGGAAGGAGCAACATTAACATGACGCCTGCACAACTACAAGCTATGATTAACGAACACGTGCAAGCCGCGGTGGCAGCCGTCCAAGCTGCATACGCCGCACAGGGTAATTATTATGCCGGTTAAGGCACAAAGCAATTGTATTTTGACCTGTTATAACTTAAAACCCGAACTATTTATGCATCAGGAAACCACCATCACTGCACGTTTAAGTCCTTTATGGACTGCAAGCCGATAACGTTTTCCGGCGAAGAAGGAGCGGTAGGACTCCTCAGGTGGATCGAGAAGTCTGAGAAGGTCTTCTCTATGTGCAACTGCCCTGCTGAGAGCAAAGTGAAATTTGCGACTGGTACTTTCGAAGGAGCTGCTCTCTCCTGGTGGAATGCCGAAATCTAGATGATTGGGATTGATGCGGCTAATAACATGCAATGGGAAGCGTTTAAGGAGCTGATTATGGAGGAGTACTGTCCCCGTGACCAAGTGAAGAAGTTAGAGGGTGAATTCTTGAATCTGAAAATGATTGGGTCTGAAGTCGAACAGTATACTGCACGTTACCATGAGTACGAGGTCTTGTGCCCCACAATGGTTGATGCTGAGTTCAAACGCATTGAGCGTTATCTGGAAGGCCTCGCGCCTCAAATCAAGGGACTAGTGACTGCCAGCAACCCCGCAACCGTGCAGCAAGCCATCCGTTTGGCTCACAAGCTTACTGATCAGGAAGTTGAGAAGGGTACTCTACCTGCAAAGGCCACAGAGAAGACTGCCTTAAGTGGCAAAAGAAAAGCTGATGATGAAGCTCCTGAAAACTCCATGAACAATCAGAGTGTTGGAAACAGCACTGGGATGTCTTATAGCTACCAAAGCCAAAGCAAAAGGTCTGGGAACAACAGTGGTAACAACCGCCAGGGCGGTAGTGGTCAGAGCAACTACAAGGGTAATCTGCCCATGTGTAACAAGTGTGGAAGGCATCACGCTGGTGTTTGTAGAAAGAATTTGAGCTGTGAAAGGTGTGGCAAGAAAAGCCATGAAGCGAAGGACTGTTGGACAATTCTTCCCGAGCAACAAAACCGCCTAAGGCAAACAACAACAACAATCATGGCAACAACAACTCTGGGAACAACCGCAACGGGCAAGGAAACAATCAGAACAACAATGGTGGAGCCCGTGGCTGTTTTGAATGTGGTGCTCAAGGCCACATAAAAAGAGACTGCCCGCAGTTGAGAAGACAGGGAAATGGTAATCAAGGAAACAATGGTGGGAATGGTAATGGCGGAGGAAATGGCAACGGGAATGGTAACAACGGGAATGGTGGAAATGGCAGAGGAAGAGCTTTCGTCATGGGTCAAGGAGAAGCTCGCAACGATGCCAACGTGATTAACGGTAAATTCATCCTTAATGGTTTCTTTGCTACTGTATTGTTTGATTCTGGTGCTGAAAGAATTTTTATTTCCACTAAGTTTGCTAAGCTAATTAATGCTAAACCAATTGCCTTAGACGCTAAATATGTGGTAGAGCTAGCAAATGGTAAACTTCATGATACAACTCAGATAGTTAAGGACTGTAAGTTAGAACTAGCTGGCCATACGTTAGGAATCGATCTTATGCCTTTCCCGATTGGTAGTTTTGATGTCATAGTAGGAATGGATTGGTTATCCGAAAACCGAGCTGAAATTTTATGCCAAGAAAAAGTGGTTCGTATTCCACTCAAGGACGGTGAAGTGTTAACAGTTCAAGGCGAGAAAGGTGGAACAGTCACCGGTATTATTTCGTTTCTCAAAGCCCAAAAATGCCTTCGTATAGGTCACTTCGCGATCCTTGCAAACGTCACTGACACGACTCTTCCCGAGCGCAGAATCGACGACTACCCGATAGTCCGTGACTTCCAAGATGTATTTCCCGAAGATTTGCCTGGTCTGCCTCCATTTCGACAAGTCGAGTTTGGAATCGATTTAACTCCTGGAGCCGCTCCGATTGCACGCGCACCTTACCGTTTGGCAGTAAGCGAACTCAACGAACTCTCCGCACAACTTCAAGAGTTACTCGACAAAGGGTTTATTCGTCCAAGTTCGTCTCCATGGGGAGCACCGGTATTGTTTGTTAAGAAGAAAGATGGAACGTTCCGCATGTGTATTGACTACCGAGAGCTTAACAAGGTTACAATCAAGAATCGGTACCCACTTCCTCGAATCGACGATCTCTTCGACCAACTACAAGGTTCGAGCTACTTTTCAAAGATTGATCTACGGTCTGGATATCACCAACTTCGTGTTCGAGATGAGGATGTCCCCAAGACTGCTTTCAAAACTCGGTATGGTCACTACGAGTTTTTGGTTATGCCGTTTGGGCTAACTAATGCGCCTGCTGTGTTTATGGATTTGATGAATCGAGTGTGCAAGCCGTACCTCGATAAGTTTGTGATAGTTTTCATTGACGATATTTTGATCTACTCCAAGACAAAGGAAGAGCACGAGAGACATCTACGACTCATCTTGGAATTACTCCGCAAGGAACAGCTTTATGCTAAGTTTTCGAAGTGCGATTTTTGGATTCGCGAAGTCCAGTTTCTTGGACACATTGTTGATCAGAATGGAATTCATGTCGATCCAGCTAAAGTGGAAGCTATCAAGAATTGGGCTACCCCGAGAGCGCCGACCGAAATCCGACAATTTTTGGGACTTGCCGGATACTACCGAAGATTCATTAAGGGTTTCTCGCAAATAGCTCAGCCCTTAACAGCTTTAACGCACAAAGGAGTGCAATATATGTGGGGTGAAAAAGAAGAACACGCGTTTCAAACTCTTAAAGACATGTTATGTTCAGCTCCGATTCTCGCGTTACCCGATGGGGTTGACGACTTTGTAGTTTACTGTGATGCATCCATTCAAGGACTCGGTTGCGTGTTGATGCAACGAGACAAAGTGATTGCCTACGGGTCCAGACAACTGAAGGATACTGAGAAGAATTATACAACGCATGATTTGGAATTGGGAGCCGTTGTATTTGCACTTAAGATTTGGAGACATTACCTCTACGGAACAAAGTGCACGATATTTACCGACCACAAGAGCCTACAGCACATCTTTGAACAGAAGGACCTCAATATGCGACAACGACGGTGGGTCGAGCTACTGAATGATTATGACTTGGCGATTAAGTATCATCCGGGAAAAGCCAATGTCGTGGCTGATGCCTTAAGCCGAAAGGAGTATGAAAAGCCTCGACGTGTACGAGCGCTGCAACTTACCATTCGCACGGGATTGCCGGATCGGATCCGCGATGCCCAACGAGAAGCTCTAAGAGAAGAAAATTTCGCAGCTGAAGCACTGCGTGGTGTAGATGGAACCTCCGAAATTAAGTCCGATGGACTCAGATACTACAATGACAGAATTTGGGTTCCTTTACTTGGAAATCTCCGTGAGATCGTGATGGATGAGGCTCACAAATCAAGGTATTCGGTGCACCCTGGATCGGACAAAATGTACCAAGATTTGAAGAATTTGTATTGGTGGCCGAATATGAAAGCCGACATTGCTCGATATGTGGCTAAGTGTTTAACATGCTCAAGAGTTAAGATCGAGTACCAAAAGCCCTCTGGATTATTGCAGCAACCAAAGATCCCAGAATGGAAATGGGAGGATATCTCCATGGATTTCGTAACAGGATTACCTCATCGATCGAATCGACCGGATGCGATTTGGGTTATCATTGATCGACTAACCAAATCTGCACACTTTATTCCAATGAGGGAGAATGACAATATGGATAAGTTAACGAAGCTGTACATTGACCGAATTGTGGCACGTCATGGAGTGCCTAAGACCATTATCTCTGATCGAGATCCTCGATTTACTTCCCGGCTGTGGCAATCTATGCAAGAATCACTAGGAACCAGACTGGATATGAGTACAGCTTATCACCCGCAGACTGATGGTCAAACGGAACGAACTATTCAGACTTTAGAAGACATGCTCCGAGCTTGCGTTCTCGACTTCGGTAAGGACTGGGAGGCTCACCTTCCGTTGGTGGAGTTCTCCTACAACAACAGTTATCATTCGAGCATCGGTGCAGCACCTTTTGAAGCTCTTAATGGCAGAAAATGTAGATCGCCCGTGTGTTGGGCCGAAACGGGTGAGAAGGGACTCACCGGACCAGAACTCATTCATGATACAACCGAGCGAATTATTCAAATCAGAAAACGGATAGCTGCAGCACGTGATAGGCAAAAGAGCTATGCCGACAAACGCCGTAAACCTTTGAAGTTCGAAGTAGGCGACAAGGTACTATTAAAGGTATCTCCCTGGAAAGGAGTGACACGCTTCGGAAAGCGTGGAAAGCTAAATCCTCGCTATATCGGTCCATTTGAAATCATCGGGGAAGTAGGCCCGGTGGCCTACCGATTGCGACTCCCTACTGAACTCGATGGAGTTCACAACGTGTTTCACGTCTCTAATCTAAAGAAATGTCTGGCTGAAGACACTGAAATAATTCCTTTGGAGGAATTGGAAATCGACGAACACCTGAGGTTTATTGAGCAACCGTTAGAAATCATGGGACGCGAGGAGAAAGCCCTCAAACGTAGCAAGATTCCGATCGTCAAGGTTCGATGGAACTCAAAGCGTGGACCTGAATATACTTGGGAACGAGAGGATCAAATGAAGAAAAAGTATCCTCACTTGTTCGGGCATACGTCCACAGAAACTCAAGGTATGATTTAATTTTGGGGACCAAAATTGCTTTAACAGGAGGAGGATGTGGCGACCCTAAAACTTTTGCTTTCTTTCCCCAGCAATGACGACAGCTGAAGCTGCGAACGCTACTACGCAAGAATAATTTTCGGGACGAAAATTCCAATTACAAGGGGATGATGTGACATCCGATAATTTCAAGGTTTACTTCCGTTAGACAATCTCCGTTAGTTACGTTATAAGTGTTAACTTAGTAACTAATGCTTAACTAGGCCGAATACGTCCACGACCTTTGGTTGATCACCGAACCCGTCCATATGTGTTTACTTATTTTATTGCCACTATGTGAAATTATGTGCAACGTGTTTACTGAATTAATTGTGTAAATTGGTCACTTTTGGTTTCCAGCGAAACTACCGGGCGAAACTGTAGTGTCGCCCGGTAGTCAGCTAAACTGTTTGACTTGCATGAGTTCAGAGCCAGTTTCGCTTGGCCAGCGAAACTGCCAGCGAAACTAGCCCCTGATATATATATTTCATAAAACCCTAGAGATCTCATTTTTGCCTCATTTCATACAAAACACACACACCACTCTCATCTGCTCACTCGAGATTTCTGGTCAGTCGAGAAAACCATCAAGGAACCATCATCTCATCTCATCCATTCGAATCCAAGACCAAATCGTAAGCCCCATGAGCCTTTTTATGTGTTTTCTATGTGTTTTACTTTAAAGCATGACCAAACCTCCATGGAATCACTTGATCTTCTGATATGTTGCTTAGGAATGCTAGATCTGTTCTAAAGTCTGTAACTTTACGTTTGAAATCCATCCATAATGAAGATTTATGCTATTTAGGTCATTTTAGGTTTAAAATGTGTTTTTGGTGATTTGAATGTGAAAACCCATGTTTAAGGTGCAAAAACTTGTTGTTTGATGTTGGTAAATGATTATGCATGCTAGATATTGAATTACATGAAGTATGGAAGCTGTTAGATTGATTTTTAGGCTGATTTATGTGTTTTTCGCGACCAGCGAAACTGTGAAGTTCTCTGGGCGAAACTGTATAGCGAAATTATGTACATCTCCTTCAGGCGACACTATACAGCGAAACTGTAGTGTCGCCAGTGAACGAAACTACTGAGCGAAATTCCCTGAACGAAAGTTCAAACCAGTTTCGGGCGAAACTAGGCTAGCGAAACTGTGCCAACAGTTTCGAGCGAAACTAGTCTAGCGAAACTGTGTCATCGGGTATTGCCTAGCGAAAGTGCTGCCCGTGCACACAGCGAAACTGCCTAGCGAATCTATACTAGCGAAACTGTGACCAGACCTAAACCCAAACTTGTGCAACTTGTTTGAATGTTATGCCATGACTTACATGATTATGCAAAAATGAAACATGCTTGATTTCTGAATTATGTGAACCCTCGTATATGATCAACCATCGGTGTCGTGTGTCGGTATGTCGTGTCGTAGTTCCAACGTGCTATGTTATGGGCCATAGTGACGTTAAGTAAAGATTAGACACAAAACTAATACTTAAGACCTAAACGTGTTCTTAGGTCTTCGATAAGCAATCAATACTTGGATTTCTTAGCAAGTGTAGCAGTGCAACCAAAGGTGAGTGTCACTAACCCAATTACCGTGAACCCGTTTGGGTCACACCGAATAACTAAATGTAAAACAATGCTGACAACCTCGAGAGTGCTATGCACCTCCCTGATGAACTTGAAAACTTAGGAGTGCTCGGCACCCACTCGATGAACTTGAAGTGCTTTATGGGAAGCACTTGTGAATTACTTAAACAACTATTTCTGAAACGAAACTGAAAACACTTTTGAGATTCATGAGAATCCGGTAAACCGTTTTAATATGGCTAGCGTAGGTTAAAGTCTAAACCACATGATATCACATGATTTCTAAGGATGCCTTGAAACTTAAAAGTCCTCAACTAAATTGTACCATTAATTGCAAAGCGAGGGGATGTTGGGTAGATCTACTGGAGTTTGACAAACTCCGCCCCGTGGCACGGGGAGTGCACGGAGGTACAATATCAGCCTATCTGACCGTGATCCCGAGAGGACACGGGGGAGGCAAACCCGCGATGATGTAGGTCCGCAAAACATGATGGCACTGCCACTACAATATGAGTCAGCTTTGGTACAAACTTCCTTAGTGCATGGAACAACGGATTAGCTACCCGCGATATCGGTTGAGCACTTTAACTATACAAAACTAGTTCATACCCGATAACGTATGTTACGGACATTAATATTTCTAAACCACATTACTATGATTTTGGACATTACCGAGCATTGCTTTCATAAATAAATATTACTTAAGTACATGTTGATACAATTATGATTATGAGACCGGGCCACTGCGTGACAAGCCCACTGTGAACTCACCAACCGTTAGGTTGACACTTGCGTGGTTTAAACTTTTGCAGATCGCTGAGGAGTATCCGGAGCGGGTTGGCATGGCACATGAAGACTTTTATTTTTGATTAAACTTAATTGGGAATTTAAAACACTGATTTGTAAAGCACGTGGTTAGTGCTAAGACGATATATTTCCGCTGCGTATTTTGAGACTTTATTTTATGATAAATATTTGGACTTACTCTGATTCGTTTAGTATTTGTAACTAATGGTTGTGGTCCTGGTTTGCTCGCACCCCTTAACGGTATAAACTCCGTTAGTGGTTATTTGGGGGTGTGACAGCTTACTGCTAAACGGTAAGGTGCGCGTGCAATCGGAGCCGCTCCGTGAGTTAAGTCGATTCCAAACTCGACTTGTCGAAAAGGAGGCAAACCAGGCAATTCATCGGGAAATACATCTTGGAAGTCGCGGACTATCGGGTAGTCGCTGATTCTACGCTCGGGAAGTGTCGTGTCTGTGACGTTTGCAAGGATCGCGAAGTGTCCTTTACGAAGACACTTTTGAGCTTTAAGAAATGAGATAATACCGGTGACTGTTCCACCTTTTTCACCCTGAACTGTTAACACTTCACCTTCTTCGAGTGGAATACGAATCACTTTTTCTTGACATAAAATTTCAGCTCGGTTTTCAGATAACCAATCCATTCCTACTATGACATCAAAACTACCAATCGGGAAAGGCATAAGATCGACTCCTAACGTATGGCCAGCTAGTTCTAACTTACAGTCCTTAACTATCTGAGTCGTATCGTGAAGTTTACCATTTGCTAACTCTACCACATACTTAGCATCTAAGTCAATCGGTTTAGCATTAATTAGTCTAGCAAACTTAGTGGAAATGAAACTTCTTTCAGCACCAGAATCAAACAATACAGTAGCGAAGAAACCATTTAGTATGAATTTACCGTTAATCACATTGGCGTCGTTGCGAGCTTCTCCTTGACCCATGACGAAAGCTCTTCCTCTGCCATTTCCACCATTCCCGTTGTTACCATTCCCGTTGCCATTTCCTCCGGCATTACCATTCCCACCATTGTTTCTCTGATTACCATTTCCCGGTCTTCTTAACTGTGGGCAGTCTCTCTTAATGTGGCCTTGAGCACCACATTCATAGCAGTTCCCATTACCATTTCCTCTGGGAGCTTCATTGTTGTTGTTACGGTTCTGACCATTGTTGTTTCCATTGCCCCGGTTGTTTCCATAGTTGTTGTTGCCATGATTGTTGTTGTTGTTTTGCCTTAGGCGGTTTTGTTGCTCGGGAAGAATCGTCCAACAGTCATTCGCCTCATGGCTTTTCTTGCCACACCTTTCACAACTCAAATTCCTTCTACAAATACCAGTGTGATGCTTCCCACACTTGTTACACATGGGCAGGTTACCCTTGTAGTTGCTTTGACCATTACCGCCCTGGCGGTTGTTTCCACTGTTGTTCCCAGACCTTTTGCTTTGACCTTGGGAGTTATAAGACCTCCCAGTGCTATTTCCCATACTCTGATTGTTCATTGAGTTTTCAGGAGCTTCATCATCAGCTTTTCTTTTGCCACTTAAGGCAGTCTTCTCTGAGGCTTTTGCAGGAAGTGTACCTTTCTCAATTTCCTGATCAGTAAGCTTGTGATCCAGACGGATGGCTTGCTGCACGGTCGTGGGGTTGCTGGCAGTCACTAGTCCCTTGATTTGAGGCGCGAGGCCTTCCAGATAACGCTCAATGCGTTTGAACTCAGCATCAACCATTGTGGGGCACAAGACCGCGTACTCATGGTAACGCGCAGTGTACTGTTCGACTTCAGACCCAGTCATTTTCAGATTCAAGAATTCGCCCTCTAACTTCTTTACTTGGTCACGGGGACAGTACTCCTCCATAATCAGTTCCTTAAACGCTTCCCATTCCATGTTATTGGCCGCATCTAACCCAATCATCTGGATTTCGGCATTCAACCAGGTGAGAGCAGCTCCCTCAAAGGTACCAGTCGCATATTTCACTTTGCTCTCAGCAGGGCAGTTGCACATAGAGAAGACCTTTTCAGACTTCTCGATCCACCTGAGGAGTCCTACCGCCCCTTCTTCGCCGGAAAACGTTATTGGCTTGCAGTCCATGAAGGACTTAAACGTGCAGTGATGGAGGTTTCCTGATGCATAAATAGTTCGGGTTTTAAGTTTTAAACAAGTCAAAATATAATTCGCTTCGTGCCTTAACCGGCATAATAATTACCCTGCGCGGCAAAGGTAGTTTGGACGGCTGCCACTGCTGCTTGCACCTGTTCATTAATCATAGCTTGCAGTTGCGCAGGTGTCAGGTTAATGTTGTTCCTTCCGTGTCCTCTTCCAGGCATTTTCTGGATAGTTAAAGTAGCCAATGTTCAGTCACAACTATACTCTATACATATCCCATAATATGTATATTAACAATTTCCCGTTATCCCACTATTAGTTCAGAAAAATTTTCGTGCAAAATCGAGGCGTCGTCGGAGAACGTCGTAAGTCGTAAGTACTATCGTCGAAAGTCGGCTTTCCCATAAAAAGTCACCGTCGGCGTAGTCATCGTAGCAGAAATCAGGACGTAGCGTGTAGCATCGTTTCGTTGTCGCTTTCCCCCGGAACAGTGTGCGTATTAGCGTTCGCGTTTCGTATTCGTGCGTGAAAATTTTCCCTAAGGTTTTCCGTTAGACTACCTAGACACGGTCTATATATATATTTATATATATATATATATACATACGTACGAAGCGTTTACTTACACAGCAGAGCGAGTATCCCAGGTTGGCACGTGAAATTTTTTGTTTTGGGAATTTGTTTGTTCGTTTGTAACTAAGGTTTTCAAGTTGCAGTTTCCAAATCGTTTTTCAAAAATGATTCCAGTTCTCTGCAACTTATGGCTCTGATACCAATCTGTCACACCCCCAAATAACCACTAACGGAGTTTATACCGTTAAGGGGTGCGAGCAAACCAGGACCACAACCATTAGTTACAAATATTAAACGAATCAGAGTAAGTCCAAATATATATCATAAAATAAAGTCTCAAAATACGCAGCGGAAAATATTGTCTTAGCACTAACCACGTGCTTTACAAAATCATTGTTTTAAATTCCCAAATTGATTTAAACAAAAGAAAAATGTCTTCGTGTGCCATGCCAACCCGCTCCGGATACTCCTCAGCGATCTGCAAAAGTTTAAACCACGCAAGTGTCAACCTAACGGTTGGTGAGTTCACGGTGGGCTTGTCATGCAGTGGCCCGGTCTCATAATCATAATCGTGTCAACATATACTTATGAAATATTTATTTATGAAAAGCAATGCTTAGTGATATCCATAATCATTGTATTGTGGTTTAGTAAAAGTATTGTCCGTAACATACGTTATCGGGTATGTACTAGTTTTGTATAGTTAAAGTGCTCAACCGATATCGCGGGTAGCTAATCCGTTGTTCCATGCACTAAGGAAGTTTGTACCAAAGCTGACTGATAATTTTCGTAGTGGCATCGCCATCATCTATTTTGTTTTGCGGACCTACGTCATCGCGGCTTTGCCTCCCCCGTGTCCTCTCGGGATCACGGTCAGATAGGCTGATATTGTACCTCCGTGCACTTCCCGTGTCACGAGGCGGAGTTTGTCAAACTCCAGTAGATCTACCCAACATCCCCTCGCTTTACAATTAATGGTACAATTAAGTTGAGGACTTTTTCAGTTATAAGGCAATCCTTAGAAATCATGTGATATCATGTGGTTAGACTTTAACCTACACTAGCCATATTAAAATGGTTTACTTTGGGTTCTCATGAATCCCGAAAACATTTTCAGTTTCGTTTTAGAAATAGTTGTTTAAGTATTTCACAAGTGTCTCCCATAAAACACTTCAAGTTCATCAAGTGGGTGCCAAGCACTCCTAAGTTTTCAAGTTCATCAGAGAGGTGCATAGCACTCATAAGATTGTCAGCATTGTTTTTCATTGAGTTATTCGGTGTGTCCCAAACGGGCTCACAGTAAACGGGTTAGTGACACTCACCTTTGGTTGCACTGCTACACTTGCTAAGTAATCCAAATATTGTTTGCTTAACGAAGACCTAAGAACACGTTTAGGTCTTAAGTATTAGTTTTGTGTCTAATATTGAACTTACGTCACTATGGCCCATAACATAGCACGTTGGAACTATGACACGACATATCGACACACGGCACCGATGGTTGATCATAAACGAGGGGTCACATAATTTAGAAATCAAAGCATGTTTCATTATTGCATAATCAGGTAAGTCATGGCATAGCATTCAATTAAGTTGTACAAGTTTGGGTTTTGGTCTTGGCACAGTTTTGCTATACAGTTTCGCTATAGTTTCGCTACCTTGTTTCGCTACACAGTTTCGCTGTGCGCACGGGCAGCATTTTCGCTGGGTAATACCCGATGACACAGTTTCGCTAGCTAGTTTCGCTCGAAACTGATGACACAGTTTCGCTAGCCTAGCTTCGCTCGAAACTGGTTTGAACTTTCGTTCAGGGACAAGGTCTATGGTTGTTTCGCTCGGTAATTTCGTTCAAGCAATACACAGGCGACACTATAGTTTCGCTACATAGTGTCGCTGGATGAATATTCAAAGGGTCTGCGAAACTACAGTTTCGCCTAAAGAATTGCCCAGTTTCGCTAGTCGTGAAAAAGACTCGTTTTTAAGACCAAAAATCAATCTAACAGCTTTCATACATCATGTAATTCAATATCTAGCATGCATAAACATTTACCAACATCACAGAGGCAATTTTAACACCTTACACATGAGTTTTCACATTCAAGTCACCAAAAACACATTTTAAGCATAAAATGACTTAACTAGCATGAATCTTCATTATGGTTTGATTTCAAACGTAAAGTTACAGACTTTATGATAGATCTAGCATTCCTAAGCATTATATCAGAAGGTCAAATGATTCCATGGAGGTCTAAGCATGCTTTTTAAGAAAACACATAGAATATGCAAGAAAAGATGGTTTTGAGACTCACGGTTCGATCTAGGATCCGAATGGATGATGTCTCGAGGCTGAGATCACGTCGGCTCGTGGTGTTTCTCGGCTGACCAGATTTCACAGGAGAAGAGATGGAGAGTGTGTGTGTGTTTTGTGTGGTTTATGCAAATGGGGAGTAATTAGGGTTTTATGGTCTTTATATCAGGAGCTAGTTTCGCTGGCAGTTTCGCTGGCCAAGCGAAACTGGCTCTGAACACATGTAAATCAAACAGTTTAGCCGGCTACCGAGCGAATCTACAGTTTCGCCCGGTAGTTTCGCTGGCAACCAAAAGGGGCCAATTTACATTCTATTATCAATACTAAATCATGCGTTTAAATCACATTGCACATAATGACAATAAATAAATAAATAAACACATAACACATATGGACGGGTTCGGTGATCAACCAAAGGTCGTGGACGTATTCGGCCTAGTTAAGCATTAGTTACTAAGTTAACACTTATAATGTAACTAACGGGGATTGTCTAACGGAAGTTAACCTTGGAATTCTCGGATGTCACAAGTATGATTGCAATCAAGAAAGAAATCAGCGAATGCTCGATGTAGGAAAGGATTTGTCACATGCTGTTATGACCGGTCAAGTTGGGAAAGACACATCTGGATTTGGGTCAGAGAAAACTGATAGGTCCTTGGCTGCAAATAGCATTATTCCTCCACCGGGTCCTAGAGACATTATAGGAACACTTCTTAGTAAGGATCAAGTTGAACGAACCAAGTCTGATTATAAAGAAGCTGCTCCTCCTATTGATAGTGTCTTGGTTGGAACTACAACATTGACTCAAGAAGAAATTGATAATGAGGCAAACATGACTTATGATGAAGGGAGAGTAGAGGATATATCAGACAATGATGCTGAGTGCCAGAAATACAACAGGTGTCATAACTCTAAGTCTGATGTTGTTGGGATAGAGTTGAAACCATACCCTAAACTTGAAACCCCATACTTCAAAGTAATTGACAAAGTCAAAAGGGAAAAGGTGATCTTGACGACACGACCTGAGGGGAAGATCTTTATGACATCTGGATCAATGTTTGACCATGAACCAGATGTTGGATATGACTTACCATCCTTCTATTCCAAGTTCAAGGGAATAACTGATGGAGTAATAAGTGAAGCTGAAGTTGAGAGGCCAAAGATCACCATCAAGCATCCGAGTATGAAACCAACAGCTGGAGTGAAGAATGAAAAACTCAAGGGAGTAGCTGTGTCTCCCATTTCTTCAGTTGGATCATGCAGTTACCGTTGTAATTGCAAGAATGGTGCTTCAATGTCAAAGAATCAAGGAAGCACAAAGACAGTAAAGACAGGTTCAACACAGGCTTCGAGGAACCAACAGAAAGTCAAATCTAAAGCTGCAGTCAAAGCAAAGAAGCAGACACAAGGCAAACCAGCTCCATATCAGCCACCAAAGACAAATGGGTACACGTCTGACTTCTATCTAAAGAAGCAGACTTGCTTTAATTGTGGCAATGCTGGTCATATTGTTAGAAACTGTCTTTATCGCCCCTATGAACCCTATTATCCGAAAAGTCAAAGGGTTTCATCTCAGGAGTCTGTAAAGTCTAAGCCGATGATCGTGCAAACACCTAAGGCAAGGAAGAATGTTACTCCTAAGGTTAAACCCTCTGATCAACATTGGAGCGCTGCCAAAGCTGAAAGAAAATCTATAAATCAAAACAACAACTTTCCAAGTTACAAAAATTTCCAAAAACAGGTGAAGAAACCGGTTTCAAAACAACCAAAGTCTGAAAAACCCAAAGTTACCCCTCCCAAGGTAACTAAAACTGTTTTCAAAAATGATTCTAAAATGAAGAAGGTTGAAATACCTAAAGTCACAACTCCAAAGGTGACTAAAACAAAAACTGTTTAAAAAAATGAATCTAAAATGAAGAAGGTTGAAATACCTAAAGTCACAACTCCAAAAGTGACTAAAACAAATGTTAAATCACCTGGAACTTGGAAACCAAAAATCAAGGCAGCTCCATCTCAACTTCCTGATTTCTCAAAGGGGATGTTATTACAAGAAGTATCTTTTATTGATTCCTCAGGTGTACCTAGAAAAACAATGGCCTGGGTACCATTGGCTAACTAATCTCTCACTATGTGTAGGAACAGTCAAGGAGTATTATCACTAACATTTTTTTTATTAATTTGTTTGTTGATAAGTGATTGTTCCAGGCACAGTTTAGGAGACGTATCTTCATGTCATGACAAGCAATTTTTTTGGAAGATATGTTTCCTTGAGAGGTAAAATGTCAAATTCAGCATGAAAGGTACTGTTCTTAACTTGGTTGTTTTTGATGAAGCGGTAAAGGGTGTTTGTGTCAAAACCAAATTCCTTAAAATTTTCAGTTGGTGCTTGGTTGTTCAATTTTTTTTAAAAGCAATGAGGTATGCATGCTATAAAACACATTTTTCTAAAAAAATTTCAAATCCATACTTTGAAGGTTAGCTTGGCCAAATGTGTGTGAAGTTATTTGCTCTGCTTATGTGTTTGTGTTTTAAAAATATATATATATATACATATATATATATATATATTAAAAAAATGATGTTCACAAAAGTTGTGACATTAAAAATAAAAAAGCAAAGGGAAGAAATGTAAAGATGAAGAAAAAGTTGACCCCTAAAAAATAGTGTGCTTTTCAATTTTTAATAGTTTGTTTGTGTCTGTTTCTAAGAAAGCTAAGGGAAGTAAAATATGTCCGGATTGGAGATGACTAACACGTGTAAAGCGGAAGTGAAAAGCAAGCTCCACGGTGATATGCTCGGTAGGCTCGACTTAATCTTATGATCACCAATGTAAGTGCATCGAACTTAAAATATATATATGTTTAGTTTCCCATCTCAGTTTGCATGGTTTAAAAAACTGAGTCCCAACAAAAATGGGTTGAGAGTGGTAATTATACCTAGTATTCACTCTCTCACACGCGATGTTTCTGCTGTTATGACAACATCACAGTGCAAAAGAAAATAAAAGAAAAACAAATGAAAAAGAAAAGAAAATAAAATAATCATTCAGTTTGGTCTTCTTTGCGTGCTTATGCGTTCGACCTGATCACCAACTGATGATTAATGAAATAAGTGGTAGTCATAACGGTGTTGCATGGTTCCTCAAGTTGGGGGTTAGTGATTCCTCAATAAACTCTGAGGTTGGGTAGGTTTTGCTATGTACGCTTGGGTGTGGGGACAATTAAACATGACGGTAATCTTGTACATTATTAAGCATGATGCATTTGGTTGGGATTAAACGGGTCTGAGTTTAAAGCGGACAAACATACTGGCAATCACCTGGACTAGTCAAGTAACTAAAGCTGAAAAGGCTTCCTCAGTCAGATTCATATGGGTTTATCCCTTGTAAACTTTCTCATGTTTGATATTGGTAAGTATTTGTTTATTTTTATCTTTCGTGTGTGAGTCTTTAAGTTCTTTTTGGTTGTGTTTACGTCTTGGCTAGGTTAATTTGAGAAGTCAAAATGTGTTTTCATGGGTTTTGATGCATGACAGTATGCCCCCCTCCAGATCTTGCCAAATTTTTAGAGGAAGGAAAGAGGATAATAAGTATTATCCAAAGGGAACTCGAGGATGAAACTTATTATCTAATGAAAAGACTTCCATAATACATAGTATCTGAAGGGAACTCGAAGATAATATGTATTATCTCAGGGGAAGTCCTTAGCTGAGGGGAAGTAATCAGCTAAGGGGAAGTCTTTAGAGGTCTTGGGTACAGGGGAAGCTTTATAGAAAACCCGTAATCTATATTAGAGTTTTTTGTTAAAATGGTTTTTGGTTAAAAATACATATTATCATCAACTGAACAGATGATAATATTATTTTTGGTTAAAATAATATTAATTACCTTCTAACCCAAAGACCAGTCATCAAATGTCTGGTGGAGTATATTTTTTTTCAAATATGTGTCAGCCAGGTTGATGATAGAAAGATGTTGCTACTGCTCAAGTTAAAGAACCAGCCGGACAAGACTTCCATCTAAAAAGCAACTGTTTAGGGGAAGTTGTTGGTGTCTTTACAAGTTTCCAAAAGCTTCAAAAGTCTTTCAAAGAAAATGCTCACAAGTTTAGGGGAAGCTAAAGATTTTAAGTCAATCTTTGATAAAGAAAATGATACAGAGAGCAGACAGAGATCATGAAGATTGAAGATCAACAATCAAGTTCTTCACAGTTAGAGGTTTTCAAAATTTTACCCTCTAATTTTTTGAGATTCAAGACAGTTACCGAAGATTCAGCAAGAACCAGTTCTCTCAAAAGAAGCAAGTCAATGAGAATCCTCCATCTCATTAACTTGTTCATTTCAAGAAGTTCGAGCTGATGCTGATCAAGAGGAAGTCCCAAGTGCCCGTCATGAAACCCATTGAAGATTTCTGCGAAAAGAATCTTCATCAACATCTATGCCAGCCAGTTAAGAAGAAGAATTTCAAAGATTGAAGACATTTAATATCACAAGCCTAGGGGAAGATTGTAGAGGCTAGATTATAAGGCTTGTAATATTAAATTAGTTGGGATAGGCTTAGAGGGTTTAATTAGATTAGTAGACTAGTTTGCTTGGGTTTACTATTGGGTTTGGGCTTTACCATTGGGTTTACCATTAGGGTTTAAGGTCCATTAGGGATCCTATATAAACCCCATGTGTTTACCATTGTAAAGGTAGTTGATTACGATTTTAGGAGCAACCACAAGGTGTTTAGGATCGCAAACCCGAGAGAAGTTAGTTTACGATTAAGATTTGTACCCGACAAGTTCATCTTGTGCGCAAGATCAGGTTTTTATCGTTGATATTAATCGTTTTCTTAGTATTCTTCTCATCTCTTATCTTGAATCACTAACCTAAACAGATTCCGCACGTTTAGATTAGATAATATCGTGAACGATTATTGTTTTGAGACCAACAATGATCATGTTGATTGCCAACTAAATAAGGAGAAGACCAAGTCAAAGTTGGTTGGCGTGGAGTTGGATATGCACGAGAACATTGCGCCATCGATTCCTAGTGGGCCAGAAGATGATGAATTAAATTATGTAAATGTGGCCCAGTCCGCTCCACAACAACTTATCCCTGATCTTAATGGATCGGTGGGGTCAGGTGATTCCCTGTTTGCTTAGCAGGGTGAAGAGGTAATATCGCTACCAGCGATTTCTAGGGCAAGCGACAAGCAGAAAAAAACCCCTTCTTGGAAACTGTTTCAACATCACTCATCGAGGAGGAGGGAAAATGATTGTTTGGAAGTCAATTGTGAAAAAGAAAGGGGATTCCTTCCGTCCTTAATGCTCAGGTGACATAAGGAAATCGTCTGTGTGGGGTTCAGAAGAATCGGTTCTTGACGAAGAGGTTTCAAGCACAATTCAAGTAGGTGCTTGTGTGGGTATGGACTTTAATGGATGTGAGAATCAAGTTGTGGGGGTCATCAAAGGCACATGGAGCCAAGTTCGTGTTTAATGGATATAATGTCGACGAATAGCAGGGGGTTGGGGGGATCCAAAATTGAATGGATTTCCAGGTTAAGAAAAAATCACAAATTAGATTTCCTCTATCTTCAAGAGAGTAAATGTAATGTGGCTGGGATTTTGTTTTAGCAAATGGTAATTCTGGTGGCCTCATCTCCCTATGGGATCCGACGATTTTACGCTGTCGTATGTCGTGAAACATAAGAATTTTCTGTTGACAAGTGGTATACTAAATGGCCAAAATATTTCCATCAATGTTTGTAACATTTAATTGATGGATCAGAAAATGGGCCTATGGCATATGGCAGGTGATTTCAACGAGGTGCGATGTTCAGAGGATCGTCTTTATTCTTTATTTGACGCCCGTGGGGCTGAGAGATTCAACGATTTCATTGAGCAAGCCGGTCTTCTAGAGTATAATATGGGTGGATCAAAGTACACATTTTCATACGGTCAAGGGATCAATTTTAGCAAAATTGATCGATTTCTCGTTTGCTCTGATTTCTTCCAACGTTGGCCGAACGCGGTGCTCACGGCGTTACCACGGTTATGGTCAGACCACAATCCGTTTATTTTAAAGGTTTCTTCTTCTATGGATTTTGGCCCTTCGCCCTTTAGATTTTTTAATTCGTGGTTAACCTTGTAACACCCCAAATTTCACAGATACATGATATATATAGTAAATATGTGTTTATATTATAAATACGTTAGTTTAATTGATAAATATGGTAAGACTATGCCTTAGATAAGTTGCATGTGTTAGATATACGTGTTTAATGACCTATATGGTGAAATATGCATAAACGGATGTGTTAAATGTTAACGAAGGTAAAGTATGAGATGAATATATGTTTATATGAATAACATACTGATACATGTGTGAATTGATGGATACATATGTGCAAATACGTGTGTTAATAGTTAACGGAAAAGTAAAAGGACTAAAAGTGTAATTTATGCAAAGATATAAAAGTATACAGATATTATATTTATTATAAGTATCCCAAGACCTAGAAATTGGTAAAAATATATCCTAATATGATTTGTAACATGAAATGATAAGTATTGTAAAGTTTGAGGGGCTAAAATGTAATTTAGCAAATAATAAAGTAAATATATATAAATGTATATATATATATATATATATATATATATTATCGTACGAATTCCGAGCCTTAGAAACCTTATAAATTGTTAAAAATATGTCCCATAAGATTTTGGTACATAAAATGATAAAAGGATAGATGTTCCCGGGGTTAGAATGCACAAAATAGAAAGATGAGGGCCTAATATGTAAATAATGAATTCTGGCCGGAAAAACAGTGGCTCGCGTATCGTGAGCCACACCCCTAAAATTGGCGCGATACGCGAAGGTCGAAGATCAGCAGAATATTCACCAGGTTCGTTTTTGACCACGTATGTCGACTTGGTGAGCACGAATTCTCCATCTACGCGTCAGATTAAGCTGATTATGTTGGTCCGAGATCAAACCAAGAACACGATATCTAATCACAAACGAGTGCGGAATCCTCGTGTGTGATTGATTCAAGAAACAAGTAGAAGAAATAGACTAGATCTAAGGTAAAGATCTAATCTTGAATGAGAATCACTACAAGTTTGAAGCTGATCGTAAACAAGAAAGAGCACAGAAATCGTAAACTATGATTGAAAAGCTTGCATTGATAGTAAACATATGAGGTATTTATACTACCTCCTACAAAAACCTAGCCCAATAGTAAACACTAAGAGCCCAATCATAAACATAAGTAAATTGGCCCACATGGCCCAAAACATAACTAACTAAGCCCAAAATCAATACTAAGCTAGCCCAAAACTAATGTTCATGCCTCAAATAAATATAGCCCAACAATCTTCCCCTAGGCATGAACCATTAGACCACCTATGGCAGTTGCAGATCGAATCTGAACGTGTTCTGCACATTATTTGACCACCATTCGTTCTCCACGATCCGATTCGCTGTTCCATGAAAGATCCCCACCCTGATAGCATTCTCCATGTCGTTCTCATCCCCGAGAATAGGTTGGGAGGCGAGGAGCTTTATATCTCTTTCTCCAAATCTAAGCAAATCGACCGGATCATAGAAACGGAACTGCCTCATTCCTCTGCAGAGAACCACCACCTCATGAGTTGTCGGATCATAACACCAACAGTCAAAGTTTTTGACCAAGGTACCATCTTCAATCTCATCCAACATGTTAATCACTCTTGTGCGTTTGGTGGGTGGTCTCCTTGCTTCACCAATTGGTTCACCAGTCACTGGGTCAGTTCCAGTCTCAACCCATTTCACTTGCTTCAACTCAAAATCTGCAAAATTGCTTTCCAAATGGCTCAACAGATTGTTTCGTATAAGATCTCCATCGGTGCTGTTCCATCTGTTTATGTAGGGAGCTCGAAGCAGACTTCTAATCTCAGGCTCAGTCCAAGAATGGAATTGAGCACGAGTTCTGTAGTATTCAACTGGACTATAGCCTTCACGGATCACAACAAATAATTTCTTCTCGGTGTCATAATGCCAGCACAAGATGTTTTCACGACTCCCCCCTTTTGTCTATTACGCTTTCACCAACATCAAGAGAGTATTGAGTGGGGACTGGTCCTTGAAAGAATTATCGGAACCAGTTGTCGTGACCTTCAGGCGCTTTGGAGATGACCCTTCCACCTCGGGCATAATCAGACATTGCAATGGAGTCATCTCCATCATCTTCTTGAGTAGCACTGGTACCTTGAGCTCCTTGAGATGAGTTTTGACCTGCGGCACCTGAAGTGTTGGACTCCACAACACTCTTTAATCCATTAAATTTCTTCTTCAAGTCCATCAGTGCCTCATAAAGATACTTCATTCTGTTCTTGTCCGCCACTTCCTTCTCTTGTAATCTTCTATTTTCAGCCTGGAGAGCTTTTATCTCATTCTCTCTGATTCTGTTCTGAGACATCAGATAGTTAATATGAGGATCAGTGCTTATCCTCATCTCAATTGGTAGCTCAGCAGCTTGAAGTGGGCGGAAACTTGGTATAACAGTAGGCGGCAAGCTTGTTCCACTAGGGACACTTATTCTGACTGGGCTGGGTATAACAACAGAGTTATCAACCTCCATAGATTGCCTTTCTTCATGAATAGGGCTACATTCATTCAGAAGAGGACTTTCAGTATGAACCTCGGCAGGCTGAACTTCAACATTATCAGCAGCTGTTACTTCTTGAACACTGGGACCTTCAGAACTGGGCCCTGCTGGTTGTACTATCATTATGCTTGAGCATGTCTTCGTAAATTTGAACCTTACGCTCCTTGGATCAGACCTCTTCCTTGGAGATGGTTCACGAGCAGGAATGGGTTCTTCAAGAACATCCTCAACATTCAGATTTAGCTCGGGAGGGGTTGTATCACTGCCCGATGCACCAATCATGTCATCCCTTGACCTTTTAAGGTTAAGGGGCCCCAAATCCCCATAGATATCATCATCTGTCATCTCTTGACCAGCAAGAATGTCATCCATCACGTTTTCTTCATCAGAGGGTATCGTCACATCTTCTTCTTGCACATTAACAGCTGGAGTTACTGTTATGTCTTGATCTTCAGCAATTGATGCATTAACAGTCGGCACATCGGCTTCAGGCTCAGGCTCTTCAAACTCTTGTTCCCTGGACACCTCGGGAAATGCACCCCTCTTTACCCATTCAAGTCTTCCTTGAAAACTGTTTTTACCCTTTCTATCTTGGGTTTGTAGACCAAAAACCCCACAATCCATCACTTTTATATCCAGCTTCTCTATTCTTTCTTCAATCATTGGGTATTTCTTCATGACCACCATTTGTACAAACCTTGGTGTCATCAGGAACTGTTCTCTGGCGCTCAGGTCAGCATTGCCTATCCAATCTAATAACATCATCTTGGAGAAATTGAAGTTCCAATCCAAGGCCAATGCGACGAATGCAGTTCCATGAAGCTTGTTTAGCTGATCAAAGCTTGTTCTTTTGCCCAGAAAAGATTTCTGCATGTAATGAGCCAGGCATCTCCAGTAATGCGGCAACAGCTTCTTAAAGATAGGCGGGAATTTTCCTTCATAACCCATTGATTGAGCACCCGGCAAAACAGCTTCCTTTGAATATTCAATCGGATCGACATCACGATCATTGACGTTCAGCCCTTTTCTGATGTCATCCTCCTTAATCACAATCTCCCTGTTCTGAATCCTTGCAGTAATTGTTGTTTTATCTGCATCAGCTCTAGCAGTACCCCAGAACTCCCTCACAAGCATCTCATCAATAAGCACATTTGTCCTCAGGGCATGGTTTATTTTGCAAGTATTTATCCCGGCCACCAGAGAATAAAATAGTTCCATATGCTTCTCTGGCGGGTCTTCAAGATATGCTGGGATGCAATGATCCGGTTCGAACTTAATCTCTTCGTCGAGCATCTCGTCTGCCATCTGATAAAGACAAGACACATGTATCAGACTTGATCATTAATGAGCAATTATGTTTGTCAACATCTTCTTGAAATTCAATTGATTATCACGTTAAAATTTTGGTTCACAAAATCTCAATTAAAATTTCAAAGAATATTTGATTTTGAAACACACGTTCACAAACATCATAAATTTTATCTTAAACATGTTCAAATTTGATGAGATTAAAAAAAAATTAAGTGTTTATGCATTTATATAGAGATTACGATCCTAAACATGTGTTTAGGATTTTTAATACGGGTTCACGACCGGGTCCATTTTCGTCCAATCGTAATCATCAAGTCCAGTGGTAAACACCGAAACCAACCCTAAGCCCAATCGTAAACCCGGTGTCGTAAACAAGGATCGTAAATGGTCATCGTAATCATCAATCGGGAACATCACTCGTAAACCCCGATCGTAAATGACGATCGTAAACACCAAACGTCGTCTCCTTCACCGAGATAATCGTAAACGCAGGTTCCGCCATAGATACACCTGCAACATCTCGTAAACACATCAAAACACTTTATACAATCATAATAAACATCACGAGCTACCTTTTATGAATATTTATCACCAAAATGACTTCAAATCTTCGAGAAATTGACTCGAAATTTACAGTAAAATGAAAAAGGTCACCGAGTGAAGAAAACTGTGATTTGGGGTAAAGAAATGACGAGGATTGGCCGATTGAGTGGTGATTCTTGGTCGTAAAGTGATTGCGAACACAGTGGAGTCCTTGGTTTACACAGAGAGAGGTCGGAGATGGGTTCGATCAGATTTCTGACGAGGGTGCGGCGGTGGTTAGGGTTTTTCTGCGGCTGAATCGTAAACGAGAGAGAAAGGGATCGTAAACTCGATTGGGGGTTTTATACCACTTTTGAAAATCTTTCAATCTTGCCCCTCAAGTTCCAAAAATGTTTCAAAACCTTCCAAACCTCTTAAAATGTGTTAATACTCTAAAAAAATGTTAACTTTGAGAAAAATTTGAGAATTTTACGAAGCTTCCCCTCAGACTCATACCCCGAGTATCTGATCACGATCATAAAATTTAAAAATTAAAAAAAAACAGATAAGAGCCCCAAATTGAAATATTTACAAACTTACTGCAGAAAATGAATATTTACTTGCCTGGTGCTGATAATTTTTCATTGATAATATCAGACGAGTCTTTGACTGAGAAACCCTTTTCAGCTTCCGTTACTTGACGCTCTAGACAATTGCCAGGTGATTTGAACACATAAACTCACATCCAGTTAAGTGCTTAAATATGGTATAATTTTACCGATATGTTTAACCGTCTCCACACCTAAATTTTCATAGCAAAACCTACCCAACCTCAGAGTTTATTGAGGATTCACAAACCCCCAACTTGAGGAACCATGCAACACTGCTTTGACTACCACTTATTTCAATTTTCATGAATTATCAGTTGGTGATCAGGTCGGCCGCATAAGCAGAGAAGACCAACAGAATAATTTTATTTTATTTTCTTTTCTTTTTCCTTTTCTTTTTCACAATTTTCATTTTTTGAATTCTTTTTCTTTTTCTGTGGTGTTGTCATTTATAGTATAAGCATGGCGTGTGAGAGAGTGAATACTAGGTAAATACCACTCTCAACCCATTTTTGCCGGGACTCAGTTTTTTAAACCATGTAGACTAGGATGGGAAACTAAACATTTATAGAGTTTAGGATTACTGCACTTACATAGATGGTCATAGTTTTGGTTGAGCTTACCGACAAATCATCTTTGAGCAGTCTTTCACATCAGCCTTACACGTGTCAGTCTCCGACCGTCTTTGAACATTTTTGCACGTCCTATCAAAAGACATCATAAAAACTTTTTAGTTCAACCAGCACCATTTCTTCCCCTGTTTTTGTGAGACTTTTGAAATAAGACTCAGTTTTTCAGACAATTTCCATTTTTTTTAAATAACAAAGACTTTGTACAAAAACAAAATGATCAGATCATTCCTCGAAGGCAATCATCTTTAGGCCTTCAACACATGATTCAAAATTTGGACGAGGAAGGGGTTTTGTAAAAATGTCCGACACATTCTGATCGGAGCTTACCTTTTGAAGCTGAATTAACTCCCAATCATAGCAATCACGAATAAAATGTACCTTTATATCTATATGTTTGGTTTTGGAATGTTGGACGGGGTTTTTTACAATTTCCAGAGCAGCAGCGTTATCACAAAAGATAGGAGTGTTAACGAATTCCATACCGTAATCTGTGAGCTGATTTTGGATCCATACTACCTGTGAAGTACCGGCAGATGCTGCCACGTATTCAGCTTTAGCAGTTGATTTTGATACGGTATGCTGCTTTTTGCTCTGCCAAGAGATGAGCCTATCTCCCAGGTACTGACATCCTCCAGTAGTAGATTTCCTGTCAAGGTCACTACCTCCATAATCACTGTCAGTAAAAGCATATAATTGAAAATCAGTGTTCTTTGGGTACCAAAGACCAAGCCTAGGCTTGCCCTTCAGATACCTAAAGATACGCTTAACAGCAGATAAATGTGAAAGTTTAGGATTAGCCTGATAGCGTGCACACACACAAACTGCATGCATGATGTCTGGCCTGCTGGCTGTCAAGTACATAAGTGATCCAATCATCGACCGATACTGGAATTCACTCACTGATTCCCCATTGAGATCAGCTGACAAAAGTGGCCTGGATGCCATGGGAGTGGAAATGGGCTTGCAATCTGCATCTTGAATTTCTCCAGAATCTCATTCACATACTTTGCCTGATGAATAAGAATTCCCGATTCATCCTGTTTTACTTGTAATGCAAGAAAGAAACTCATCTCCCCTTGGTCACTCATTTCAAACTTTTTCCTCATAATCTCTTCAAATTCAGTGCACAATTCCTCGTTTGTTGACCCGTAGATAATGTCATCTACATAAACTTGCACCATGATTATGTCCTCCTTTACCCTCTTCCTAAACAACGTTTGATCAACCACTCCTCTTGTGTATCCATTTTCCACCAAGTGATTGGACAGAGTTTCATACCAGGTGCGCGGAGCTTGATGCAAACCATACAAGGCTTTATCCAGCAGATAAACATGGTCTGGATTTTCTTCATCTATGAACCTTGGTGGTTGAGTTACATATACCTCTTCATTCATCTCTGCATAAAGGAAGGCAGTCTTCACATCCATCTGATATACTGTAAAATTGAGATACGTTACCACAGCAAGAAAGATCTGAATTGCTTCCAATCTAGCCACCGGAGCGTATACCTCATCATAGTCAATCCCATGAACTTGCCTGTGCCCTTGTACTATCAATCTCGCCTTGTTTCTAACAATTATTCCGGTGTCATCCTTTTTTTTCTTATATAACCACCTCGTAGGAATAATCTTCTTGTCTTCTGGCCTCTTCACAAGTCGCCACACTCCCAGCTTTGAGAATTGATTCAATTCATTGTGCATGGCCTCCATCCAATTTGGATCTTTGAGAGCAACCATCACATTAGGAGGCTCAATCTGGGAGATGAAACAGGAAAACATGCAGAAGTTAATGTTTCCCGTGCGGCTTCTAGTGGTGACCCCTGCTGTCACTGGCCCAACCACGTTACTGAGTGGATGATCTCTGTTTATTCTACTCTCTTGGACATCAGGCACTGAAGCAGTAACAGGCAGGTTAGTATTAATAATATTATCAGACATACCTGGGCCTTGAGAATCCACTGGAGCATCGCGTGTTCCTGAACATTCTGGAACATTTGCATTAGAATTTCGTGAAGTCTCTGCCGATGCTCTTTCCACATGTGGCCTCACTTCAGAATTAGGAGCAATGATATCTTCCTCTTCTCCCAGATTGTGGAAAACATTGGAGAAGTTGAAACCTTCAAACAGTGATCCGTAGTCAAAGACCCAATCTGGTCCAGTACCCGCATCGGTTGGATTATCCTCCATCCAATCCACATCAAAAGTCTCAAAATCAATTTGGTGGTTTTGTTGTACACGCGATAAGCACTATTTGCTGAGTAACCGACAAAATAGCACTCATCAGCTTTGGCTTCGAATTTCCCTACATCGGACTAAATTAGCACCGTGCATGGACACCCGAAGGTCTTGAAGTACCCCACCCTCGGCTTTTCTCCATAAACAATCTGATATGGAGTCTTCTCGTGTCGCTTGTTCAGAAGTACTCTATTTTGCACATAACAAGCTGTATTCACCGCTTCTGCCCAAAAGAAGATTGGTAGTTTCGCTTCACACATCATTGTTCTCGCTGCCTCAATGAGTGTCCTATTCCTTCTTTCTGCAACTCCATTCTGTTGTGGTGTATAGGGAGCACTGAACTGCCTTTCAATACCCTTCTCACCACAAAACATGTTCAACTCTGCATTCTTGAATTCTGTTCCATTGTCAGTTCTTATACCCTTCACTCTCTTGTTCAGCTGGTTTTCTAAAAGTGTGACGAACTGTTTTACAAGGGCCGGAGTTTCATACTTGTTTGATAAAAAGAAGACCCAAGTAAAACGCGAATAGTCATCCACTATTACGAGACAATAAGAAAACTTGCTGATGCTTTGTACCTGCATGGGACCAAAAAGATCCATATGTAAGAGTTGAAGTACAGAAGAGACAGAGTTTACAACCTTTGGACGGTGTGGCAACTTGTGCTGCTTCCCCTTAGCACACGCCACACATTTCTCCACAGACGAGAAATCTTTGATTGGTAAATTTCTAACGTGCTCTCCTTTAGCCAGCTTAGACAGATTCTTCATATTGGCATGCCCCAGGCGACGATGCCATAATAACGCTAGATTCTCATTCTGCTTCGAGATAAGACAGGCTTCTTCAGTAGTTAGAGGTTTGCCCAAATTCAACTGATAGGAATTTCCTCTTCTTGGAGTACGCATTAAGATGCACTCCTTTGGAATTTTGACACCTGGCTTGAGGATGATGCATTCCTTCTTGATGAACAGGACTGAAAAGTCTTTATCACACATTTGCGACACACTGAGCAAACTGTGAGACAGTTCCTCTACATAGTGTACGTCAGAAAAAGTCAAGCTTCCACTCTTCACAACCCCTTTCTTACTGATTCTTCCACCTACCCCACCTGCAAAAGATACTCCTCCTCCATTGAAGTCTTGTACCTCTTCCAAAAGGGATAAGTCTCCGGTCATGTGTCGGGAGCAACCGCTATCAACGTACCAGAGATTGTTGATAGATCTACTTGGCTGTCCCTACAAAATCAGAAATCAGTTAGTGTCAGGTACCCAGGTCATAACAGATCTGGGCACTCCTTTGGAGTCAATGTAGTTAACCAATTTGAAAGACATTCCTGCTTTAGATTCAGGTTCACTCAAAATTTGAGCATTGACTTTAGGTCTCCAATTAGGTTCTTTCTGAGAGTTAGAACTGCTAGCTGAGTTCTTTGCTGGTGATGGTTTCTTTGATGGAGATGTGACCTTTTTACCTTTTGACTTAACAATAGCTGTCCACTCAAGTTTCAATTTAGTATAAACCATTTGTTTTGTTTGATTTACATCTTTTGGTTTTTCAATAACTGCTATGCCCTTAGGTTTAGCAACATGGTTGACTTTAGGCACTTGTTTCTCAAAAGGTTTTGTTTTCATTTTGTCTTTTCATTGAAAAACTCCCTTAGGGTTGTAAGATGAGTTTGGAGGTCTAGTCACATTCCACTTTTCTTCAACATGCTTTGTCATCGGAGCTTTTGTGTTCAAAACCTTAGACTGTTCAGTCTTCATTGGTTCTAAACTCTGCTTCCCCTTAGACAAAGCTTGTTGTTTTTGGTTTTTGTTTTCTCCTGCCATCATTTTCTGCAAGATGCTGGTCCGTGGGTTTTGCGGACAGTATGGTTGATAAGGTCTATTTAAGCAATTTGCAGCAAAATGTCCTGGTTTTCCACATTGAAAACAATTCATAGGTCTAGGCCCATTTACATGACTACACAAATGGGAACGTCTTGGGTACGATGATTTCCACTCTGGCTTATCATCCCATTTGTGTAGAACATGTTTTGTATCCCTTTCAGGTTGTGTGATCAAACAAAATTGTTCCGATTTAGATTTGTTTGTCCTATTAAAAGCAGACACAACCTGAGAATAAGCCACAAAATCTTTGGGTTTGGTCTCACGTCCTACTTTAGTGTTAGGCACACGCATTTTAAAACCATGAATTTCATTACTAGAATTTGAAACATGTTTTAAGGACTTGGACACAACTAATTTCATAGACCTAGACTCATTCAATTCAGACACTGATGCCAGTACATCATCTTTAGGTAAATCAGAAACTACACTACTTGACACATGACACTGTTTAACTCTCAAACATTCTGCATCCTTCCCAGATACATCTTCAATACCTACTTCATCTGCACATGAAACAAAACTATCAGCAGGTCTAACATCATTGTTTAATGACTCCTGGGAAGTACTTGATTCACAAGTGTCAGTCACAATTTTATCCTGATTACCCAACCCATAAGAGATGTGTTTCTCATTTTCTATTTCCTGAGGGGTCAAGGGTGTCACTCCTACCAGAACACTATCTAAGGGAGGTCCTATCTCATGTGTTCCTGATTCAGATCTGTCTATCTGGTCCTCCTCAAAGATTATTCCTATGATATCTCTAGAGTTATCTTGAAGAATATTGTTCTTACTTGTGTCTGGGAAACTAATTCCTATTCCACCCTTGTCCTTTCCCATTCTAACATCAGTTATACAGGAGTTCAAAGATTTTCTAGCCTCAAACATTCTTTTGCTTTTCGTTTGATTCATATCAAATTTAACCTGCAACTCATTGTACTTATGTGTGATCTCATCTACCTGATTCCTAAGCTCAGCTATTTCTAACTTAGCATTGTCATACAGGAGAGTTTTCTCAGTTGCCAGTTTTTGATATTTTACTATGTCTAGCTTTTGTGCTTTAACCTTCTCCTCATTTTTCTGCCATCTACCCTTAAATAAACTCCTTTCACACTTGATCTCAAACAATTCTATTTGATAATTTTTACAGATTTGTCTAAGACCAGGAATTATACGAGCACAAGTGGGATCAGAACATACCTTGAGGTTTTCAGCTTCAGCAACGAAGGCTTCCTTATCTTCCATAGGAGTTTCATCAGTAACCACAAAAGCATGCTCTTCCTCTTCATCCCTTTCCATGGCAGCAATCATTGCATGAGACATACTAAACTCTTTCAATTGAGGTGTCCAATCATAACCACCTCCTTTTTGAACAACTAATGCCTTTGCTTCTCCCTTTCCTTTGACCTCAGCAGCATTCTTCTCTTCGACCTTCTCTCTCTTAGGCTTAGTGCACTCCCTAGCAAAATGCCCGTACTCATCACAATTGTAGCACCTCAGCTTGCTTTTGTCAAACCCCATCCTTATCTTGTCTTGATCTTTCCAGATGTTTCTCCCAGTCTTTGCCATGAACTTCTTTGCTCTGAAGACCGCCATTACCATTTGCCATGAGACATCCAACATCTCAACATCTTCAGGATTTATCTGGTTTAGTTCACCCGATAACATATCAGTTGGCACAAAGGTTCCGGCCATGAGAACATGGTAACTGTTCATAAAACCCATACCGAGAGCAAAATTGGGATCATTTGTATCATCAGGGTTGACACCTCCACTTGAACTTCCTTGAGGTTGTGCCACAAAAGCAGTTGACTTTGCGACTGAGCTTGATCCATTCCCAGTTGACTTTCCCTCATGCTTAGCCTCCACATCTTGTGACAACAGAGCTTGATTTAGTTTCCCCGCCAAACTAAGAGAGCTTATATGGTTCAACTCTCTCTGCTTGTCATCGATTAGCTTGGACTTGAGTTTGTTGATTAACTCATCAAGAGATAGTTCACTCAGTTTGTTGTTGTCCTTGATGATAAAGATATTGGTGTTCCAAGATTTGGGTAAACTATTCAACAGTTTCAGATTCTTGTCTTCCTTGTCTGGTTCAACATTATAGCTGGACATTTCAGCCATCAGAGACACAAACCTCTACACCTGAGCTTCAAAGGATTCACCTTGTACATGGTTGAACAGATTAAACTTTTGCTTCAGCATTTGCTTGCGGCTTGCCTTTATGTCAGGATTCCCTTCATAAGCCACAACCAAAGCGTTCCAGAGTTCCTTAGCGGTCTTGCAGTGTTTAAATCCTTGAGCAATATCTGGTGTTAATGCCATAGTCATGATGGCAAAAGCTCTTTCTGCTTTGTTGCATCTTTCCCAATCATCATCATCATACTCATCTTCTGTCTTGACCTTCCCTGCATTAACTCCTTCTACGTGAGTAGGTGTGAATGGTCCATGAATAACTGCCCTCCATAGTCTTAGGTCAACACTCTTCAAGTGATTTTCAAATCGATATTTCCATTCCAAGAAGTTATCCGCCGAAGTGAGTCTAGGTGGTCGAGTGATGGATCCAATCTCAAAATCCAATTTCTGATACATACTTGGTTCGAAATCCATCACGATAGCTTAGGGAACAAAAATTTAAAGTCCAAACGTCCAAAAACTGAGATTACGATAAAAAACCACAAGATTACGATCGTAAATACTTGATTACGATCGTGAACACCGTTTCCGATCAAACCTCAAATCGTAAACACTCAAACCGACTGAAAATATCGTAAACTTGATTACGATCCCCGATTACGATTAACACAAATCGTAAACACCCGTTTCCGATCAGAAAATGTCGTAAACGCCAATTCCGATCCAACCAAATCGTAAACACCGATTACGATTACAAGTACAATCGTAAACACGTTTTGCCGGATCGTAAACACCGTAAAAAAGCAATCTTGATGTCGTAAACCCAAATCTGATGAATATCTTCAAACAATTCAGTCGTGAACACTCAAAAACCCAGAAATCTTGATCGAGAACCCAAGGAACAACAGCAGCAGATGTCGTAAACTCCAAATACCCTTTGAATCTTCAAAAACTCAAACTATAACCCAGAAAACAGCTTGAATCAATATCGTGTGAGCCTCGAATCACTGATTCTTAGCTCTGATACCAATTGTTGGTCCGAGATCAAACCAAGAACACGATATTTAATCACAAACGAGTGCGGAATCCTCGTGTGTGATTGATTCAAGAAACAAGTAGAAGAAATAGACTAGATCTAAGGTAAAGATCTAATCTTGAATGAGAATCACTACAAGTTTGAAGCTGATCGTAAACAAGAAAGAGCACAGAAATCATAAACTATGATTGAAAAGCTTGCATTGATAGTAAACATATGAGGTATTTATACTACCTCTTACAAAAACCTAGCCCAATAGTAAACACTAAGAGCCCAATCATAAACATAAGTAAATTGGCCCACATGGCCCAAAACATAACTAACTAAGCCCAAAATCAATACTAAGCTAGCCCAAAACTAATGTTCATGCCTCAAATAAATATAGCCCAACAGATTACTCACCATGGGATGTGTAAGGACATCAAGACGCACCTCCTAGTATAAATAAAACCTCAGTTGCAGCTTTAGAACTCGCCAATTTCGTGATTCATCACCCAAAAACCCTAAAAACGAGCCAGAACTTCGTCGGAGCAATACGAGCAATCGGAGAAGAGCTAGAAGCCGGTCACCCCTTATTTGGTATGCTTAACAATATCCTCTTTGTAAGTCCCGAAACGGTCCTAACACGATATCGTTTAATCTATAGAAGTGCGGAATCCAACTATAGACTAGATTCAAGAACAAGGGTGAAATAAAGATATGAAAAACGCAAAGATAAATGCAATAAAACCTCAAAGAGTGCACACGATTAATAATCGTCTGGTACACAAGCTTGACACAACCCGAAAAGCCTCCTTGTATCTCTCTCAACTAGCCAACCCTTTACAAGATGCACTAGGGGTCCTATATATAGGAATGGACAAGCTTGGTCAACAAGCCATCCATAAAGCCCTAAAATACATATGATTCCCGTATTGGACCCCATAAGCCCACTAAACACCCCTTAAACTCATTCTAATTGGGCCCAAACATGTCTAAAAGGGCCCAATGACCTATTACTATGAAAACCCAACTAATTTTCACTTATTCAAGTGCATAAGCCTTCAAAATAGACCGCCAAGTGATGATTTAATACACAAGCCACAAATTATTCCTTTACAATCTTCCCCTTGGCTTGTGATATTAAATGTCTTCTACTTTCAATCTTCAGACTTGCAGTCTTCTCCTTGGCTTGAGCATGGGTTGATGAAGATTCTTTTCTTTTACAATCTTCATTGGGTAGCATGTGGGATGTTAGATGGCTCTCTCTCTTTATCAGCATCAGCTTGAACTTCAGATGATAAACACGTAATGAGAGGAGGATTCTCAAATACTGGCTCCTTCTTGAAAACTGTTGAGTCCTTGCTGAAACATCAGTAACTGTCTTGACTTGCCATTAACTTCAGAGGATAAAATTGAAAACCTCTATCTTGGCATCCTTGATTGTAGATCTTGAACTGAAGGCATTTAACTTCCCCTCAACATACGAACAATGTCTTTTGAGTCTTTGGAAGCTTTTCTTGAACAACCAACAAACTTCCCCTAAGCATAGGGTAAGTCCTTTTCCGGCTGGTTCTTCAACACGAACAATTAGCAGCACTCATTGACTTTTCTTTTCCATAACATTTCATTTGCATTTAACCTGCACATACATGGAACAAACACTAACCAGCATATGATATCTGGTTACTGGGTTAGCAGGAGAACAACATTCTTAATCACAAACCCAAATATTGATTATGAGTTTCCTTTAAATACTTCCCCTGAACCCGAGGACTCTTCACACTATCTCCCCCTGAGATTATGGAGGAGCATACTTTCTTGCATAAAAACCCACAAAACTTATTAAAAACCTTTAAATTAACCTGGCCATGGTTGAAAAATAAACAATAAGAACTTAAGATAACACAAAAGAAAAATAAAAATAAAAACAAACATACCAAATTTCTAAACGAGAAGGTTTCTATGGGATCAAACCGTATGAATCTGACTAAGGAACCCTTTTCAGCTTCTGTTACTCGACCACATCCAGGTGATTGCCAATATACTGATCCACTTTAAACTCAAATCCTTTCCTTAATCAGGCTGTTTGTCACTTTATTATCTTTTATTGTGTATTAATTATGAACAGCAAGTGGGTTTCAACAAATCCTAGGTACATGTTATTACACACTATCAAGCACATAAATTCCCTACCACATATTTTCACAACCTGATCCAGAAGTTTGAAACTGAGCTCGAGACTTGGTTGAGAAGAGAAAGAATAGATCACATAGATTTTTGGGTATAATATACAAAGTCAACTGAATTTTTGAAACATTTTTAATAATGCTCTCATCAGTGACAAAGGCTGAGGGTTTTGGACTCTTGAGGGTCTCTTTTCTTGTGCTCTTTGGCATCTTTTGAGGTGTATACATGCATTTTTTTTTTAATTTTTTTATTTTTAATTGCATATATTATTTATGATGATCTGTAAGCACGTATGTATGGACAACTCCAGGTCATTGTTCACGCAAAGCAGAGGAGAGCCTTACATACACTCGAAGCATCCCCAGGTCATTGCTCACGCAAAGCAGAGGGGACACCGACTTTTTGAGCTCAATTTCACACTCTTGGAGACAAGCGTGTGTATCGGGAACTTGAACATGCAGTCAAATAGAAATGCAATTAACCTTAGTGCTGTTACCCAACAAACTGCCATACGTTATCTTTAAGTGTGTAACGCATACCTTTTCAGATTTTAGAGCCGAGCCTACCAGCATATCACCATGGATCATGTCTTTCACATCTGCCTTACGCGTGTCAGCCATCTCCAAGACGGAAGTTTATTTCACTTCCCACCTTCTCAAACACACAAACAAAAGGTTAAAAATTAAAAAGCACAAGCACAATTTTTGAGGCACAAAGGGGTCTACTATTTCATTTTTTCCATTCTTCCCCTTGCTTTTTGATTTTTAAAAACAACACACACCTTTTTTTTTATTTTTTATTTTTTTTTTATTTTTTGATTTTTTTTTTAATTTTTATTTATTTTTTTTTTTTGATTTTTTTTCTTTTTTTTTTTTGAATTTTTTTTTAAACACACACTGACACAATACTAAATATGTACTAAAAACTGGCCAAGCTAACTTTCAAAGTTTATCTTTTGAAAATGTCAGAAATGGGTTTTGTTTCATGCATAACCATACTTCACATCAAATTAGCCAAGAAACAAACAATTAAGACAATGTTACCTTTTTCTGTTGATTTTGTTTTACCTCTCACAAGGAAACATACCCTCCATTGAAATCTTCATGTCATGTAGTAGAGAGATGCCTCATATCCTGTGCCTGGAACAATCACTATCACAAACAAACAAGGTTAATGAAAGTCCTCCTTGATGGTTCCTGCACACTGTGAGAGATTAGTTAGCCATTAAAACCCAGGCCATTGTGGTTCTGGGTAAACCCGTTGAATCAATGAAAGTTACTTCTTTTAAACACATGCCCTTTGTGATATCAGGAATTGGGGGTGTGGCTGCCTTTGATTTAGGTTTCCAAATTCCAGGTGATTTGGAAGTTGTTTTAGTCACCTTTGAAGTAGTGACTTTAGGTATTTCAACCTTCTTCATTTCAGGTTTCTTTTTCAAAACAGTTTTAGTTACCTTTGGAGGAGTAACTTTAGGTTTTTCAACATTTTGAGGTTTTGATCTGTTCACCTTTTTATGAAAATTGTCATAATTTGGAAAAACCTGTTTTTGATTTAAGAGCTTTTTGTGCTCTTTGGCAGCGCCCCAATGTTGATCAGAGGGTTTTATCTTAGGAGAAACAGTCTTCATTGCCTTAGGTGGTTGCACCTTCATTGGCTTAGACTTAACTGATTCCCGAGACGAAACACTCCGACTTTGTGGATAATATGGCTCATAGGGGCGATAGAGACAATTTCGGGCAATGTGACCAGGATTGCCACAATTAAAGCAAGTTTGCTTCTTCAGGTAGAAGTCAGAAGTGTGACCGTTTGAGCTGTATGGCTTTGATGGAGAGGCATTGAGATTCGGTTGCATGTTCAGAAAGACTCCAGATCTCCAGTTGTTCGATCTTTCTGACCTTGATCCATTTATGTTGACTCTTTTCTGATTTGTGGAAAACTGAGCAAAACCAGACAGTTGAACTTTTGGGCCCTTTGGCTTCTTCGAGAAAGTTGTGTTGCCACTGCATGATCCCACTGATGAGTTTGGAGAACTGTTTGTCACCTTGGGCCTTTCAATCTTGATTGGAACGGAATTTGGAGGCTTGATGGTGATCTTGGGCCTTATGCTCTTAATGTTAGATGATAAACCACCATCATGACCCAAGCCTTTGAACTTAGTGGAGAAGGATGGTAGTTCATAGCCAGCATCTGGTTTTTGGTCAAACATAGACCCAGATGTCATGAATATCTTACCATTGGGCCTTGTAGTCATCACCACACGTTCCCGCTTTACCTCATCCACCACTTTCGAATAAGGAGTCTCGATCTTTGGATAAGGAGTCAACTTTTCTTCATCAGCCCTGTTCACTTCACTAGAGCTTGAACCAGCACACTCAGTAGTGTTATTAGACTGAGTTGCTTCAGTGGCTGTCTTTTCATCTTTCTGCACTGGTTGAGGCCCATACACCATGGTTGCTTCATTAAGCGACTCTTTCAACAATTCATCGGCAGTTTGGGGCACTCTGATGTATTCATGTTGTAATGGGGGAGGAAAATTTCCATCCCCGAGGCCAGATGTTTGTTTTACCTGCTCGAGTCGCTCTTCAGATTTGAATAAAGCATGATGAGAATCCATCATTTTCTTTTGTATCACTTGATGTTTCTCAAGGGCAGATTGGGAAGTGTCAAGTTTTGCTCTTAGTTCCTCAACCTCCTTGGTTAGCTCTTCTACCTTAGCATTAGCAAGCCTAAGATAGGTGCTTTTATCACTCACCTGACGTTGAAGACTCTTAACATCTACCTGAATGGCCTCAAGTTTCTCTCTAAATATTTTGGTCTTACCTTTGGACTCCCTAAGGTCTCTAGCAGTGATTGCATGATTTTGACATTCATTTGTAAACTTGCTCTCCCATTCTTTAATCAAAGCACAGCACGTGGGGTTTGAGCATTCCTCGCAGTTACAGATCCAAGTTCCATCAGCACGATTGATCTTCCGCTTTTCCTCCTTTTTTTCACGGAATGTCCGGAAAAGATACTTCTCCTGACTGAGTTCGTTACCTAAAGACTCTATCCTCTTTTTGTAGGGTTCGACTTGTTTTAGATGAGTCTTTAGTTTGTACTCTGCATTGAGACGGTCTCTTTCTTCAGTTCGAAACAGTTGCTTATAATGTTCGATTGATTCGGAGCATGCCGAGTTCGAACATATCTGAGTTTGATCACTCACAAGAGGAGAAGCAACTTGAGTACTTGTCATTATCTTCTTTGGATGAACTTCTGGAGCAAATACGAACAGAAAGACTTGAATGGATTGAAAAGGGATGGATCGAAAAGTGGGTTTACTATCAAAAAGTCTTGATCGAAAAGTGGTTCTCGGCTGAAGGGTAGCTGATCGAAAAGTACTTTTCGATCGAAAAGGATGGGGATCGAAAAGTCTATGCCGATCGAAAAGTGAAGGCTGGATCGAAAAGTCTCGAAGGGGACTTTTCGATCAAGGAGCACGATGGATCGAAAAGTCACAGGGGACTTTTCGATCAAAGGAGGCTGATCGAGAAGTCTCAAGGGGACTTCTCGATTGAGAGGGTTGGATCGAAAAGTCTCTGAGGGGACTTTTCGATCGGTGAAACTGATCGAGAAGTCACAAAAGGGGACTTCTCGATTGGGCAGGCTGGTCGAAAAGTCACTTAGGGGACTTTTCGAGCAGGAGCAATGGATCGAAAAGCCACAAAGGGGGCTTCTCGATTGATTGAGGCGGCTGAAAAGGGCTTTTCGACCAGAAAACCTGATCGAAAAGTACTGAGCAGGGTCGAGAAGTTCTCGAAATCACAAGCAAAGCCTTCCGAACCTTCTGTCACGAGTTGTAACCTGCACAAAAACTCACAAGAAACTCGCAAACAAAACCGTTAGTAACACCTTGAAACACTTGGAGCAGAAAAGTATGAAAATTAAAAAGAACAAATTACTCCACACGGTGCAGAAAAATTCAACGAACAAAACCCCGTTAAAATTAATTTACACCAACTTGAATTGAGTGGCCGTTTATAGCTTTGAAAACCAGAGCGATCGTGACCACACAATCTAATTAATTCACAAGGGTATATTTTGTAAATTCTTTATACCTTCAAATCACATACACAATTCAGCTGAAGATACAATTTTGACCGAAATGCTCCCAATTCCGATTTTATTTAACTAAATTGATTGCTTTTCAAATAAATTCTTTCCAAATTTGATGATTGATTGCCACGAATTAATTAGAGATTGACCATCAAATTCAATTTGACTTTCACGTGCACATCTAAATTGAGACCAACATCATAAATAAAAAATATTCAGCCTCATGAGTTTCGAGAACTCAACCAATTTTATATGGAATTTGAATACTTGAGGACGTGAATGAAATTAATCTCAAGAAAGCACCAAGTAAAAAAAAATATTAGACAGAACAAATATACTTTGTAGCCAATAGAACCAGTGACTCAAAATTTGAAAATATTTTCAAATATCAAAACCAGAACTGAACGACAAAAAGATTTTCACAGCAACACAATCCCAAACAAACGAGGTAAGCAACTAAGATCAACAAGCAACTTTTCTAGGAACCCTAAGCCGTTCGATACAGCCGTCACCCACAAATCAACCAAAAAAAATAAAAATAAAAAAACACTTGAAAGTCTTGAATCTGATATCGTGAGAGCCTCGAAACAACGTTTCTTGGCTCTGATACCAATTGTAAGTCCCGAAACGGTCCTAACACGATATCGTTTAATCTATAGAAGTGCGGAATCCAACTATAGACTAGATTCAAGAACAAGGGTGAAATAAAGATATGAAAAACGCAAAGATAAATGCAATAAAACCTCAAAGAGTGCACACGATTAATAATCGTCTGGTACACAAGCTTGACACAACCCGAAAAGCCTCCTTGTATCTCTCTCAACTAGCCAACCCTTTACAAGATGCACTAGGGGTCCTATATATAGGAATGGACAAGCTTGGTCAACAAGCCATCCATAAAGCCCTAAAATACATATGATTCCCGGATTGGACCCCATAAGCCCACTAAACACCCCTTAAACTCATTCTAATTGGGCCCAAACATGTCTAAAAGGGCCCAATGACCTATTACTATGAAAACCCAACTAATTTTCACTTATTCAAGTCGCATAGGCCTTCAAAATAGACCGCCAAGTGATGATTTAATACACAAGCCACAAATTATTCCTTTACACTCTTTCAGTTTTTGTTAATATTATGTCTAAGTATGGTTTCTAGAAATGATCTAAAATTAGGGTTCTTGAGCTTGTTTTGCCAAAATCGGGTGATCGGGTGGGAATTAGGGTCTGAATTATTATAGGTAATCCTAATTTAATGTGTTTTAAGAAGACCCTAAGTTTATTTCACAATTAGAAAAGGTTTGTTGATGGTTTTGTTAACGGGTCAAAATTAGGGTTTTCATAACGTTGTTCTGCCCAAATTAAGCAAACGGTTTTGAATTAAGCTTAGTTATTTTAAAGTATATTATAAAATGTTATAATGGATAATAACCTAAGTTGGTTTGAAAAGAAAATAGTTTTGATAAAGAAAAGAGAAATATATGAAATCAGGGTTTTGAAATATGATTATTTAATATAAACTAATCCGGAGGGTATGGGTACTTGAATTTTGGTATGGAAGTATGTTTATATATATATATATAATAAGTATATATGGGGTTAAAATGGATAAATGATAAAGTATTTAAGATACCGAGTTAATCGGATATTTAGAAGTTCGTGCGGACCGGAAGGGTAAGCGCCTGTACACTGGGGTTTCTGGCATAGCGAGGGTGTCGCATTAATCCCAACTGGGAAATGGCATACCTCCCTGGGCAATCCCGGGGTGAGCGTTTACTTATAGGAATGCACGTCTTCATATTTAAAAGGAATATTATGCCTATAAGGGTATTTTGGTCATTTTGACCTTAAAAGAAGTAAACCTTAATAATTAGATTTTATTAAGATAATATAAGAGATAAATAAACATAGGATATGTTTATAATGTTAAACCTTGCGTTAATGCCATACGATACACGAATTAGGTTAACCGAAGGATTCTGTCGGAGGTTATGTCGAGTATAACGAGTAAAGAGATAAGGTGAGTTCTATGAGCCCACTTTTAAATGTTTTAAACGCTTTAATGTTTTCGGGCTGATATACATACAATATTCAACTGTTTACTTAAAAAAGTATTTGAAATGCTTTTATCTGAAAGTTTGATTATCTTAACTAATGAATTGATGAACTGTTTGAAATGATACGTGTTAAGTTATGAAGATGCTTATGACTGGTTAAATTTGTTAGTATTATATATGAAATGATGATGATAGAATAATGCATATGAAATAATTATTAGAGTTATGTGCTATATTTGCGTTGAAACTAGGTGTCCAAATGATAAGGGTTTGTTAATAAACGTACAAGTGAGAATGTATGATTATATGAGAACAGGTGATACATTTGCTATATTATTATGTGGTGGATACGCCGCTGGTACATCCTGTATACAAGCATGGTAGTATAGTTACCCGGTATATCGAAAGTGTGGAGGATACGCCGCTGGTACATCCTGTATACATACACCTAGGTAAATTGGGGGATGTTTATTTGTTGTAGTATATGAGTACATTATCATGTTTATTAGCACACGTAAGTCATTCGGCTATCTAACTAGGGGCGGGTAGTAGTACTGTGGTGGTTAAGGAGATGTTCGATAGAATGAAATATCTAAAGAGTTAAGGTTACGTTTAACAGAGGTCGATACTGAGGTTGGGGGGCTTCCAGATGAAGTCACCCGAGCGGTATTCGAAACTGGAAGAACAGAATGTCGGACGGTTGTCGTTGCTAAGGTTGAGGACTTCCAGATGAAGTCACCTGAGTAGTATTCGAGACCGAGAAGGTATAGAAGAAATAGAGTGGTTGTCGGTACTGAGGTTAGGGGCTTCCGATAAAGTCACCTGAGCAGTATTCGAGACCAAAAGGTATAGAGGTGTATGGAATTCAGGTCGTAGGAGTTAAAGGTTATGGAGGTAGATGTTTTCTAGAAAAACGTGTATGATTATGATGTTATGTTATGTATGACTTGTTATGTGTTATACTTGATAAATGTTGTAAAAATGGATTTTGCAGGTACAAAGGTTTTAACCTCACAAACGAGGTAACGTTTTTAAAATGTAGAACTCACCAGCGTAAGCTGACCTTTTACCAAAACCGTATGTATGTCAGGTTTAGGTGAGACGTCTGGGAGCAAGGGCGGAGCCCTCGTGATAAGAGAATGATCGGTCAAGCTATTAGAGGAGCTGTGGAGGTGCTGGCATAGTTTTAGATAAATAAAGACTGATATAGTTAGTCGCTACATAGATAGATTGTAAATTATCTCAGTTACTTTACGTACTTGGCTTTATAATAAATAAAAGTTATAAATATTCTGCTGCTTATCTCTGTTGTGCCACGTGTTCTTGAGTAAATCCGATGAGTGACCCCTCCTGGTGCCAAGTCTGGGAATGGGCAACCCATCCGGACTTACGAAGTGTGGTGGAACGAGCCATTAAAGAAAATGATTTTGGAGGTAGGGCGGATATAATCCTCCACTTTAAATTGAAAAGGATCAAAGAATATAGTAAAGCTTGGAATTTAATTCGCAAAGCTTCTGAAATGGGATTCTATTTCCAAAGTGAGGGTGCTTTTGGATGACGAGGCTATTCGGTGGGGCAACATCAAAGATGAACTATTAAAAATCGATATGGCTCATAGGTCCGATATGGCACAGAAAGCTAGATCTCGTTGGGCTGCCCTTAGAGATAAAAACACGTCGTTCTTCTATGGCCTTGTGAAAGCCAAGTCGGTGTCTAATCGGATAAACGACATTCGGGTGAACAATTCTTGGATTTCGAATCCGGAGGTGTTAAAAGAATAGGCCAAAGTTTTTTTTTCAAAACAAATTTAAAAGTGATGATTGTAGTAAACCAGTGATGGTATGCTCCGGAATAAATAGTATATCGGACAGTGTGGCGCAAATTCTTTCTGCTCCTTTTTCCATTGAAGAAATTAAGCAGGTGGTATGGGATTGTGGGGAGGATAAGGTCTTGGGACCCGGCGGTTTTAACTTCAAATTCATAAAACACTTTTGGGATTTATTGGCTAAAGATTTTATGAGAGTTATGGAGATGTTTTTCAGGGAAGGTACTCTTAGCAAATGTCGTGCCTCATCATTCATATGTCTAATTCCAAAAAACTCGGACCCGCAAGATTTTGATGAATTCAGACCGATTACTCTTATCGGGTGTATCCACAAAGTCGTTTCAAAAGTTCTAGCCAATAGAATTAGAGGTGTCATGAAATCAATTATATCGAATAATCAGATGGCATTTGTTGCAGGGAGAAACACTGTTGATGGTCCTTTGATCATTAATGAAATTTTAGGTTGGTTGCGAAAGATGAAAAGGGAGGCTATGTTTTTTAAAATAGATTTCAATAAGGCCTACGACTCTTTCGATTGGGATTTTCTTGACTCAATTCTACAACAAATGAATTTTCCAGATCATTGGAGAAAATGGGTTCGTGGTATTCTTAAAGCCTCTAGACCTTCTATTCTTATTAATGGGTCTCCGTCCCGGGAATTCGAGGGTTTCAAAGGTGTTCAACAAGGTGACCCTTTGTCACCTTATCTTTTTATCATAGCAATGGAGGCATTCCATTGGATGATGAATAAAGCTTGGTCGATAGGCTTATTTCGGGGTATTAAGTTACCGGATGACGGCCCGATTGTGTCGCACCTTCTTTTTGCGGACGACATCATGATCATGGGGGAGTGGTCTGTCCATAATTTCTTTGAATTTTCGTAGACTCTTATGAAGTTTCTTCTTGGTGTCGGATCTTCATGTGAATCTATTCAAATATGCTTTGGCGGGAATCAATGTGCTTGCTTTGGAGATAGATGAAAGAGCCATGATGTTGGGGTGCAAAGTTAGTTCTTTCCCTTTTGATTACATTGGCCTATACGTGGGAGCGAATATGAATAAAGAAGTAGCTGGAACAATATTGTTGAAACTTTTCAAAAAAGACTATCGGGGTGGAAATCAAAATGCTTATCGATGGGGGGTAGACTCACCTTAATAAAGTCAGTATTGGATAGTCTTCCGACTTATTTCTTCTCTCTTTATCGTGCGCACAACAACGTCCTTGACACTCTAGAACGTATCCGATGTAATTTTCTATGGGATGGGGATGCGACGAGAAAAAAATTCATTGGGTTTCCCTGGGAAGTGGTGTGCTGTTCAAAAGAAGCGGGAGGTTTGGGGTTAACCTCTTTTCAAACTGTTAGAGCATGTTACGGGTGTGGTCATTTCTGTGCGAATTATGTAATTGTCTAGATTGTTGAAATAGCTAGGTTGCCAATGTACCATGCAGCGTACCAAATGGTACGCTGGGTAGTCTGGTACGTTGGGCAGTTTACCTATAAATAGGTGAAGCTTAGCTTGTCAGTTTAGACTTTTGGTCATTTGTCTTTGTGTTGAGAGGAGAGGTTTGTCCAACCTCTCTCGAGCTTCATTGATGTAAACTCCTTCGGTGTAACCATTTGACACAATAAATGACTAGATTTCTCCGTCTCGATCCTTATATGATCTGGAAAAGATCCATATACGGTTTTACAACTGGTATCAGAGCCGTTGGCTCAATTTCCAGACCCTATTTTCGTTTTTGAAGTTTTTGAGACGTTAAAAGGTTCAATTAGGTGAGATTCAGTGAGTTTTAGATCGATTTTTGATAAACTGAAGCTTTCTGAGTCAGTTTCGCACCTAATATGAGTGATTGAGTGAAGAAATTCGACGAATTCTGAATCTGGAGTAAAATTGAAGATTTTTGCGTTTTTGAGTGATGGTACGTCAGTGGTACGCTGGTGGTACGCAAGGCAATCTTCAACCACCGTACCAGTGTGTTCTTCCGCCGTACCATGGTCCTCTGGTGGTACGCATGTGAATCTTCATCGAACGTACCATAGTGGTCCGGAGCGGTTATTTTTGGTGCGCAGCGGTTACTTCGTACCAAATGGTACGCCGTACTAAATGGTACGTCGTTGATCTTGGTCCGCTGGTTATTGATCCGCTGAAGTTTTTAGTGAAGCAGTTTTGGTACGTTGGAGCTTATTCAATTCCCTTAGACCCCGTCAGGGTCTGCCGCCCCTTGGACCCCGCTTCTCGGGGGCGCTGCCCCCGAACCCCCGTTAATCAGTAATAAATATCTGGGGGTTGTTTTGAAGAATGGGATGAGGTCATAAGAATTTCAAAGAACAAATCAGTTATCGAGTTTTCCCTTGATTCGGTAGCCATGAATTTACAATCAAGAGTTACCAGATTCCGATGCTTATCATGAATTAGTCGTCGAATTTCTGAAAGATGTTTGTGGGTAGTCACGGTTTTTGATGATGGGCATATATTCAAAAACAAGTTTCTGATGATGGACAGAGATTTAGAAATTGGGGTGTGATTACTTTGGAACGTTTGTCGGAGATTATCTTTCTACACAAACATAAAACATGTGATTCCATTGCGAGCTACCTGAAGAACATACTGCTTGCTGGGTTGGAATCGAGAATTGAATATATCACATGTTTAGGGGGAAAGTTGAGACCCTTGAAAATAGTTTGGCTCCTCGAGTGTGGAATAAAGGAGTTCCGTTGAAGGTTAACTTGGTTGCTTGGAGGGCGATGTTGGATCGATTACCTACCAAAGATGGGTTAATGCGCAGAAATATTAACTTAGGAAGTGAGTTATGCGTTCTTTGCGGGGAATTACCGGAATCAACAAGTCATATATTCACTTGATGTAAGTTTACTGATTTGGTTTGGCAACTTGTGGTCCAATGGTGTCGTGTCCCTCCGATTTATGTATTCTCGGTGGCGGATATATTCGAGATGTTTAATGGAAAAAATTCTCTAAAGTAAAGGATAAGGCGGTTAACATCATCTTTCTTACGGTAGTTTGGTGTATTTGGATTGAGAGGAACAAGACGATCTTCAATCAGAGACCTCCTTCAACTCATCGGGTTCTCTCGGAAATAACAAATTGGAGTTTTGTTTCGTATGTCAATCGTTGTACTAACCAATCCATTAGTTGGGAGGATTGGTTTTCTTTTAAAATGTAATGTTCTTGTTCCTTTTTGGCCCTTAGGGTCTTGCTAAGGTGCCCGTTTTTTATTGATGTCGCCGTTCCACAAAAAAAAAAATTCTGAATGGTTTTAAATGTACCTTTAATTAATTTGATAAAATATTTATCATTTTAACGGTACTTAAATTGTGTTGGAGAATTGGATGGAGCAAACACGAAAAACACAAATTTTATGGAGATCAAAACCACGACATTACATAGACTCTTTAATCCTACATTTTTACTAAAAATAACTTTCTACCCAAGCTATTGGACTCAAATTAGGATACCTAATCCTAATGAATTACTCAAATGTTACTTAGTAATTATCTCTATCATATCTTACTTATATATCTCGGACACCCTCTTTCAGAGTAAACCTTTTTTTTCTTTTGTATAATTTAGCCCCTCCAACTTTATCACATGTCAAGATCTAATCTATCATTCTCCTTCCGAATCTTGATATGTACCTCCAAGGTCTTTGATCCTCAATAGTACTCGCATCTCGTTATCTTTAATTCTCGGACTAGTATTATCTTCTCGATTCTTTCTAGAAGATTTTTCCTTTCTTTTCCTTCTTATTTTATGACTTCTCTCAATTGCCTCTTTCTTCCCACAATTCTCAAACTGAAACAAATTATTAACTTTTGGATTCATGTATTGCCAAGTAGACTTATGAAATATGGCTTTTAGTCTACATGTACCATGCATGCCAAACATGTAATCAATAATTTTATCAACGTATCTTATAATTTGATTTCGTATGATCGAAGTGGGAAGTTGATTCAAGTGCTTATCCATATTAGCCTTACCTTCATCTACGACACTCCTAGTTGTCATCTCTGTGATAGTGACAGTCACCGGAATACCATCATTCGAGACTTCGCCTTCATCTTCTTTTGAAGATTTATCATAATTACTTGTAGAGACCTTCACATACTCCCGCACTTCAAACTTTGTTTCATCACACTCAATATTCCAACTGTGACCATCTTTGACATGTTCTGGATCATCATGTTGATGCGTAAGTGGAACACTCTTCACAACCGAGACAATACTTTCGACTAGAGCATCACTACCTTTAGCCACCATAACGTTTTAAAATCCAGGAAAATACCAACCAACTCCATTTGACTTCTTTGGTTGATCTTCACTCCCTTTGATCGTAACGCCTGCAATTCCCACTGCGCCACCGATAACCACTAACTTTCATTGTTTTCTTCCTTGTTCTTATCAAAATATAGAACACATAAAAATCTTCACACAGATCACACCCAAATCACACAGGTTTAGGTTTCTGGATCACACTGATCCAATTGACATGATCACACTGATCCAATAGCCAAGATCACACATGTCTCGGTCTTCTCATCTTCTCCCTCCGATCACACAGGTCGGTCTCGAACCACACATGTTTATACTCTTATTGGATCACACAAATCCAATAGCCAAGATCACACATGTCTCGGTCTTCTCTTCAACACACAGGTAAGAACACTAAGTTCTCGATTCAATCACAAAGATCTCCTCTTTGATTCGGTCACATAGAAAAGACCACGTAGGTCTCCGATTCGCACACAACTTTCATTTGACTCACACAAGTCGATCTTCCTCCTTTAATAATTCTGGTCGCAAAAAAACTTAGTCGCAGATTCTGGTCGCTAATCTGCAATTACATGTCGCTGATTTCGCTTGGTCGCTAATCTTCAATTTTGTCGTTAATATTCACTGTCGCAAATCTTTTATTCTCGTTGCTAATATTTAATCTTTGTCGCTGAACTTAAAACTTGTTACTAAAATCATAAACTGGTCACAAATTTTCGTCGCAATTGAACCACATTTTACCTTATTCCCAGAATTCGCGGAATGAGCCTCAAGCTCTGATACCAATTCTTGGAGAATTGGATGGAGCAAAAACGAAGACAAAAATTTTATGGAGATCAAGAACACGACATTACATAGACTCTTTAATTCTATATTTATACTAAAAATAACTTTCTACCCAAGCTATTAGACTCAAATTAGGATATCTAATCCTAATCAATTACTCAAATATTACTTAGTAATTTTCTCTATCATATCTTTCTTGTATATCTCGAACACCCTATTTCAGAGTAAACCTTATTTTTTTTTCTTTAGTATAATTTAGCCCCTCCAACTTTATTACATATCAAGATTAAATCTATCAAATTGCAATAGTTAATGATGTAGGTATCCAAATTCCAAATATGTTTTCTAAGAATCAAATTTTCCTTGGGTAATCTGAGTCGTCCTCAACTTAATTAAATCATAGAAAATGTAAGATTGAAATGGAAGCGGGTAACGAAAGCTTTTATTGATTTAAAATATCATGAGATTACAGAGAGAAAACATATATAAAACACATAGGTCAAAAGTGAAAAATGTTACAGATCCCTTATTCTGAGCCGATCCTATCCTACTCTATTTATAGACTTCCTGTACCGCATCTGTCTTGTCTTAATTAGGATCCGTGACACTTATGCATTTGCTGTCATATACGGTCCGAACTTTCATCCTGAACTCAGATGCTTACCTGTATTCACGTAACTCACATACAACCGCATATGTTATACCAAATCATAACATTCATTGGATTTTAACTACCAATGGAATTGTTATACTTGGAATTTTAACTACCAAATCATAACCTTCATTGGATTTTAACTACCAATGAAATTATTGCATTAACCAAATTAGATTTTAACAACCGATTTATGCACAATATTTCCTTCAAGAAAACACGAATCTCACTGATCAAAACAACATATCTGGTACACCACCATATTTATAGTAGCTTTTTAGCATCATCCCAGCATCTGCACGTCACCTATGACGCTTCCTCAAATTAACCCATTCCATGTTCTTGGTACTATCGTACCATACAATTACGCTAAATCATAAGAGCCATTATCACGTTCCGTAAATATCTGGTAAGGTCCTTTCCACCTTGGTGCATGATTTCCCAACGGAACGAGCCTGTTAGCCTTGTTATTTCATAAAACATAATCTCCTTCTTTGAAGTCGTACATCTTAACTTTTGCATTATAGTACTGGGACATCTCTTTTTTATACATGCTTTCTATGATGGCTGTTATTTCACGCCGCTCTTCAAATAGGTCCAAGTTACACCGCAACTCCTAGTCATTTTAAATGGTTGAACATATGCGTTGCATTGGTGTGACGCCCGTCGAATTTACTCATAAGCACACGATAATAACAAAGAATGCAATGAACAACGGAAATTAAAACATCTATAATCAATACAAATGTCTACAAGATAGGATTAAATTATAGAACCATTTGCAATCATCAAATCTATGTCAGCCTTCTACGTACTCTTGATAGCCTGCCTCCATGCCCTGAACAAACATTCTATTTGATCCTTTCTCTGGGAGCTACTACATAACCTAATATGCATGCTTAAAGTTTAGATTACGCTGGTGAGTTCTAAGTTTTATCATTAATCAGCTAACATTTCATACAGGAAAACTGTTAATTGAAAGCAAGTTCATGATAATGCGTGAACATCGGATCGTCTACTCGATCTAGCTAATCGGACATCGAAACATAATTAGCCGATTGATTTATTGATCAACGAAGAACAATTACAATCAATAAACACTCAGAAACAGACTCAGAGAGACACACTCAGAAACACACACTTAATAGTAATCTCGCATGCTCGGAACTCCCTATTACAAAGACCAAACAACTATTTATACCCAGCTGGCCGATCCTTGTCCGAACCCCAGGTTCGGCCAGTCTGAACTTCAGGTTCGGACCAAGTTCGGCCAAGCATACTTTGACTTGATCTTGTACACTGCTTGATACTTCACACGACGCACATATCAGGTATCAACAAACTCCCCCTCATCGTGTGCAGTATCTCTTCAACATCATCAACTTTGTATCTTCAATCAAGCTCCCTCTCAAGTGTAGAATCCGTTTGTTCAATGAAATGAATCTTCAAACAAACTCCTCCTCAACTCGATCGTAGCTTAATCTTGAATACTTGATGACGCATAGTGTATCTCTAGTCTTTTATCAACAGCTTCAGAAGACTTGAAGTCGTGATATCTTGCACATAGCAACCTGCTCAACCATTTAAATAATCTTGGCGCAAAACGTCTCTTCGAGACTCCAAGATATGATTTTGAAAATCGATTTGTATCACGTGTTGATCAGATCGAAAATAAAGCAGAAACAAAATCTTTTTGATTTTTCAAAGTTTATGCTAAAACACACCGAAAATCGTTTTGTTATTTTCCTAAAAGAAATGAAATTACAATACAGAATCAGACACTATTTTTAGTATGAGAAGGATCACTATATGGGATCATATTGAACATAACGCACTGAACTACACTTCATTTCCAATTAATCGAAGCACATAAGTCATGCTGATTGCTGGTATAATTTGTCCAACTTAAACTCAAACAAAATCATACTCATAACATCTGGATATGTTAAGGTATTTGATTAGATTTGCTTTGACCAGTGTATCCCACACTATCAGACATAATCAGACATTTTCAGTTTTTCCTCCTCTTTTTTTTTCTTTTGTGTGACAGCACTTGTGATTTTTCACAATGCATAATATTTTCATGATATCGTCAACTGTGTTCCATGCAAAAAGAAATAAGAACGTTAAATCGTCTACCTTAAGGTCGATCTTTCGATACGCAGATAAGGCCTCAGATTTAACAAAATAAGAAAATAAAACAAGTTGAAATTGTATAACCCAACAACAATCAGGTCGGTACTCCCGTACACGCAGAGAAAGTCCGATGAGTTATACGAAACACCAAAGAAAATAAAGCAGAACGTCAAACGAACAACGATCAGGTCGATCTTTCGATACGCAGAGAAAGTCCGATCGTTTGACAAAATAAAGAAAATCAAACAAGTTTAAATCTTTGCAAAAATAACACATGTATACATAGTGACTTCTCATTTTGAAATTCACACTTATTTTTCTTTTTGTGTCATGAACTATGCATCAAGATGTTATCCATATGGTCAAGCATTAGTATTTAGTGTATATCACATCTGAATACACTCTGATTTGCCGAGCCTACCAAGCATATCAAACAAAGATCTTATGGCCCTTTCATCTACTCTATCCATGAGTCAGATACACAAGCCAATGTACCATTATTTCCCAATGATCAATTTCTCACAATTTTATATTTTGCATGTATTCGCCTTCCTTCATTATATATTTGCCATGTATTCACCTTCTCCCCATAACATGCATTTTCTCAATTACTCCCCCTTACTTACAATTCTCCCCCTTAAAATGAAAACTCTATTTTTGGATTTTCATTTTACACAAAACAAAACTCTATTTTTGAGTTTTTGTGAAAAATTGGTAAGAAAAGAAAAGCGATCAATCAACACGGATAGTTTGCAGATTTAGAAATCAGAAAATTCGCAGAAAAAGTATGGAGAGCGGTTGTTTTTTGTAAGGATTTCCCGGATTTCAGACATGAAAACTCAAAGGACCGATCGATTGATTGTACTTTTTGAATAGTTTCGATTTAGAAAATTTATCATGAAATTTAAATGAAGCAGGATACTCCTCCATCAACAACTTTGCAATCGTCGATAGATCTTCTAGATGTACTTGTACACTGGTCAAACTAATTAGTCCAAAAATAACCCGAAGTGAATCGCTTCTGGTCGACCAGTGTCCTTATTTTGTTTAGAAACCACCTTAGGTTTCCATTGTTGTTGTTTTGGTAAAACAGATGAACTTATCACAGGTGACTGTGAAGATGAACCTACACTTTGAACCTTTGAAAACATTGGAACAAAATGTTTTTGTTTATGAAAGAATGTAGGTTCAACGTCATCAAAAACTCTGCCTTGTTCATCAAAGAACTTTGTGTTGGCAGGTTTACCAAAAACTGGTTTCTTATGAAACCCTTGGGGTGAATCAGCAGGTAGTGGACAATCCTTTGCCATATGCCCTGGTCGGTGGCAAATATAACAGATTCTTTTCGTTTTGTCCCATCTTTGATGTACCTGTGAAGAACACACATGAATATCTCGAACATGATCAGAAGAAAAATCATATACCTGATGCCTGTGATCATGTACCCATTTAGATGTAGGGCTTCGAGATTGAGAACTTTCAGAAGAAGCTTGAGCTTTCACAAAAACTTCAGAAATCTTTCGAGCATCAACACAATGAAGAGAAAATTGTTTATCAGAGAAAAGCTGATTAGAACCTTTGAGCTTGTAGAATCTCTCAGGTTAAACTTTTTTAGCCTTAAACACATCCTTCTTCACTTGCTTCAGCTTCAATTTCTTCAATCTTGAGATGATGATTCTGGAACCTTCTCAGCTTTATCTTGCATCCTGTTTAAACCCAATCCCGCATGCTTTCCAGAAATCTTCTCCTCAGGTGTAAAATGTCCATTCTTCGCTAAACGAGAAAATTCAGCTTTCACTTCAGTTACATTCTTTTGATCATAAAAGATATTTTCATCAAACTCAGGTTGAGACTGAATCTTGTCACTTGAAGTAGCCGACTTCTCATTATCAGCAGAAGATGAACCAGATAAAAACTTTGGAGCAGGAGAAACTTCATATTTCTTTTCCTTCTTTTTCTTATTCTTCATGTTCTTCTTTTTCGTCACAACTTTCTCATCCTCAACAGTAGATGATGAAACCTTTGAATAATCAAATTCGTCAACTTGTTCCTTCACTTCTTTGAAAGCTTCTTTGATATGAGCAGGGGGTGATGCAGTCTTATCAAACATTTTCTCAAAATTTTCATCGTTAGCTAAGAAGCTTGTGAAGACTTGAGAATTTGAAACATTGTTAAGCAATCGATTAGCATCCAGAACTTGAATTTTTAGATCAGAAATTTTCTGTTAAACCTCAGCAAATTCTTTTTCTTTAGCAATCAATCGCTTCGCAACCTTGTGAGTTTCAAATTTTTGTAGGCGAAGATTATCAAGACCTTCAAATAATTCCTTCTTCAATTTATCTTCATTTCGCTTTTGAATCTCCAAATTCGCTGCTTGAACTTTATTTATACGAACCAACTCCCGCTTCTCATCCAACAACTTTTCCATGTCAACTTGATATGCTTCAATCTTAGCAGTTGATTCTTCAACATTCTTTGTAAGCAGATCAAGCTTGACTTTTGATTTATCAAATAAATTCGTGAAATCAGAAACAGTATCCTCCGCTTCATCCTTCCAGTGCTTGACTTCTTTTACTAACTCATCCCTTTCTTCACAGATCTTAGCTTTTTCAGTTTCAACATATCTTTTATCTTGTTTAGAAATTTATAAAACTTCATTCAACAATTTGATCTCTTTAAGCAAACATTCATTCTTCATACCTAATTCCTTCTCATTTTCCTTAGAAATTCCCAACTCCGAACTAATCCTTTTTAAGTCATTAGCAACTCTCTTGACTTCTTCAATCAAACATTCTTTTTTTTTCATCAAGGCTTTAATTTTAGATTCAAATTTCTCATTCTCAGCAGCGTCATATGAACTCGAATCAGAATAATAATCATCTTGGTCATGTGTGACAATTAATGCTGATGTATCATATCCAAATTGTTGACCCCAATCATAAACACCATCATGTTGAGCTGTCAAAACTGTTGTCTTGCTTGTGTTACTAGTAGATGGTTGAGTAAAACCAGGCTTGGGTGATTGAGTAAAACCAGGCTTGCTTGCATGAGCCTGTTGACAATCTTTGGGAAAATGTCCAAGCTGTGAACATTTATAGCATTTTAACTTCGACTTGTCAAAACCCAATTTATCACCAGAAAGATTTCTTCCATGTTTCTTGAAGAACCTCTTCGATCTTTGACATAACATAGCATATTGCCAAGATATATCCAATTCAGTTAGTTGATCATCATCAAGTGCATCAAGATCATCGCTGGTTAACTTTGCATCAGCAACATTCTTGATAATCAAACCAAAAGATGATGAAATCAATGCAGAAATCATTTTAGCACAATCATCCGTTGATTCAGCAGAAAACGCATTCTGACTTGAAAAATTTGGAATTGTAAAGCTACAACCCCGTGAAGACTTGTTATCAGAATTATCAGAAATTCCAGTCAAGAAAGCTGTACTAGGTGCAGAACTCAGACTTGGTTTAGCTTTAGCATTCATGCTTGCCGTATTCTCACCATGATACAATTCAGGATTTTGCAAAGTAGCAGTTGACTTCTTTGAATTTAACATTTCCATTTCTTGAGCATGAAGTTTTTCCAGTAAGCTCGTGAAACGTCATTGTAGTATAATCCTTATCATGAGTGAGTAGCAAAACATAATTCTCCCACTTTTCAGGTAAAGCTTCCATAATCTTTTCCTTCAAATCAGCATCAGATTTCTCAATACTAACTATCTTTAATTCACTAATCAGATGTGAAAATCGTGAAACGAGAGCAGTAATATTCTCATTTTCATAGTTTTGAAAATTATCAAATTCTTTGTTCAATACTTTCTTCCGACTCTTCTTGTAATCATCATTACCCTCACATCATGCTGAGAGAGCATCCCATATTTGCTTTGATTTCTTACAAGTGCTGAATTGATGTAACAATTCGGTAGGTAACGCCATGGTAAGATAACCATAAACTTTCTTTTCAAGCTCATAACTTTTTCTTTCAGCAACATCAAAATCTTGAAGTTCCTTATAATCTCCTTCTTCAGTTGGTCGTTCATACAAGTTTCGAATCGGAATCCATAAATCAATATCATTTGTGCTGATGTATGCAGAAAATCGTTTTTCCAATTTTGATAATCTTCTAGCTTCAACAATTTGGGAACTTTCTGACTTGTTCCGATTTCATTATCAAAATTCAACATAGTTTGCATCGGACTTTGCATTGCAGCAAACGCATGAAATTCCGACATCGTTTGAAAACTTTTAGATTCTGCCGACCGAACTTGCTCCGAACCTATCACTGACCTCCGAACTCTGTCCGAGCCTAAAACCAATATCCGAACTCTGTCCGAACTAGCTCCGAATATAGAAAAACAGCAGTCCGAACTTTGGAATAACTCCGCTCTAGCTCCGAACCTTGAATCACACCAAACCTTGTCCGAACTCTCACCGAAGATGGACCGAACGTCGACCGAACTTGAAGTTCAGAGCAGTTACTCCGAACCTAACCAGGTACCTCCGAACCTCGACTTCATTTTTCAAAAACGCGCGAAAATGGATAGATTTTGATGAAACTCGTTACTTTGGATCAGAAAAACCGATAAGAAGTGATTTAGGAACAAATTTGACACCGAAAACTCGATAGAACAGATGAAAAACACAAATACAAACTCGAGAATCACTAAAAACGCTTCAAAAGTCCAAAAATAGCAACCACAGATCAGTAGAGTGAACCAGAAAGCTCTGATACCACTTGATAATGCGTGAACATCGGATCGTCTACTCGATCTAGCTAATCGGACATCGAAACGTAATTAGCCGATTGATTTATTGATCAACGAAGAACAATTACAATCAGTAAACACTCAGAAAGCGACTCAGAGAGACACACTCAGAAACACACACTTAACAGTAATCTCGCACGCTCAGAACTCCCTATTACAAAGACCAAACAACTATTTATACCCTGCTGGCCGATCCTTGTCCGAACCCCCAGGTTCGGCCAGTCCGAACTTCAGGTTCGAACCAAGTTCGGCCAAGCATACTTTGACTTGATCTTGTACACTGCTTGATACTTCACACGACACACATATCAGGTATCAACAGTTCATTCACATACAACACACATTACTTGACATGATTTTACATAATTAAACATAACCATCCCCTAGAGTTTCATATTCCAAGATAGCTAAGCCTCTGCCCGTCCGGTCGTCACCGTACCCATTAAGCATCATGCTCGAGCTCATTTTTTCCAGGAGGAAAACCATTCTACCGAGGGACATACCTCTCTTCCGAGAAGTTTACATTTTCATTCACACATATAGCCTTTTCAATAGTCTTGTTATGAAAAACATACTTTCTCGTTATCATGCTAAAAACCACATGGTGCTCCACCGTGTTTAAAACCATGTATCAAAGTTGTTTCTTTTTTCAAAACATAACTTTTACCTCTACACCACAATGTGGCAACATGTATATCATACCTGTAACCCATACCCATACACTATAAAAGGTGGAAAATTTTTGTTTGTTCTTCTCCTATTGTTCAATTGAGAGAAAGAGAAGTTATAACACCTATATACTATTAGAGCGGAATAAACGCTTTGTTATGTTTACAAAATCGGTCCCAGAAAATATTCCCTTTTAAAACATAGGTTAGACTTGCATAGTCAAACCATTCTTTAAAATATAGACAATATTAATTGTATTCATCATAAAACACATCTTTGTGATAGAATCTTCCAAACGGGCTAGTCCATTTGCTTAATCACCCCTTGGTTATTCCTTGGTTGCTATTGGTAGTTTTGTTTCTGGTGGCTCCCAAAGAATGCTGGTTGTTTCTTCCATTTCTCTATCTGAAGTTGGGATGGTTTCTCCATTCTGGATTGTAAGTGTTGCTGAATGCACCTCGAGGCTGGATTTTAACAAAGTTCACCATTTCAGACGGGCCATCATTTCTAGTCATGCAAATCCAGTTCTCGTGTGGACCTCCACACCCTTCGCAGGCCAAGAAAGACGCCACAGATTTACTGGCCTCGAGCTTCTTGAGTTTTATGGTCATAGCCTTAATTTGGGCTTTTAGTGCAGTCGAGTCATCCACAAAGAATGCTCTCGGGGCTTTAGACTTGATGCTCCTGGAGGTGTGCCACTGAAAATTGGGTTGAGCAAGTTCTTTGATCTTCTGGAACACCTCATCCAGTCTCCCATTTCCCAAAATGCCACCAGAGTTAGAATCGAGAATTTGACGTGTTTGCGGATGCAAACCATTGTAGAATATTGAGATTTGTTGGAAAGCCTTGTGTCCATGGTGTGGATATTTTCTCATCAGCTCCATGAAACGCTCCCAAGTGTGGTAAAGCGACTCACATTCCTCTTGAGTGTAAGGATGAATTTCGGTCATGAGTTCCACTGTTATGGCTAGTGGGAAGTATTTCGAAAGGAATTTTTGGACTAATTCATTCCAAGTGGTAATGGAACCATGTGGGAGGGTTTTTAACCAGCTTTGGCACTGTTCTTGAAAGAAAAAGGGAACATACGGAGTCTAACGACGTCGTTAGAGGCTCCACTGGTTTTGAAGGTTACACAAAGTTTGAGGAAATTTGTGATGTGGAGATAGGGGTCTTCATCAGGTAGGCCATAAAAGGTAGCAAAATTCTTGAGTATTTGCACCAACTGAGGTCATATCTCTTAGGTGTTAGCTTCGACCCTAGGAGGAGGAATGGCAGCTCCATAAATTCACTGCATTGGGTGTAAGAAAATCCATGATGGTTCTTTGTTCCACCATGGGTTGATCGTTCTGAATGGAAACAACTACAACTCATGTTATGTTTCTGAGTCTTTGATGTAGGAAACGTTCTGGTTCAGGCAGTGATACTCGGATTTCTTTAGCAGGCGTAGAGCTCATGCACATACTAAAATAAAAAGAAACAATAGTGAGGAGTAACATGGTCTTAAGAAAAATAAGAATAAGTATAAATATCAACTTAGTTTGTGTTTGATCAGAACACTCCATATGTTGATGTACATTCTATAAAAAGAAAAAGTATAAGCAAACCTAAATTCGTGTTGATGAAGCACGGATTTTTGTTTCTAAAGAAAGGAAAATTGGATTATAATAATCCAAGAAAATGGAAAGAAGTGCAAGTGTAAAAAGAAAGAAAAATGTATATGAATATGTTACAAGTATAAAGTGTAATGTTTAGGCTGTTAACTTGCTTTTTTTTTCAAAATCCTCGTGTGTGTCCCTAACAATGGCGCCAAAAACTTGACACGTGTATGTTGTATATAAAAGTAGTGAAGATAATGGGCCAACTTCAGCACCACTATTTTTTAAATTTATAAAACAAGATAACAAACAATCACCAAACAGCACATGTTAGGGCAAGTGCACCTATCGTTAGTGTAATATAGTGATGGTAAGATACCGAGGACGTCCAAGGACACAGTCGTGAGAGCTCTTGATACTAGACCTTTATCAACGTCTAACCAAACCAATATTGGATATCTTTAGAAAAAAATAAAGAAAGAAAATAAGATAAATGGGTTTTAAGTTAATTCTACCAAAGATAATATCACTTGAGAGGACTTGCCAATGGTAAAGTTGGTAACCGTGTTGTTTATAAACTCTCCTTAAGGTTGTTATACGAAGGTAGAAAGGATCGTCTCTCAGCCTCTAATCCAATCATACGTTCCTCCCATTGTTCGCCAGCAGGGATGACTCACAAGAGGACATTTCTATTAAGTAACAAATATAGTGTGTGTTAATGCCAATAAGTCATAGGAGCTTATGGTTAAAGTATCGATACGTTAGGTTACGTTGTCATGAATCAGCAAGGGAACAACTCGCGTACTAGATTATATTATTGAGTAAAAACTTTATATGGAGCAAGTAACCGTTTCCTCCCATGTACCGCTCTCGCGCATACAAAGTCAGTCGTAGCTATTTCCAAGTCCACAAATACACCGTTCTCATACATGTGAAGTGGCATAATATTACCAACCTTGATTCCCAACCAATACTTTTAAACCACTCTCGTGTGAGTCCCGTGTTTGTTTACATAGACATAAAACACACAAATGCATTATTTTCCACAAGGTGCGAATCACCGTATACGGATCATGCATCATCCTCTAGTCGGGTGTTTGTAACACCCATCCCATTTTCTAAACATTTATAACGTCTTTTCCATTGGTCCCAGTAAAATAGTATTTCGTTTCAAAATTTAACCAACACTACATCATATAGACACACCATATGGGCATGACTACTCAAAAACCATTGCGATAAGTGTTAATTCAAACCACATATGATGCATGTTCAAATAATATTGTTTCATACACAAAACACGACCCCAAGGTTCCATCGTCGATGTTCGGTTCTTTAAAAGTTGGCTTGATCACTTGCTTATCGAAGCATCACAAAGAAACGTGCAGCCCTGGTAAGATATAAGAGTGATACATTATAACGATTGAGGTCTAAGGGGCTATCTAAATATATTATGATTAGGCAATGAAAAATTTTGGTTTAACTATTTTTTATATATAATTATGTGATGAGTGATTGAAGCAGGTTGTTAGAAGAAACTATAGTTTTGACAGGAAGAACTCAACCAACCATTTCAAAAAACCCATTATTTGAAAATCAAAATACTTCCAATTTGATAATAATTTGAACTAAAAGATTCATTCTTGAAATGGTCATGCAAGATGCAACTATCCAAAGGCTTTAACTACAAGAACTTAAAGAACCCACTGATTTCTTGAAAATATGAATAATTCGATCTGGATCAAAGAACAAAAAACAAAACAGAATCGCGGTACCTGCGTGCAAGTGAGGAAGGCGGCCCGGTGGGATAGGCGGCGGACGATAGGGAAGGAGGCGCCGGTGGATAGTTGCATCTTTCCCTCCACTTAGGATCACACTTACATCCATATTTCACTTGGTTTATATAGGATATAATCCTCCATATCACTCTTACAACACTTGTCTTTCTACTTGTGAATACAAGGTAGAGTTCTCATACGCATGACATACTTTACTCTACTTTGTTATCGCAAGGCAGAGTTCATCACTTTATCCCATAGCCTACTTTAATTTACACGTTTAAGCTAAGTGTAATTTTCCACTCCTATCACAAGCGTGCTTATTCTACATTGTTAGTTCCTGTAGAATTGCACCACTTTACTTCATAACACACTTTACCCTACACGGTTCGTACATCTAGATTTCCCCACTTTTAATGTTCACACACATTTCCTACAAGATTGATTACATACATGTAAGATTTCCATATTTTCAACATTTATAAAATCTTTCCTACATGATTATATGCATGTAAGATTTCAACATTTTCAACATTTACAAATCTTTCCTACATGATTATATACATGTAAGATTTCCACCTTTTTAACATTTACACATCTTTAAATTTGACCACCATTGGTAGTCGTTTCAGTCCAAAAAATACGTCATACAATCCATAAAAATTATTCAGATTACTTATTGGGTCACACGATCGAGTCTTGAACCGAACACCCTTGTCATTCCCTGAGCACTTGGTTTGAGTTCAAGTGTTCCAACAACACTTCAATCCCTCAAACCGTGACTCTGATACCAACTTGTGACACCCCACCACCTCTTTAAGTAGGTTTAAGTTTATAAATGATGCCCAAAACATTTCTTTATAAATAGGTCCATACTTGACCAAAATAACCACTAACACCCACTTAGTTCGTTTGTTATTCGTCTTTAGAATGAGTACACAGTTTTAAGCTAAACAATAGTAGAAACGACATGCGTCTTCATTAACAAGCTCAATCCGGACCCGTTTACTCTTCCTACTTGTTACCTTCCATCATTCACCAGTAGTGTATTAGCAAATAATGGCCTTTTAGTTACTATAACACACCTTGATACATTAAACAAGCAAAACAATGGAAAACCCAAAATTTCTGACTTAGGCGTATCGCCTAGAACTTGATTAGTTTTAGGCGATACGCCTGCCAATCCATGCATATCGCTTGCTACAAGCTTCGCTGTAAGCGATACGCCTGATAAGGATTTTCCAGGGATCAACTTACTTTTCCCAGTTTTCACACTTAAACCCCTTTTTTATGTTTCTTTTCAATTTTCACAAAATCATCCCCAACTTCTTCATTAATCCAAACCATACTTTGATAAGGAAGAAACATTTCTATCTTCTATCTTTACCTTCATTTCAATGGATCAAATGCTTTGAATCATTTATACTAAATTTAAACCCATTTGACCCATTAGGTCGAATTAGCACAATTAAATCAACAATCCTTAACCATCTTCTTACCAACCATCCCTTGCATATAAATTGAACTTTTTAGTTTCACTTTCACCCAAATGGTACTTTCGTAGTTCCATACTCGTCAGTTTACTATCTTACCCGAAGGTCCCACTTAAAATTCTCCACATGTTATCATCTTACCCAAACGGGTCACACACAACTTCAGCATTATCATTCATTTGAGGTTGAATTCAATATACATTATCATTCTTTAATCCACCCTAGTTCTTACTTATCAAGTTTGATTCTAGTAAGGGAATAGTAACATTCTTCATTCATGTAACAATTTCAAGCACACTAATGTTACTCATCTTAACCCAAGCGGGTCATAAAACATATTGTACATAAGCGTTAGTTGGTCTATCCATCTTACCCAAATGGGTCTTATTATACACTTCGTATAACTCACATGGGTGTTATCCATCCTTACCCAAATGGGTCATTTTACACACTTTATATAACACACATTGGTGTTATCCCATCTCACCCAAATGGGTCATTTTACGCACTATATATAACACACATTGGTGTTATTTCATCTTACACAAACGAGTCATTTTATGCATTTTATATAACGCACATTGGTGTTATTCCATCTTACCCAAACAGGTCATTTTACACACTTTGTATAACACACATTGGTGTTATTCCATCTTACCTAAACGGGTCATTTTACACACTTTGTATAACACATATTGGTGTTATTTTATCTTACCCAAACGGGTCATTTTACACACTTTGTACAACACACATTGGTGTTATTCCATCTTACCCAAAAGGGTCACATTACACAACTTATGTGATCATACTATAATTTATCCATTTTTACTCAATGGTCAAATTACACATTTAACTTAACACACTTTGATTTGTTCATCTTAACCCAAAAGGGTTCATTCAACATACACTATATTAGCGGACTTTGGCTCATACATCCTACCCAACCGGGTCATTTTAACCATCTCACCGAAACGCGTCATTCATTACTATCTTACCCAAACGGGTCATTCATTATGAGTCTACCAAACCGGGTCATTCATTACTATCTTACCCAAACGGTTCATTCATTATAATCTTATCCGAATGGGTCATTTGCTATAATTCTACCCAACCGGGTCACTCTTAACAATCTTGCCCAAAACGGTCATATTATAAGTATGTGCACACAACACACTCTTAACCAAAACGGGTCATAATACATCTATTCATATACATCATACTTCATTTGTGCATTCTTACCAAACTGGTCTTATTATCCTATTCACATACAACATACTTGATTTGTGCATTCTTACCCAAACGGGTCATATTAAACCTATTCACATACAACATAGACAATTTTCATGATCCCACTTGAATTATGATCATGTTTGTGGTCAAACCAATTTGTACTCTATCTTGTAACATAGCACAACAACAACTTAAACGTTACCTCAAGTCTTCCAATTTAGCATTCCTTGATAGCATGTGTCTCCGCCAACTTCACCTATAATTCTCTTGATCATTTAGATTGGGATTTAAGAATATAACCAACCATAATAGTCAAGTATTACCCCCACTTAGAAATTTAACCAATAACCACTCATTTACTAACTCAACAACTCACTTAGGCATTTTCACAAACACTTGGTGTGTATTCTTAATAACCGAACCTTTCGCATATGAGTTGAACATACAACTTTACCACATTACTACATACTTGCACGACATCACCCTTTAATATCAAATTGATAATTTTTAACACATATATGAGCATCTTTAAGGTCTAATTTAGCAATCCCAAACCCACATACATGATAGAGTTCGACTTCTTGCTATGGGGTAAACCCATTCATCAATTTCCATGGATTCATTACCATCTACAAACATGCATTCCATCTTCATGTATCATCGATGTAATAACAACACTTACAATTGATTCCTCACCCTTATTCTATCAAACTAGGAAGTTCATATGATAGAAACTCATAAGGGTGAACTTACTTGATGATTAAAATTGAAATTGAGGTGGAATTCATGAAGTATGTGTGTTCCTTAGCCTCAATTTTGAAACCTCCACCAATTCCTTCCAAGATTTGACCTTTAATCACTAATTTTGGATGATACCTAGCTCCATCCCCTCTTCCTCTGATATCTGTGTTCTTCTCCCATGGAGAAGACCACACTTTAGTGTTTTAATCAAACATCTTCATACTGCCCCTTCCACTTTAGCCTATTTTGTCACATTGTAACCACATACTTTTACTTTACATATAACACCCTCAATTTCTATGACATTTCTATTAGTTAATCAAAAACTTAGTAACTAATTATAACATCAATCTTTTACTTCGGGCCACCAATAAAAAACATACTTTACCTGCTAATCCCACTTATTCTAAAATAAAACATCTTGAAGTCAAAACGAGTTTTGAGATGTTACAACTCCACCCTCCTTAAAGAGAGTTTCATCCCCAAAACTAAATCACACATTTAACCTCCTATAGAAGTATTTCCGCCCACCCTTTATAACTCCATCTACCCTCTTTTATGTACCAATACATGCATAAACACCCTTCTTAATCGAATACCAATATGATCAATTGATAAAGACATCTTTGATTTACCTTTATTATAATGGTAAGTCTCATGAGTGTTAGTTGAGCATCCTAAGTTAAGCTCATGTGCATCCACTAGTAATCCATAGTACACATACTTTTACATTCTCGCATCCACATTCATAATTGTCTCATCTAGGTGATCCTTCATGTAATCTCACCCTATGTTAATAGTTAACAACAAATTACACGTAAACTCATTGAGTTATATATTTCACCTATGCTTCACTATCCACCTATATTACTAAATCAATTCTATGGAATTGAGATTCCATAATCAACCTTGTTAATCTTTTCATAATATTTCATATTCTTTAACCATCTATGTTTTCTTTAGCCACATATGGCCTAGTCATCCTCCTTCTTCTGGTGCCTAACACCCTTTAACTACTTACTTCTATTCATGCCTTCCAACTTCCTACAACACTGTTCTACTTGCCATGAATAAGCATGCTATGTCATCAGTCAGCTCATAGGTTTCATCCCACTCTCCACTTTAGTTCATACTTAGTAACCTGACATGCCTTGTCTATCATATCATTATCTTCTATTAAGATTCATTCTTTCCATCCACTTAGGATCACACATACATCCATATCTCACTTGGTTTATATAGGATAGAATCCTCCATATCACTCTTACAACACTTGTCTTTCTACTTGTGAATACAAGGTAGAGTTCTCTTACGCATGACATACTTTACTCTACTTTGTTATCACAAGGCAGAGTTCACCACTTTATCCCATTGCCTACTTTACTTTACAAGTTTTAGATAGGTGTAATTTGCCACTCCTATCACAAGCGTGCTTATTCTACATTGTTAGTTCCTGTAGAATTGCACCACTTTACTTCATAACACACTTTACCCTACACGGTTCGTACATCTATATTTCCCCACTTTTAATGTTCACACACTATTCCTACAAAATTGATTACATACATGTAAGATTTGCACATTTTCAACATTTACAGATTATTCCTACACGACTATATGCAATTAATATTTCCACATTTTTAACATTTACAAATCTTTCCTACATGATTATATACATGTAAGATTTCCATCTTTTCAATATTTACATATCTTTAAATTTGACCACCATTAGTAGTCGTTACAGTCCAAACAATACGTCATACAATCCATAAAGATTATACAGATTATTTACCGGGTCACATGATCGTGCCTTGAACCGAACACCCTTGTCATTCCATGAGCACTTGGTTTGAGTTTAAGTGTTTGCACAACATTTGAATCCCTCAAACCGTGGCTCTGATACCAACTTGTGACACCCCACCACCTCTTTAAGTAGGTTTAAGTTTATAAAAGATGACCCAAATTTTTTTTTTATAAATGGGTCCATACTTGACCAAATTAACCATTAACACTCACTTAGTTCGTTTGTTATTCGTCTTTAGTATGAGTACACAGTTTTAAGCTAAACAAATTAGAAACGACATGTGTCTCCATAGAATTCCCATTGGTGTTGGGTTCTTCATCGGCAAGCTCAATCCGGACCCATTTACCCTTCCTACTTGTTACCTTCCATCATTCACCAGTAGCGTATTAGAAAATAATGGCCTTTTAGTTACTATAACACACCTTGATACATTAAATAAGCAAAACAATAAAAAACCCCGAAATTTTGGACTTAGGCGTATCGCCTAGAACTTGTTTAGTTTTAGGCGATACACCTGCCAAACCATGTGCATCGCTTGCTACAAGCTTCGTTGTAAGCGATACGTCAAACGATACGCCTGATAGGGATTTTCTAGGGATCAGCCTTATTTTTCCTAGTTTTCACACTTAACCCCTTATTTTTTATGTTTCTTTTCAATTTTCACAAAATCTTCCCTAACCTCTTTCTTCATCCAAACCATACTTTTATAAGGAAGAAACATTTCTACCTTCTATCTTTACCTTCAATTCAATGGATCAAATGCTTTGAATCATTTATACTAAATTCAAACCCATTTGACCCATTAGGACGACTTAACACAACTACATCAACAATCCTTACTCATCTTCTTACCAACCATCCCTTGCATATAAATTGAACTTATTAGTTCCACTTTCACCTAAATGGTAACTCATTAGTTTACTATCTTACCCGAAGGTCCCACCTAAATTTCCCACATGTTATTATCTTACCCAAACGAGTCACACACAACTTATGCATTATCATTCATTTGAGGTTGAATTAAATATACATTATCATTCTTGAATTCACCCAAGTTCTTACTTTTCAAGTTTGATTCTAGTAAGGGATTAGTAACATTCTTCATTCATTTAAAAATTTCAAGCACACTAATGTTACTCATCTTAACCCAAGCGGGTCATAAAACATAGTTTACATAAACGTTAGTTGGTTATCCATCTTACCCAAACGGGTCTTATTATACACTTTGTATAACACACATGGGTGTTATCCATCTTTACCCAAACGGGTCATTTTACACACTCTGTATAACACACATTGTGGTTATTCCATCTTCAGCCAAATGGGTCATTTTAAACACTTTATATAACACATATTGGTGTTATCCCATCTCACCCTCACGGGTCATTTTACGCACTTTATATAACACACATTGGTGTTATTCCATCTTTCCCAAACGGGTCATTTTACGCATTTTATATTACACACATTGGTGTTATTCCATTTTACCCAAACGGGTCATTTTACACACTTTGTATAACACACATTGGTGTTATTCCATCTTTCCCAAACGGGTCATTTTACGCACTTTATATAACACACATTGGTGTTATTCCATCTTACCCAAACGGGTCATTTTACACACTTTATATAACACACATTGGTGTTATTCCATCTCACCCAAACGGGTCATTTTACACACTTTATATAACACACATTGGTGTTATTCCATCTTACCCAAACGAGTCATTTTACACACTTTGTATAACACACATTGGTGTTATTCCATCTTACCCAAACGGGTCATTTTACACACTTTGTATAACGCACATTGGTGTTATTCCATCTTACCCAAACGAGTAATTTTACACACTTTGTAAAACACACATTGTGTGTTATTCCATCTTATCCAAAAGTGTCACATTACACAATTTACGTGATCATACTATAATTTATCCATTTTTACTCAATTGTCAAATTACAAACTTAACTAAACATACTTTGATCTATTCATCTTAACCGAAACGGGTTCATTCAACATACACTAAATTAGCGTACTTTGGCTCATACATCGTACCCAACCAGGTCATTTTAACCATCTTACCCAAACAGGTCACTATGATTCTACCAACCGGGTCATTCATTATGATTCTAACCAACCGGGTCATTCATTACTATCTTACCCAAACGGGTCAATCATTACAATCTTACCCGAACGGGTCATTCGCTATGATTCTACCCAACCGGGTCATTCTTTACAACTTTGCCCAAATAGGTCATATTATAAATATTTGCACACAACATACTTCATTTTTGCACTCTTAACCCAAACGGGTACACCTATTCACATACAACATACTTCATTTGTGCATTCTTACCAAAAGGGTCATATTATCCTATTCACATACAACATACTTGATTTGTGCATTCTTACCCAAACGGGTCATATTACACCTATTCACATACAACATAGACAATTTTCATGATCTCACATGAATTATGATCATGTTTGTGGTCAAGCCACTTTGTACTCTATCTTGTAACATAGCACAACAACAACTTAAACATTACCTCAAGTCTTCCAATTTAGCATTCCTTGATAGCATGTGTCTCCGCCATCTTCACCTATATTCTTTTATTTAGAGAAAGAATAAAAGAAAATGAGAAAGTTAAATGGTTTTAGTGTTATTTTGAATCTGTTAGATTGTCAAAGCCTTAAACCATGAAGATAAGATGAACGTAAAAATAAAAAATAAAAAGAAAGAAACAAAGCTTTTCAGTCTGATCTTTAATGATTTAATTGTAAGAAAGAAATAACCGATATAAAAACGTAATTAAGTAAAATTTAACCGGATATAAGACTTAGAATCAAAATTATATATATGTTATTAGATTAGATACACAAATGAGACCCTAAATTGGAATCAGAATCAGAATTATATTCCTGAAAAAATTAATTAATAAATAAATAATTTTGAAAAGAAAAAAGAAAAAGAAATTAAGCATCGGAAGGTGCGATCCAATGTCGTCCATTGACAAAGCTCTTTGCAAGAAACTTATGGGCGGAATCGTAGTTAAGGTCTCGGGCCCAAGATACCCCACGGACTGCAGCTGCCCCTGGACCCCAGCATCTGTACACTCCAAAGTAGGCAGTCCTACAACCAACCAATCAAAATCCCATATGCATGTATAAAAAATCAAGGTAAATAATGTAAGTAAAATATAACTGATTCTTCTGCATGTGTGTCTTGGGGGCTTACTTGCTTTTGTTGCCGGTATGGTCCCAGTCATCCCACCCACCATGAGCAACGACGTCATCAAAGTACGTATACGAGTAGACGATCCGTGAGTACTGACCCATGGCCCGACCCACATACAATGGTCCTGTCCCAGTCACCCTGCATCCCACGAATGCAAAACCACTCTTATCATCCGGTGTTCTTCGGTCATGTGCCGCTATCGACCCGAACCTCTTTGCTATCGAATGTAGCTCGCAATTCTAAAACAAAACAAAACAAAACAAAACGTTAATAAATATCTTAATTATTACTAAGCTCGCTCACAAACTTATTCATCTACCATGCATGAGCTCACTTTATACATGGAACGCCCGTTGCCGAAAATGAAGTCTATCGACCCCTCGATGTAGCACTCCTTGAAATAATGACGACCAGCGTCGTCGCATAAAGTGTCCTGTGCCCCGTAAAATCCACACCCCGAGAAATATGCTTTGTCCCCGGATATTCGAAACGCCGCCGCTTGCCACCCGTGCATTCCGGGCATTGGAGCCGGCGCTGTATTCTGCACCCACCATGCATATATATATATATATTTACACATGCATATATCTCCCCAAATAGTATACATAATTAATTATATTAATGTATCAGCACGTTTAGGCAGTACAATAGTTGTAATTAATTATTACTAGTTAAGTTTTCCTGCGTATATATGTACGTACCTTGAAGCTTATATTACGGGCAGAGAAATAGGTAGCGTATACGATGACCGAAGCTGTCTGATATGTACGAAGCTGCTGCCCGTCCGGCCCTCGGTCACTCGCCCGGTCATGCCATTCTATCGCCGTCGTCTCCTTTCCATCCCCTTGAAATGTAATGTATGGTTTACAAGCCGGAACCACCACCTTTTCTCTGTTACACATAACATATAATAATATTATGCATAATTTCATTTCAGGCGATACATAATTTAACTAGCTGGTTTTAGGTTCATAACAACAAAAGTTAATTAATACTTTTTAAGGAAAATATTAGATACTAGCTAGCTAGCTAGCTAGGATAATGAAAAAATAGCATTCTCATTTTTTTCAACAAACCAACCAATGAAAATCTACTAGACCAATTATGAGAGACTTAATTAAACGTACACATAGACGCCGGCGGAGATATGAATGAGGATATTCTTTCGGTTATTTGTAGAAACGGAGTCCACGGCTGCCTGAACAGTGGTGTAGTCACCGTAGCCATTGATGTCAACGGTGATATTACGGTGGCCGCTGGGTCCGACCCACTTGTGGCTAGGTTTAGAAGAGGAGTTTAATGAGGTGCAGGAAGTGAAGAAGAAGAAGGAGAAGAACAAGTACAGAACTGTATATGTAGGCGGCCATGCATTAAATAAAGAAAAGAATGAAGCAGAATCAATAAATGAATGAATGATGGATGAGCTGCTACTTAATTTGTTTGTTACATCTAATTAGAACGGTGGTGTCTGTATAATGTATATATATACCAAAGTACGTGATGTACAATGTGGAGTAAATCGATCCAGGGATTTTGTGTGGATGATGGAGCCCTGCATAAAAAAACGGTGTAATAATTTGCAACGGTCATCTTTTTAGATGTCGAAGGACAAAAGGGACCCACAAACCCTATACTAATATTTTTTTAACGCTTTAATTTTTCACAACTTGTCGCTACAAGTCCTTTACTATAATACTATTAATTCTATTGATATTTTCTAGCTGTTTATCATTATGTTTTTCTGACTATAAATAAATCCTTACGATTCCTATATGTTCTGCAAGAAATAAAGCAAAACCAACGCTTTATTTGGAAGCGTACAACTTTCACCCATATTTGGCTTTACTATATTATTTTTATTTATTTATTTTTTAATAACAAACTATTCTATTTCTATATTACCCTAATTATTATAATTAAACTTCTTGTGTCAAAATGACTTTTCAAATATGGTTTTACCGCCATATTAACTAAGCTTTTCAAATGTTTCCTTAAATTAAATCATTTTTTTTTCTTTTGAAATGATTCAACTTTTATTAAGTGTTTTTTTTAATAAACACTAACATATTTTAAAATTATAGTGACAAATACTTTATGAATCTCCGCTACTATTTAGCGATTAGTTTTTTAAAATCAACTTGACTTAAGGTAATAGTAAAGAGAATAAATGCAATATATATATATATATATATATATATATATATATATATATATAGGGTAAGTTTATTGTGAGAAGTTTAGTTTGGATAAGAAGGATAAGAAGGAATCATAGCCATTAGATCTTCAATTAAATGAAGATCTATGGCTTAAAATTTTCAAAGGTAAATTAGAGAGAAAAACTAAAGAAAATAAAAGATGGAAGGGTATTTTTGACTTTTTATCAAATTCCCCCCATTTTTTAAACATTCATAACTTTTAGATACGACATTATTTTTAAAAAAAAATTACACCATAAAAACGAGCGTTTTTTTATCTTTAAAACGCGTATAGTGTTGCTATATAAAAAATTAATTTTTTTTTACTCTTTCGATTGTATCAAAATTGTTCAGATCATTGTGTCGTTGTGTCATTGTGTCAAAATGTTCAGATCATTGTGTCATATTGTGTTAAAATGTTCAGATCATTTGTGTCATATGATGTTAAAAACCGAAAAAGGAATTTTTTTTAATTTTATATATAGCAGCACAATATATATACTTTTGACACGACGACACAATGACACAATGATCTGAACATTTTGACATAATGACACAATGAGTGTCAAAATATTCAGATCATTGTTTCGTATGGTGCCAAAAACCGAAAGAGTATTTAATTTTAAATATAGCAACATTATATATACTTCTGACACGACGACACAATGACACAATGATCTGAACATTTTGACACAATAACACAATGATGTGTCAAAATGTTCAGATCATTGTTTCATATTGTGCCAAAAACCGAAAGAGTATTTAATTTTAAATATAGCAACACTATATATACTTTTGACACGACGACACAATGACACAATGATCTGAACAGTTTGACACAATGACACAATGACCTGTGTCAAAAATCGAAAGAGTAATTTTTTTTTCATTTTTTATATAGCAACACTATATGCGTTTTAAAGATAAAAAAATGCTCGTTTTTATGATGTAATTTTTTTTAAAAAATAATGTCGTATGTGAAAGTTATGAATGTTTAAAGAAAATGGGGGAAGTAGATAAAAAGTCAACAAAAGTGGCTAAGACTAAAATACCCCTCCTTCCTTTTTTATTAGATCAAGATCCAATGGCTGGAATTCCTTCTCATCCTTCTTACCCAAAACAAACTTCTCATTTGAACCTCTCTCTCTCTATATATATATATATATATATATATAGATATATATATATATATATAATAATAATAACTAAATTTTATAATTGTTCAACTAAATCAAATCTGACAAAAAAATCACTAAACGGCCCATGTCCAATAATCCTATACATATTTTATTCGTTTAACTTAATTTTCAAGAAATCAACATTTATAGAAAAATTATATAAGATTAAACATATAACTAAGGTTGAGTGACTTTTAAAAGAATGAAAATTTTGAAGTGACTTTAAAAAAATATTAAAAAAAACGTTGTTCTTATTGTATACCATTATGTGATCATCAGAATTAAAGTATAGTTTTATATCCTTTATATTACTCCATTTAGACTTTTTTAATACATAGTCACATCCCACGTGCTACTTTATTAATATGCTTGTGGTTTACATTCTTAAGAATTTTAATTACTGAAGTTAAAAGTGTAAAAGAAGATAATATAATAGTGGTATTAAAAATTACAAATAGTATTAATAAAATTAATACTTTTTAATAGAGGCCATCCCTAGTCCATACTGTTATTAGGTGGGCCCAATAGAAGTTAGAAAATTCGAACGTTAGGGTCCCCGAACACTTGCCCTCCAATTTCTCCAATTACGTTTTTTTTTTGTCTTTATATGGAAAAGTGATAACACGGTTGTACATTTTATTTTGGATTATTCAATTTTAATAATTAAAACTAAGATTTTTTTGTGTCTATTTGATGAAAAATGGGGAGCTCAAGGGGCAACGACGGAGGGTACGGTGAGTCGGTGACGGCGGTAGAAACTTCAGGAGGTTTTCTAGGGATGATCCTTCCCTGATTTCCTTCTTTGTGTCCAACCTACCTTTGGATATTTCGGTTGAGAAGTTGAGGAATGAGTTCGGGAAGTCTGGAGATGTGGCTGACGTGTATATTCCGGCTAAGGTTGACAAGGTTGCCAGCCCTTTTGGATTTGTCAAGTTCCGCAATGTGAGGGATAAATTTGCGTTGGAATACAAGCTTGGCAACATAAAGATGGGGTTTTTGAATTTGCCCGTTAACTTGGAACGGTTCAATCGCAAAGGGGTTCTGGTGAACAGGTCAGCTGTTGGTGGTGGCAATGGTGTGAAGACGCAAATAGACGGGGTGTTTGTGGGGAGGGGATGGCAGGGGCATCAAATAAGTTTATTCCGGCGACTGGCCGTTCATTTGCTTCTGTTGTGGGATCTGGCACCGGGGCGGGGGGGGGGGGGTCAGATGTTATTATTTCGGTAAGTTGACGCAATCCCAACCCTTGGATTGTTGGAGCGGTAAAGCGTTGTTGGGTAGGGCGAAGGATGTTAAGAGGTTGTGCACTTTGAATGATTTGATGAAGGAACTGCCGATGAAGGGTTGGAAGGTTCGGTATCTTGGGGGACTGTATGTACTTATCACATTTGGGGAGGCGACGGATGCTCAGGATGTGTTGGCCGTTGAGGCTCTGTGGAAACGTTGGTTCTCGAAGTTATCGGTGTGGAGAGGCCAATCGTTTCTTTACGAAAGGTTGGCTTGGGTTAAGATCAAGGGTGTTCCGCCGGAGCTATGGGAGCCGTCGGTTTTCGACTCCATCGGGGGGTCGGTTGGGGTTGTGTGTCATCCATTAGAAGCTGGGTTGGATGACAGTGATCTGTTTGGGGAATTGTTGGGGTTGTGGTAAATCAGGCGGGCCCGATTTCGGTGTCCCAATGTTGTCATGGAGTGGGAAAAAGTTCGTCTATGCGATGGTGGAGGTTCATGAGGATTGGTGGCCAGACTTCCTTGATGAGGCTGTCGAATCGGAAAAAGGTGCTGGGTCGCCGGAGAATGCCAACAGTCTTGGGGAGATGAATGGTGTTTGCATGCATGGCGGTGGGTTGGGTCTTGAGGAGGGGGAGATTCCAAGATCCACGGAAGGGGTGGATAATGATTATGTGGGGCTTGAGGATCTTGAGATGCCGGAGTACGGGTGTGGGGTGCATGAGTGTGGGGTTGTGGGTGTGGGCTAGGGTTGGTCTATTTTGGTGGATGTGTCCAATTCGGTTGGGCCTCGGAAAGAGAAGCGAGACAGGCCCAAATCGTTGAGCCCATACAATTTGGCTGGGGAGTTAGGTATGGACTCCTCCGTGTTTAATCATAACGATGGGGGACATCTCAATCGGGTGTGGAGACCGATGAAGTGTAGGCCTAGACCTAGGGAGTTTGTGAATGGAGAAGGGTATGGTGATGGCGTTGCCGGTCGGTCGCTATCACAGGTCTCTGAGTCGTCGCCGCTGTTCTCAGAGTCGCTGGCGCGTGGATTGGAGATTGATGTGTCTGATGCTAGAGCCGGTGAGGTGGAGGACACGATCAAGGTAGGTGCATGTGTGGGTGTGGCGTTAGAGAATTTTGTCGATCAGGTGTTTGAGGAGGTGGGATTGGTGGAGGGTGAAGTGGGTTCTTAATGGATTGTCTTTCGTGCAATTCTTGGGGAATTCGGGATTCGAAGAAGGTGGGCTGGTTGCGCCGGATCAAAAGGGAGAACAAGGTGAGCTTTGTTCGTTTACAGGATACTAAGTGCTGCGACTTAAATTTCCATTCTGGTGAGTAGCCTGTGGGGTCGTTCGGCTTTCCAATTTGAAGGTGTGGAAGCGCAAGGCCGATCGAGTAGTTTGGTAAGCATTTGGGATCCATCGGTTTTCAAGTTGGTGAGTGTTGTTAAAAATCAAAATTTCTTGGTCACGTCAGGGTGGTTGCAGGGTGAGCAGGGGCTGTTAAATGTTGTGAACGTCTATGCTCCTCAAAATTTGCGGGCCAAGGCGGAGTTGTGGAATGAGATTGGTGAGATGAAGGACAGGGGAGAGGGATTGTGGATGTTTGTTGGGGACTTCAACGAGGTTCGGTCGCCGAATGAAAGGTAATCTTCATCTTTCAACACACGGGTGGCTGAGTTGTTTAACAGGTTCTTTGGGGATTGCGGGCTTCATGAATATCGTATGGGGGGGGTGCGACGTTTACCTTTTTCTTATGGGAAAGGTCAGAACTTTAGTAAATTGGATAGAGTGTTGGTCTGTGATGATTTCTTTCGTAGGTGGCCGACGCCTTGCTTGAAGGCGCTTCTGCGTCTGTGGTCGGACCACAGTCCGTTGGTCCTTAAGGTTTCGGCGGCGGACTTTGGCCCGGTGCATTTCATGTTTTTTTCTTCCCAGTTGAAGAATGTGGAGCTTGTTAATCTGATCTGGGTGAGCTTGTTAGAACACAATGTAAATGCAACGAAAAACAATCAAGTATTAAAAGAAAAGATAAGATATATCCTCAAAAGAGAAAGGATATGAAATCCTGTACGAATTAAAGATTTCTGTATTCATACAGAACTACTCCGGAAATTCCGAAGTAGTTCTGTACAGACCAAATTCTACAGAAATCCTCATTCTGTAGAAGGCTTCTAATGGGAAGCATTAACAGTCTTCAAAGAAGAGTCCTGACGGAGTTCTGGACTATCAGAAGATAAAGATTACGAGAAGAACAAATTCTGCCTTTGCGTGAAGAACAAGCAAATTGAACACCAACTTGGCATTAATCACTGAAGTAGTTGAAGACAGTTGAAAAAGAGATAAATTAAATATCCTTAATTTATCTCTATATACTCTGACACACTCCAAATTCAACCGTCCTCAACCACCTTATCCAATTGCAACTTGCTATATCTTCCTATAAATAGCAAGCTGACTTCACAAGACAAAGCAATACAATAAGCATACAATTCTATATCTTCTCAAAGCAATTACAACTTACTCCCATAGAAAAGTTATTCTCTGTTGATACATTGTTATACTATAAACTCGTGTAAACCACTATTTACATTTCAGATATATAGAAAAACCCTTTTTATGAATTGCTGTCTTCCAATTTGATTTATTTTCCGTAACTTGTTTATCTTGTTTAAATCAAATTGTACCAAAATTGTTAAAGAGCCCCTCACGGGACCCAACAATTGGGATCAAAGCAGATTGAACAACTAATATTTAAAGATCCTGCTCTTTAACATCTTCTCTTTAAAACATCTCATCAAAATGCACTCAAGTCAGAATGATGGGAAATCTCGGCTTAATAGCAAACCTCCCTATGCTTGCTAGGGAGGAATGTCCACAGTGGAAATCTAGAATTACCAACCTTCTGAAAGAGGTTGACGATTCTCCTCTGTACTGCATAGCCAATGGATCCCATTATCCTGAAATGAAATTTTCTGAATCAAAAGGCATAAAAAGTAAGATATTCAAGCAAAATACATCAAAAATCTACTCATTAAATACTCCCTTTCAAATTGCTCCTCTTTTAAAACACCAATGGCCACAAATGTGAAAATTGATGCTGACAAGGAAGGTAAAATTGTAGATGAACATACTTAGAGAGGAATGATAGGCTCACTTCTGTATCTCACAGCAAGTAGGCCTGATATCATGTTCTCCACATGTTTCCTTGCCAGATACCAATGTAAACCCAAAGAGTCTCACTTATTAGCTGTCAAGAGAGTTTTTAGATATTTAAAGGGGTCTGCTGACCTAGTTCTCTAGTATCTAAAGGAAACCGATTTTTCTCTAACAGGCTACTCAGATGCTGATCATGCAGGACGTAGACTAGACAAAAAAAGCACACCAGGAAGCTGTCAAATGCTAAGAGGAAAGTTAGTATGCTGGACATCCAAGAAACAAAACTGTGTATCAACTTCAACTGCTGAAGCTAAATATGTTGTTGCTGCCAGCTGTTGTCCCAAGTAATATGGATGCAAACCCAACTCAAAGACTATGAGATAAGTCTCTCTAAAATACCAATTCTCTGTGACTCAAAAAGTGCAATTGCCATCACCTCCAATCCTATTCACCACTCAAAGATAAAACACATTGACATCAGGTATCACTTTATCAATGATCATGTTGAAAAAGGACACATTGAAATGTACTTTGTTCCAACTGAACTCCAGCTTGCAGATATTTTTACCAAACCATTAGATGAGAGGAGATTCTCATTTTTACTAAGCAAGTTGGGGATCCTAAACATGACAGCAAATTAAAATAAAAAATTAATTAAATAAAAAAATAAAAAAGGGGTGTCATTTACTTCCACCTAAAAACAAAAGCTAGTTCAATAACTACCCGTCTCTTTCTTCCTGCACTCTCAAGGAACCCCTCTGAAAAGTTGACTTCTTGAACAAAAAGCTCAACTTTCAAGAATCAAAAACATCAATGATGACCTATAAATCTATAGGCTATCAAATCCCTCTGCCCTTTCATCTGTTCACTTCATCATCTCACCATGCCTTTAAAAGGAGTACAAAAGCCTAAAAACTCACACACAATAATCTTTATTCTTCAAGAAATCTGAAATATCCCTCAAAGAAGAGAAACTCATCAATGTCTTTCAAAGAACTTTCTTCTCCACTCCCTGAAAGCACAACATTCCCTATTCCTCACCTTCACAATCTCGTGGTATATACACCCTGCAGAAACAGATTCTGGTCATACCAACAAATGATGAAATTCCTCAAGAATTGTCCAATTGGATATGCTCTGACTCTTGATATTCCTATTAATTACTCTCTTCTTCAAGAATTTTGGAGAAATGCTGTCCTCATTGTTAAATATGGAGATAATGCATTGATAAGAACATTTGTCTGTGGAGTACTGTTTGTCTTCGATCAACATCTGATCAGAAAAGCACTTCAAATCAAAGACAGTCCATATGCTCCCAGTCACATTAATAGAGGTGATGTGATTAAAACTCTTCTTGATATGAGATATAAGGGAAATCTATATGAAGGAAAAGCCGATAGAGTTCATCTGCCACATCTATGGCAATACTTCTTTTCTCAGATTCAAGTTTGTTTCTCATCAAAATACTCTGATCATCATCTCTCAGATGAGGACACTCAATGTGTCATGCATGCTCTCATCCAAGGTTACAACATGAATTTCTCTCTGTATCTCATGAGACACATGCAAAACAACCTCAAAGGACCCTTAAATGAAAGATTCATACTCTACCCCAGATTCTCCTCAAAATTAATCCTTCAAGCCTTGAACTGGGAAACAATACAAAGAGGGATCAGAACAAGCACAGTTGTATCTCAAAAGGGAATCTCTCCTGGAGGACTATCCATTTCTAGACTTCCAGACTCCAATGGATATTTTCTTCCATCCACAGGAAGGCAAACTTCTCTGCATCTATATATTTCTCTGCAAATGGAAACAAGATTCAGAGCTTCCAAAACTCCTGCTCACAACAGAGAACAGAATATATGCACGTGTGCAGACATCTGCACTTGCCTCAAATTATATGTATAAATTCCTTGTTAAAATAAAATTTCATTCTCTTAGTCAGAAATATGGCAGAAAAATCCTTAAAAGGTCAAATTCGTCCAAAACGACTGAATAATGAAATTGGCTTTAATAAATATGATAATTAATTCTTTAACTATTCATAACTGCCAACGGTAATATTTTATTACTGTTCAAAAAGGAAGCGTCCTTTCAAGTGAAATATAGCCGTTATGAAGAAACCCAGAACACGGAACGACATCAAGAGATAACTATAAAAGGAACGCCGCTTCCTCACCTGAATCTCACTTTTCACATCAAAAATTTCACAAATTTGAAAGCTCACAAATGGCATCTTCATCTGGAGCTCCTGCGATGAACACTCACTCAAAGGGCAAAAACTCTCAAATCTCCAATTGTCAAACCCTAAATCTCTACTCTTCTTCCTCTGATTCACCACCCAGATGCAATTTTACCCTTGATACGAACAACCAACCATGCGACCTCAACCTCTCTGCTTATTCATCAAATCTTTAGTTAATCATAGAAACCCTAAAGCACTCCTCCCAACTTGCCACACCCTTATCCATCAACGAACCATGCCCAAAATCAGCCATCCTAAACTTTTGGGCAACTGTGAAAATGAGAGATGGAAACATGAAAGGAAAGGTAAACAAAGATACAGAGATTATACTTCAACTATTTGATCTAAGAGAAATCTTCCCATTACCAAACAACTTCACATCCTTCTCTCCAAATCCTGAAGATCCAGCTTTGAGGCAAATGATTACTGAAATCACTGGATGAAACTTTGTAGAAAATGGCCAAATCTCAAACCTCAGGGTAAGTCAGTTGAAGCCCGCATGGAGATTCACAATTTATCTGCTCAATCAGACCATGACATCCAAGAAGGGCTCCATGGATCAGATCAACAAAAACACTCTCATCATTTTATATGGTCTATACTTCAATGAAGAAGTGGATATGGCTCTACTGATCTGGAAGGACATAGAGAAAAGAGTCAAGGAAAAATCCAAAGGAAAGAAATCAGATTTTGTGCCCTACGTCAGATTTTTGGCTCAAATGATTCAAAGGAAGGTGAGCACTTAAGAAAATGAAGAAGCCTATATCACTGAAATATGCCCCATCAAAGGCATCTACAAATCAGGTACACATATACATTTTTGTGATTTTCCATGGGGTATGAAAATTAAGCTAGAATACAATAACCTAGTTCTCCATAAGCACATCACCAAGGCCAAAAAATTCTCAGCCAACCCTGACCAATCACAAAACTCAAACAACACCACCTCAAACCCATCAGAAGAAATGGCTGATTACAATCCCTCCTCTCCTCGTCTCTCCCCACAATCACACCACCAACAAGAAACTACACCAAGTCATCACCATTAACCCCTCATATCACCACCTTCCAAAGAATAATCAATCTCAGCCCCACACTCTCTAGAAAAACAAACCTCACCACATCAGTCCCAAAGCCAACAATCATCACCACAAACATCCTACCAAGAAGCCGTTGCCCATTTTAAAACTCAAACTGTCAACACACCCTCCATTGACATTCCCATCATAGCCACACATCAAAATATATTCTCTGATTCGGTCAGTGAAGATGATGTAACAACAAGTGGAGACTTGGAAATGAGCAACACTGATGTGTTCAATACCAGCTCACATGAGACATCCTCTCTGAAACAAACAAAAGTTTTGTCTCAAGATTCTCTAAAAAAAAAGGAGGTGAATCCAACTCTGGACTCACCAAGGAATGTGGAAGATCTGTACACACTCAGCTTGGCTGGGTTAGCAGGCACTGGTTAATTTTTCAAAGAAAAATCAATCAGTCAAACAAAGAGACATGTGTTCTCTTCTGGTGTGTTACCTTCTGAAGCTGCCTCAAAATCTGATTTCGAGGAATTTTCCAACTCTCTCTCTTCCTTACTCAATGACTTCATGAAAGAACAAAAACAACACACTATAGAACTAAATCAGAATTTTTGCAATAGTTCTGTACGCATAGAAGAATTATCAAGACATTCAGAAGAGAAGAGTCTGAGAATATCTGAAAGAAGAGATGAAAGCAATGAAGAAAAAATGCAAGCAACAATTACACCAGAATTCTGACCAGCTGAGAACTTTGCAAGAAAAGTATTGGCAACTAAAGGGAGGAAGACAAGCATCTTTACAAGACCAAATCAAGGAGCTGAATAGGATGGCTCAAAAGACCAAATCTATCCAAACAAATAACAGACGCCAATCCACCCAAGAAGCCCTCAGAAAAGGAAGCTCCAATCCCTCCGGTCATCAATCTTGATGATTCACCTCCCAGCACAAAACGAAAAATAGCTCCTGATGAAATTAAGTCTTTTCCCAAAAGGAAGAAACATGATCAATGCAAGCCTAGTTAGACTCCTAATCACTCAATGCCACCTCCACCACCAAGACAACCTGCTCAAAGATCCAATCAGCGTCCAATACCACCCTCATCAGGTACCACTATCAGAACTCACTCTGCAAGTACCTCAAAATCCACAAAGGAATATGAAAAGGACAAGAAGAAAACCACAAGCCTAGGGGGAGCCTTCAACGCTCCTAAAGTCTCAATTTCCTCTCAATCCTTATATGAAGATAACTAGGGAAAAGAAAAAAGAATTGAGGAGGAATTATGGCATGAAAAGAGAAGATGTGAAGATATATTCCTCGAAGAAACTGAACAACCACCTCAAATGAGCCCAATAAGAAAAAATATTTTCGAAGAAAGGATCAACGATTCTCCGTTTGAAAGAAGTTGGTTGTACTCAGAAGCCACCATCCTACAACTTGACGAGGTCAATGAAAGGCAACTAAAAGGAAACCCGTTCACTCACTATTTCAATTCCTACATGATAATCACCAGTGCAAAAAATTGTAAACCATATACATTCAGCGATGCAGATCTTGATCAACTAGTGAGTTGCACATTCTATCTCTCCTAAAAACCTGTTTGGGGAATGGTTCAACAAACACCAAGAACAGAAGAGTAATACATCGACTCAGAGAAGCTGGAAAGAAGATATACAATAGATTTACTCTGGTTAACTATGAGCTAGTAGTATACACTGGTCTGAAGAAACTTGCCATTCACAGTGCAAAAGAAAATCTTCCCTCCGGACTACATTGGAAAGGATCCAAACTAATTCCTAGAACTGGTGAAGTAGGAATTTGCTTCATAAACCACAATGACAAAACGAGCTTCTTCAGAATAAACCAATGTCATGCTTACTCCGATGCATCTCTGAGACTTATCTCATTTCTGCTTAAAGAAAACAAAGAAGCTGACCCTGAGATAGTAAGAAGAAGGGAACTAATGATCAAAACCTTAGAAGAACTGAAGCAACACAGAACACTTCAAAAGGAACTACACAGAGCTTATTGGAGTCCACTTCTCAAGAAATTTACAGTCAAAGAAGACTCTGTAACCAATGATCTATCTTAAGAACATAAATGTAATCATCGTACTATGCATATTGTTCATTTCCCAATGGGATAATTACTTTCTCTTTTCATTAATTTTCTTCAAATACTTAGGGGGAGATTGTTAGAACACAATGTAAATGTAACGGAAAACAGCCTAGTATTAGAAGAAAAGATAAGATATATCTTCAAAAGAAAAAGGATATGAAAATCTGTACGAATTATAGATTTCTGTATTCATACAGAACTACTCCGGAAATTCCGAAGTAGTTTTGTACAGACCAAATTCTACAGAAATCCTCATTTCTGTAGAAGGCTTCTAATGGGAAGCATTAACAGTCTTCAAAGAAGAGTCCTGAAGGAGTTCTGGACTATCAGAAGATAAATATTACGAGAAGAACAAATTCTGCCTTTGCTTGAAGAACAAGAAAATTGAACACCAACTTGGCATTAATCACTGAAGTAGTTGAAGACAGTTGAAAAAGAGATAAATTGGATATCCTCTATTTATCTCTATATACTCTGACACACTCCAAATTCAACCGTCCTCAACTACCTTATCCAATTGCAACTTGCTATATCTTCCTATAAATAGCAATCCGACTTCACAGGATAAAGCACGACAACAGGCAGACAATTCTATATCTTCTCAAAGAATTTACTACTTACTCCCATAGAAAAGTTACTTCTGTTGATACATTGTTATACTATAAACTCGTGTAAACCATTAATTACATTTGAGATATACAGAAAAAGTTTTTTTTATGAATTGTTATCTTCCAATTTGATTTATTTTCCGTAACTTGTTTATCTTGTTTAAATCAAATTGTACCAACATTGTTAAAGAGCCCCTCACGGGACCCAATAGAGCTGACTCGGGCGGAGGTGTGTTATGACCCCCCGGATGTGTTGTTGATGAGGAAACTCAAGAGGGTTAAAGGGTGATCAAGGAGTGGCATAATAAGGTTAAAATGGATGGTTTTAAGGAGATTGAGGAGGTATTATATGATGATGGATGGGCTTAGTGATGGCCAGGCTGTAAGTCCGCAGGAGATGGAGGAGTGATGTTTGAAAAAGGAGTGTTTGGTTTCTTTAGAGGAGAGGCGAATTGACAATATCCGGCAAAAAGCCCGGGTGAAATGAGGAGTGGATGGTGATGACAACTTGGCCTTTTTTCATGGGGTGGTTAATGCCAACATTGCCGGTGGGAGAATTAATGGGTTATGGATCAACAGGTGCTGGGTTAAAGATCCTTGTTGTATTAAAGGGGAGGTTCAGAGGTTTTTTTGGGATCTTTCTTCTGTCAATAGGAGGCCGAAGCCTTCTTTGGACTGTGAGGGGTGCAAATGCATTTCAGTGGAGCAAGGGGACTTCTTGGTTCGTCCGTTTACTAAGTCGGAAATCAAGGAGGCGATTTAGGAGTGTGATGGCGATAAGGCTCCGTGTTCGGATGGCTTTAACCTTGATTTTTTCAATTTTTTTGGGCTGATTTGGAAGAGGATGTGTTTCGGGTGTTGAATCGGTTTCACCAGGAGGGCGTTATTTTAAAAGGGTGCGCCACATCTTTCCTCCACTTAATCCCCAAGGTGGAGAATGCTCAATCTTTAGGAGACTTTCGACCGATAAGTCTCTTAGGGAGTATTTCTAAAATCATTTCTAAAGTGCTTGCTTTCCAGATGGAGTCGGCTTTGGGTTCTATTATTTCGGAAACGCAAATGGGGTTTGTTGCGGGATGGAACATTGTGGATGGGCCGCTAATGGTTAATGAGGTGGTGTCTTGGTTAAAGAGTTCAAATAAATATGGGATGATGTTCAAAATTGACTTCGGAAGGCTTATGACTCGTTGGACTGGGAGTTATTGATTCGGTTTAGGGGCAAACGGCTTTTCCTTCTAGGTGGAGAATGTAGGTCAAGGGGACTTTTACGGTGGCGAGGGCTTCGGTCTTGGTAAATGGGTCGCCTACGTCGGAATTTAATTGTTATAGAGGAGTTAGGCAAGGAGATCCTCTTTCCCCTTATTTATTCATGGTGGCAATGGAAGTGCTTGATTGGATGCTTTGTAGGGCTAGGTCCATTGGCATTTTACTGGATTAAGACTTCCGAATGAGGGGCCGGTTCTTTCTCATTTGTTTTATGCTGATGATGCGATTCTTATTGGGGAGTGGTGTGATTCTAATGCGGCCAACATTGTGAGGATCCTTCGTTGTTTCTACTTTGTCTCTGAGCTTAACGTGAATTTTGATAAAAGTGCGCTTTTGGCGTTAACGTTGATCCGGCGGAGGTGAAGAGGATGGCGGATAGCATGAAATGTTTGGCGGGGACTTTGCTGTTTGTTTATTTGGGAATGAATGTTGGTGAGAACATGAATAGGCAGATGAATTGGAGCCCCTTGGTGGAGATTTTCAAGAAAAGGTTATCCCGTTGGAAGGCCAAAGTCCTATCGTTTGCCGGGCGATTGACTTTGGTTAAAAGTGTCATTAATAGTCTCCCAACATATTATTTTTCATTATTCAAAGCACCTAAAATGGTGATTGAGGAGTTGGATGGGATTCGGTTTTGATTTCTTTGGGGTGGGTCAAGTGAATCCAAGAAAATTCATTGGGTAAAAAAGGAGGTGCTTTGCTTACCCAAAGTGGACGGGGGTTTGGGTTTGGTCAATTTAGAGGACTTCAACTTAAGTCTTCTTAGTAAGTTGTTGTGGAGACTCAAGATCGAGGAGGATGGTCTTTGGGCCCGGGTGATCCGGGCGATTCATATGGTTGCTGGGAGGCCTTCGCTTTTTCCGTGTAAATGATCGATAACCGGGGTTTGGAAGAACATTATTTCGGCTGGTTAGGATCTGAAGAAAAAGGAGGTGGACTTGGAGGGTTCGGTTGTGTGGGATAATGAGCAGCGGAGATGGAATCCGTCCTCAGGTAAGGATTTTTCGGCCAAAGAAGTTAGAAGGTTCATGGTCAAGGATCATGTGGTTGGTGTTAGTTGCAAGACGAGATGGTGCAAGATGGTCCCCCCAAAGGTAAATGTGTTTGTTTGGAGAGCAGCTCAGAAGCGAATCGCTACTGTTGATGCCTTGGCAAAGAGGGGCGTGTTGGTAGGATCGGGGACGTGCAGGTTGTGTAATTCGGAGGCGGAGACTGCGTTTCATCTGCTTTATGGGTGTGGTTTTGCGTCTATATTTGGCAGTGGATTTCGGCATGGTTCAAGGTTCCGGTCATGGTTGTGTCATCGGTTGTGGAGGTGCTGCTGATGCAGGACGTTGATGGAATTTCCAGACCCAAAATGGATTTGTTCCGAGGGGCGGTTTATACTATGTGCTGGTGCCTGTGGAAAGAATGGAATGAGATTATTTTTCAGGGAAAGGAACCTACGGTTAGTAGGGTTATTTGTAACATCAAAAGTTTATCTAAATTGTGGAGTGAGTGTAGAGGTATAAAGAGAGTTGACTGGCAAAATATGTGCTTGATGTAAGTTGGTGTTTGGTGCTGCCCAGCACCTTGCTAGGTTTGTCCCTTTTTATGGGTGAATAAAGTTTTGATGTTCAATTTTTTTTTTAATAATCTCAACTATTGTTGGTTGACCGATAATAATTTCACCTATGTTTTTCCCTACAATAAACCAAACTTTTTTACTATTGGAAAATAACAAATCTCCTTTAAAAAAGTTAATCTTTTGATGACTTGGTATTACATTGACGTCTTATGTGACATGTTTATGATGACTGAGCTCAAGCACAGAGTTTTTTTTAGAATTTTTATATGTTTTGATGTTGTGATAAAATATTTTTTTATCAGGTTGTAGAAAAATGTTATGTTTGGACGGTTGTTTTTTGAATTTTTTCTTCATAGCATCAAAAACATTTAAAATAAGACGCCACGTGTGATGCCCATTCATCAAAAGGTTAACTTTCGTTTAAACAGGGTTTAGGTTTCTGGATGTTTATTATTTCCCAATAATACAAAAGGTAGGTTTATTGTAAGGAAAAAACAAAGGTGAAATATATTACGACTAGTTTTTTGGGTTTTTTTTATTATTTTTTTTCAGATTGTCTTTTTTTTTTATTAATCAAATTATGTAATTTGTTTTTATTTAATAAAATTATGTTTTAGTTTATTTGTTTATTTCAAATTAAAAAAAATAATAATTGTGTAATGATTAGGAGGGTTCCATGACTACACCACTTTTTGTCATGAAACCCTTTGCTGGGCTCCAAAGTTATTTTACAAGTTCAAACTTATGGTCTCATCATTGATGTGTATTAGTTTTAACATTACTTTTTACAAGTCTAACTTTAGGGTTTAGTCCTTAACTAAATGTTAAACTAAACTCTAAACCTTAATTTAGGGTTTATTATTAGGCTCTAGCTTTATATGAGTGTTAGAGTTTAAGGGTTAAGGCAAAGGGTCCTAATCTGTATTAGACTTTTAGGGGTTGACGAACACTACAACGAACTGTACTTTTAGAAACCATATGTTTTTCTACATTAGCGACTACATGTTGTCGCTAGAACTTTTGGCGATTACATGTAGTCGCTAAAAGATTGTCGTCAGAAGTTCGTCGCTGAAAGTTAAAATGTCGTCGCTAGAAGTGTAGTCATTAAAAAGTTGACTTTTAGCTACTACATGTAGTCTCTAAAAGTAATTTAATTTAATTAATATATATTTAAATCGATTTAATTTTAGCGACTAGATGTGGTCTCTACGTAATTTAATTTAATTTATATTTATTTAAATCGAATTACTTTTAGCGACAACGTATAGTCGCTAAAAGTAATTTATTTTAGTTTATATTTTTTAATTACACATCTTCAGCGACTACATGTAGTCACTAAAAGTAATTAATTTAATTTTAATATTTTTTAAAATTCTACCTTTGCCGACTAAATGTAGTCGCTAACCCCACCCCCACCCCTTTTTAAAGCAATCTTTTTTTTTAGAAAAACTTGCTCTACGCATTCGATTAAAACTTGTTATACTCGTAAAACGGAAACAGAAACAACAAGACATCGACTACATACCAAACAATGTCGGAAAAAGTATCAAATACAAAAAAATACATGTTTATGTTTAAAACAACGTTTGATCGATTACAAAAGGTAAAAGTATCCTACATCCCACCTCCGTCTCCGTCTCCGTCTCCGTCGTCATCTTGATTTGGCATTGGGGGGAAATTGAAACCCGGGTTCATCGCACACATTTGAGCCATAAAATTTCTCATTTATTGATTAACTTGTTGAGATACTCGTTCATCCACTCATGCATCTACTCGGGCTTCAACATCCTTCATGATGTTGTGGTTCTTGCGATGACGAACTACCCATATCGGGTGGCGTGTACCCTAACGTTGGACCAAGCCCCATTTGAAACCCAAGTTGGTTAATTTTCAGGTGGGATTTGAATATTATAGAAGGGACATATCCACATGTGAATGAAAATAAATTGAGTGCGCCACTACTTATAACAGAATGCTCGTCCTAACATGTTACCCCGTCCAACCTAATTAGACCGCTTTACCAGGTGAATTTGGTAGGCAATGATAACATTACAAAAGTATCTGAAACCAAATGACCAAGAAACAAACACACAAGGTTTTGAATCTTGCATTGATAGAAACATATAAGTTTAAGGTTTCAATGTTTATATTCAACATGATAGAAACATATAAGTCTAAGGTTTCAATGTTTACATTCAACATGATAGAAACATATAAGTCTAAGGTTTACAATGTTTATATTCAACATTCTGTACACAAAATTCATGATAAGTTCATCTTTTTAATCATGTTTTGTTTAAGATAGTGCTTTTGTATTCAATCATTTGTTTTTATATATATTTCTAAACACTGCATACAATTCAAAACTTCAAGATGACAGACGCAAATAAAGTTAACCACATCGGTGAACACGGCCTTTTGCTTAATTTACACACTCATTCAATCTACCCATAATTATACCTTACAGTCCAAAGGAGAACTTGAACCCTCGACTGTGTTAGAGCATATATCTATGCTATGATGTGTCTCGTGTATTGTATCTAGATTAGAGCGGGTCTGTGAATTGTAGTGGCAACATTCTAGGTGACATACCATCTGGTACGCCGGAACATTTGGTACGCACGTACCAAATGGTACGCCAGTTGGTACGTAGGCTAGTATGTCACTAACTATAAATAGCGTGTGTTAGAATGATAGCTTAACTCTTCTGTCATTCTTCACCTTCCGTGTGTGTATTCTAGAGAGAGAAACTAGAGAGAGTTCATTGTAATCTTCAAGTGATTCAATACAAATCTCTTATTTACATCCGTGTTTACTATGATTGATTGATACACGATGTAGTAAGATCGTATCTCAGTTTTACAAGTGGTATCAGAGCATTTGGTTACTCTACTGATGTATTTTTGATCAATTTTCGGATTTTTTAGAGCGAGAAAGTGTGGGTTTTCTTCATTTTCATCAAATTCTTCCAATTCCGAGTGTTTTCGAGGTAAAAAATGATTTCTGAGTGTTCCTAGTGAGTTTTCGCACCTTTCTGAAGCAAATTCAAGTTCAAATTGTCAAAATTCGCGAAAATCCATCAAAATTAGCGTGGTACGTTTCTGGTCCGCCTCAAGAAAATTTGGTCCGCTAGGCAATCTTCACGTTGGTCCGTGACAGTTATTTTCTGGTCCGCCGTACCATTTTGGTCCGCCGTACCAAATCTGGTCCGCTGAAATCTGGTCCGCTGGCAGTTTCTTCAAAGGGTCATAACTTTTGCATTGTAAATCGCTACGAGAGCCATAAGTACTCAAATCGATCGTCTTGACGAGCTCTACATGTCTGATTTTCAAGCGTTTGCGGCTATGAAAGCACGGTACAAGCTATGCTCAATTTTGATAATGAAATAGGAACAAGTCAGAAAGTTCCTAAGCTGTTAAAGTTGGAAGATTATCAAAATTGGAAGCAACGTTTTTCCTGCATACATTAGCACAAATGATATTGATTTGTGGATTCCGATTCGAACGTTGTATGTACGTCCAACTGAAGATGGAGAGTATAAAGAAATTCAAGATTTTGATAAGGATGAAAGAAAAAGTTATGAGCTTGAACAAAAAGTTTATGGTTATCTTACGATGGCTTTACCTACTGAGCTATTGCATCAATTCAGCACTTACAAGAAAGCTAAACAGTTATGGGATGCTTTATTTGCTCGATGTGAAGGCAATGACCAATATAAGAAGAGTAGACGAAAAGTGTTAAACAAGGAATTTGAAAATTTTCAACAGTATGAAAAAGAAAATATTTCTGCTCTTGTTTCAAGGTTTTCACATCTGATTAGTGAAATGAAGGTGGTTAAAATTGAAAAGACCGAGGAAGAATTGAAGGAGAAATTGATGGAAGCATTACCAGAAAAGTGGGAAAATTATGTGTTATTGCTTACCCATGACAAAGAATATTCTGAATTATCATTTCATGATTTAACTGGAAAGCTTCATGCTAGGGAAATGGAAATGATGACATCAAATAAGTCAAATGCTCAATTACAAAATCCTGAATTGTATCATGGTCAAAATTCTGCAAGTATCAATGCAAATTCTAAATCATTTGGTGTTGATTCATCTAATCCACCTCAAACAACCTTTGTTGCTGGTCAAGGATCAGGAAATTCTGGAAATTCATCAAGAGGATGTAACTTCACTATTCCAAATCATTCAAGTCAAACTTCATTTTCAGCAAAAACACCGGATGAGCATTTGGCATTAATTTCAGCTTTGTTATCTTCATATTATGGATTGCTGAATGGTGGTTTGACAACATCTAATTTGATTGAAGAAGATTTTGATCAGATAAATCCAGATAACCTTGAACAAATGGACATTAATTGGCAACTTGCGATGTTAGCCCAAAGATTCAAAAGATACAAGAAAAAGACCGGATTTCAAAGTCTAAATCCGAATGGCAAGGTTGGCATAGATAAATCAAAGGTCAAATGCTTCAACTGTTCTAATTTTGGTCATTTTGCTCGTGAATGTTCAAAAACAAATGCATCTTCATCAAAGCCTCTAACAGCTTTAGTTTCTCAAGTTGATAAACAATATAACTGAGGACGAATTTCTGATGATTCTCAACCAATTGCTTTAACTGCTATTACTTCTGCATCAAAACCCTGGCATGTAGATTATGATTGGGCTGTTGATGAACTTGATGATGAGTCTGTATTTCGTGCTCTGATTGCTCAAGTTGTTCATAGTGATGATGAAGTAGAAGTAACTGATTCTGAATCTGAAATAAGTGGTTCTGGAAATAGTGGCTATGAATCGGTTTGTGAGTTTTATTCTCAGAAAGACAAGAAGATTCAAGGATTGATAAAGGAAAATGGGTTGTTGATTGAGGAAAATAAAAGACAGATAGAAGAATTGGCAAATGAACAACAAAAGTTAGAAGATCTAATTCAAGAATTCTCTTCTCAGAAAGAAAAGTTTTCAGATTTTTAAGCAGAGGTTGTTGAGAAAGAATCAAAATTTCAAAATGTTAAACAGGAGTTTGAACAGAAAGTTACAAAGTTATCTGAAGAAAATGCTGCATTAGTTCAAGAAGCGAACAAATGGAAGGATAATGCTGCAGATACAGCAAATGATTTTCAAAATCTTTTTGACAAATCGAAGTCCAGACTTGATACGCTTACTAAACTTTCAGATAACCAAGCTATTAAGATTCAATCCTATCAGCTTGATATGGAAAAGTTACTTGATGAGAATAGGGAGTTGGTTAGAGTGAACAAGTTGCAAAATGCAAATTTAGATATTCAGAAAAGAAATGAAGATAAGCTACAAAAGGAATTGCGGACTGGATTAGATGAGTTAAGATTGCAAAAGTATGAAACTCATAAAGTGGCAAAGAAGCTGATTGCAACCGAAAAGGAGTTGGTTGAAGCTTAACAAAAGATTTCTGATCTGAAAGTAGAAGTCATTGATTCAAAACGTCTTTTGAACAATGTTACTAATTCGCAATCTTTTACAAGTTTCTTGGTCAAAGATGACAACTTTGAGAAGATGTTCAATAAAACTGTTTCACCACCAGAAAGTCTCAAAGAAGGAATTCATGATTTGAAAGACAATGTTGAGACTGGTGATTATTCTGAGTTTGTTGGTTCCAAATCTGCTGAAGAAAAGAAAGCGAACAAAGGCAAGGATGCTGAAAATTCTGAAGTTACAAAGGTTATGTCTGGTTCTTCATCTAATGGCAAAGAGAAATCTGCAAGTTCAACAACTGATATTGTTGAAACTATTGTTGATGCTCCCAAGGATATTACCAAGATCAAAGCAGAGTTCTCTCGTCTTGCAAAGACCGGACATAAAACATCTGGTTCAACAGAGAAGGTTTCTGGAAAACATACAGGTTTGGGATTTCAAAAGAAACAGATTAAAGTGAATGTTTCTAAGGTTCAACAACAAAAACATTTGAAGAAAGTCAATTTGAAGCAAGTAAAGAAAGATGTGTTCAAAGCTGAAATGGTTCAACCGGAGCGATTTTATAAACTCAAAGGCTCAGATCAAATATTCTCTGATATGGAGTTTCCACTTTACTGTGTGGATTCTCAGAAAATAGCTGAGGTTTTTATCAAATCTGCTGATGCTCCAAAGACCAAGAAGAAACAACCTGCTAAGGTTTCTTCTGGAGATTCAAATTCTGCTCCAAAGAGCCCGACATCCAAATGGGTTCATGATCATCGCTATCAGGTATTCGATTCCTTTTATAATCATTTTGGAGATGTTGATGTTTGTGAAGCTTTGCAGATTCCCCAAAGGCGAAATGTAAACAATCGCTTGTGTTATAATTGCCAACAAAAAGGTCATAGGGCACAAGATTGTCCGGTTTCTGCTGCATCTACATCAAAAAGAGGAAAGGTTCCACATGTTGGTAAATCTGCCAAATAGCGATTCATTGACGAATATGGCAGAGTATTTGATGAATATTTACAACCTACATTTTTCAAAACTCAAGGAAGATTTATTCCTAGTTTTCAAAATGTTGCATATGTAGGTTGTTCGTCACAATCAACTGTGACTGGTTCATCAGATACTGATTTACCAAAACAACAAATCTGGAAACCTAAAGTGGTTTCGAAAGGAAACCAAGATACTGGTCGACCAGAAGCAATTCGCTTCGGGTCATTTATAAACTGACGTGTTTGACCAGTGTGTAGGTACTTCTAGAAGACCTATCGGTGATTGAAATGTTGCTGATGGAGGAGTATTCTGCTGATTTAACTTAAATTACAAGTGATATCAAATTTCAAAACCTTTCTGAAAGCTAAACGTGAAAGGTATCCATGTCGAAAGGTCAATTTTCTTTCTTTTATGCATTTCGTATGTAGTTTAGGGGGAGAAAATTGAAAATACCAAAAATAGTGTCTTTTTGTTTTTGTTAAAATGAAAATCCAAAAATAGAGTTTTCATTTTAAGGGGGAGAAAAAGGAACATACAAAAACATTGAAAAACAGAAAATACAAAAACATTGAAAAATGAGAAATTGTATCCGACATAATTGGGAAATGATGGTACATTGGTTTACGTGTCTGACTCGTGGATAAATTAGATGAAAAAGTCATAAGAGCATTGTTCGATGTGCTTGGTAGGCTCGGCATTAAATCAGAAAGTAATTCAAATGTGATATTCAGTAAATACTAATGCTTGACCAAGTGGACAACATCTTAATGCATATCTCATGATATACCAAGAAAAGATATGTGAAAAAGAAAATGAGAAGTCATTGTGTAAACATGTGTTCATTTTGCAAAGATTTAAACTTGTTTGATTTTCTTTATTTTGTCAAACGATCGGACTTTCTCTGCGTATCGAAAGATCGACCTGATTATTGTTCGTTTGACGTTCTGCTTTATTTTCTTTGGTGTTTCATATAACTCATCGGACTTTCTCTGCGTGTACGGGAGTACCGACCTGATTGTTGTTGGGTTATACAATTTCAACTTGTTTTATTTTCTTATTTTGGTAAATCCGAGGCCTTATCTGTGTATCGAAAGATCGACCTTAAGGTAGACGATTTAACATTCTTATTTCTTTTTGCATGGAACACAGTTGACTATATCATGAAAATACAATCATTATGTGATCAAATCACAAATGAAATCACAAAGTGTGATAAGCAAATTCATATCTGAGTATGTCTGATAATGTGGGGTACACTGGTCAAAGCAAACCTAATCAATACATTAACATATCCAGATGTTATGAGTATGATTGTGCCTGAGTTTAAGATGGACAAATTATACTAGTAATCGACATGACTTGTGTGCTGAAGGAATTGAAATTGAAGTGTAGTTCAGCATGTCATGTTCAATATGATCCCAAGTTGTGATCTTTCTCGTAAAAGACAAAAATAGTGGTGTCTGATTCAGTATTGCATTTATGCTTCATATCTAAAAAATCCAAAAATATTTTCGGTGTGTTTTAATGTAAAGTTTCAAAAAGCCAAAAATATTTTATTTCTTATTTGTTTTCGACCGATTGACATGTGATAGGAAATCAAATTTCAAAAACATATCTTGGATTCTCGGAGAGAAGTTTTGCACCAAGATTAAATTAATTTTCAAACGAAAAAGGAAACCACGTTTCTGTCTTCTGAAATTGCAGGTTATGTGTGTCAAGACTCAAGCATGGTGAAAGGGGGAGTTTGTTATATCTTTCACAAGTGGATCTTGAAGACCAAAGATGATTCAAGAGTGATCCATCCATGCAAGCTCTATTTCTGACAAGATTTCAAGTTGAAGATCGGATGCAGCAATGTTGAAGATTGAAGACTGAAGTTTCGTTAGAATATAGATACACTACTACACGTTAAGGGGGAGTTTGTTAGAGCATATACCTATGTTATGATGTGTCTCGTGTATTGTATCTAGATTAGATCGAGTCTGTGAATTGTAGTGGCAACATTCTAGGTGACATACCATCTGGTATGCCGGACCATTTGGTACGCACGTACCAAATGGTACGCCAGTTGGTACGTAGGCTAGTATGTCACTAACTTTAAATAGCGTGTGTTAGAATGATAGCTTAACTCTTCTGTCATTCTTCACCTTCTGTGTGTGTATTCTAGAGAGAGAAACTAGAGAGAGTTCATTGTAATCTTCAAGTGATTCAATACAAATCTCTTATTTACATATGTGTTTACTATGATTGATTGATACACGCAGTAGTAAGATCGTATCTCGGTTTTACAGACGGGCACCCTTTAAACACGTTAAGATATCATTGGACTAAATCACATTTCAGTGTCAAAATCAAGTTGAAGCAATCAGGAAAAAAAATCTAAGTTATATTGATGCAATCAAACAAAAATCAATTCTAATCTAGTAAATCCAGTCGAAAATCAAAACACACAAACCTGTTAATTGATGAACTAGGTTAATTGATGCCTGATGAAGCGACCGAAGCAGGGACCTTTGTTCTACCAAAGCAACGACCTTCCTTAATCGACCTTCGATTTGACCTTCCTTCGACCTTCGTCTGATCGAAGTAGCGACCTTCGTTCATTCCCCTTTCTCTCAGTGAAGAACAAACCTTCGTTCTCTTTCTCTCTATCGTAGCGAAGAAAAGAAGAGGGGTAGGGTTTTATTTCCCGTCTGACTTTTGGCGATTACATGTAGTCGCCAAAAGTCTGACAAAAACGATGCCGTATCCTTAAATAACTTTTACAGACTACGAGTGGTCACTATATTTAGGAAATTTAATAACTAAATATAAAATTAAATAAATACCTATAATGACTACATGTAGTCGCTAGAGGTCCTAGAAAATTTTACCTTCGCGACATTTTTTCACTTTCCACTGCTCGTTATTTTTCACAAAAAAAAAACTATAATATTTTTTGCGCTTTTGGCGACTATATGTAGTCGCCAAAAGTAGCCCGCCAAAATACCAAATCTCGGGCTTTTGCGTGTCACTTTTGGCGACTACATGTAGTCGCTAAAAGTTTAGCAAAATAAAAAAAATAAAAAATAAATTCAGGTTTTTGGAGACGACATGTAATCACTAAAGGTAACTTTTAGCGATGATATTTGTGGTCTCTAAAAGCCAATTTCTTGTGGTCTCTACAGAACTGAATTTGGAAGTGTTGCCTGTAATACTCATAAAGCTTTGTGATCTTTCTCAACCAACTTGTGGTCATCATCGGAATAGTCAACAATAGCTTTTATTATATCTACACTTGGTGTAGTAGCAGATTTTGTTACAGGGATAGTAGGACCATGCATAATAAATTTTCACATTTTGTAATCAGAATGATGAAGAAAACCTATCATACGTAATTTCAATGTATCAAAATCGTCGGGCATGAATGATGGTGGTTTGTTTGAACTACTATTTCGTGATTCTCCCATGATTAAGAATGAAAATATGGAAAGAGTGACTTTTTACTAAAAACAGAGTTATCTAGGGCGTCTTCACTGTTCGAGATAACTAGAAGTTATCTCGGGCAGTTTGTTCTTCCGAGATAACTTATCTCGGGTCTTCTATTCCTTCCTAGATAACATATCTTTAGCTGATCAGCACCATTTCTTTAGGAGAAATAATTCCTTACAATCTCCCCCTAAGATGATGCTTCCAAAATCTTCCGAACAACATACTAAATGAAAAACAAAACGATTGCAGAATATCTTGAGCAAACAACTAACTTTATTAACAAAACTGATTTCTTCTACCAAAATCTTTCCCATATCAAATCTGAACAGTCTGTTTGTGAGCATGCAATCCAGTATTGTTTTCTGATCATTGAAGTTCCATTCAGCTGGATTTATCTCTCTGTGTCTTGTGAATGATCCATCAGTTCTGTATACAATGTACTGATCAGTAGGTAGATCCAATTCCACATGAGTAAGAGGATAGTGAGTTTTGATAGGTTCAGCAGATGAGGTTTCCCTTAGTGTTGTGTCAAAGTGCATCGTTATCTTCATCATTAAGGACTGCTCTTGGGCACTTAGTCTTTTGCCATCACCAGCCATATTTATCACATCACCAAGCTCTAAGTCAGCTAAAGTTGTGAGAGCTTCATTGTTGCTGAGTCTTAGAACATCATTGGTGTTTGTGGTGAACAGGTAAACACTTGTGTCTTCATCAAATTTCCAGGAGAGAATTCTTCTTCTTTCAGCATATAGATCTTTAAGTTCTTTCTTTTCTGAGGATGATTCAGAGCTAGAGGAAATGACTTGAGATCTTTTTCTTTTTGCCATTGTTTTCTTTCTCTTTGAAGTACCTGTTATTCGTTCTTGTGGGTTCACAGGGTTGGTAGGTTCAGTGGGTGTTGAAGTTGGTTGTGTAGAAGGTGGTTGTGTGATGGGGTGAGTTGATTTTTGGATTGAAGGAGTTTGAGATGATTCTGTTGTGGGTTTTGGTTTGGATTTTGTGAGAGGTTCAATTGGTGTGAAATTGTCAGCTCTGTATCTTGGTGGAATGGGTTTGATTGGTTTGGACTTTTTGGTGGGTGGCTTTCTGGTTTGAGGTTTGCTGGCCCTGGGTGGGTTTCTTTTAGTGGGAATGATGGAGATTTGTGTAGTAGTGGGTGGAATAGAGGGTGAACTGCCAAGAAGTGAGTCAATGAGACTCATAGGTTTAGGAGGAAGAGAAGGTGTACCTGAGAAAGCTACACGAGGTCTAGGAACTTTTGTTCTTTCAGATATCCTTGATTGCTCCTTCCTTATCTCATCATACCTGTCTCTTAGAGTGTCCGAAGAACATGTGCTTACCGAGTTCTTTTCCTCTCCTAAAAACTCTATGAAGTACCTTTTGAGTGCTCTTGTCTCCTCTGGTTTTGTAAGAGGAGCTCTAGCTATTTTATGTGTTTCTTCAGTCTCCACTTGCTCATGAATGGCATTATCAGCTTTAAGTCTTTGACTTAGCTTGAGATTCCCTTCTTCTTCTACTACTATAGACATTAAACCACATAAGTCATTAGCAGAGGTTAAGTTGATAGCTTTAGGGGTGAACCATCCTCTAGCTAAGATTATGTCTCTCCAAGTTTTCAACAACTCCCAGTTAGCATCATTTGCAGCTAGCCTAATCTTTTCCTTTTCTTTGTTTACAGCAATGTCGACTTCTTTAGAAAATAATTGATGCCTCGTTTCTTTGGCATGGTCTAGTTTCTTCCTTCTTTCTTCCATAGACCTTCTTTTTGCTTCTTTTATTATATCAAGAACAACTTCATTGTTTTGATAAATTTGCAGGTTTTCTTGAAGTGCAAATGCCTCTGCCATGTCTATCCAATCTTTCTTGTTCCACTCTTTCAATCATATCAGTAGGGGTGTTCAAAAATATCCGAATCCGAAACCGAATCCGAAATATCCAAAATTCCGAATCCGAAAATATGCGAAAATTCAGATATCCGAAAATTCGGATTCGGATTCGGATAGTATTTTTAAAAAATTTCGGATATTCGGATATCCGAATATCCGAAATATTAAATTTATTATAATTTTTAATATATTAGAAAAAACCAAATATTTAAATATCCAAACACCACCAGGCACCACCTAGGGTTTTACTTGTCACGTTTTCCCCTTTTGGCTCTTTTCCACCTCTATGGGCTATGATTTCAATCGGATAAGTCAATCGACTCATTAGAATGTAACATTTCGGGTGTCCGATTTGTCAAACTCGACCCGATTTCCTGTAATAAACCCCGTGATCGATAATCCAATGAAGAGTTATGTTTTCTATGATGTTTTATACCTCGTTTGATGTGATTTGGTTCATTATATTAGTTATTGTATTGATTTGCCCTTATTTTGGATTTTACGCGGACACGTCGCTAATTACGTTCTAACCGGGGATTTGATCAATCTAAACATGTATAACACTTGGGTGTGATACTAGTTAAGCATACAAGTGAATACAAGTGAAGTTTGGTGTGAATTCAAGGTCTAGAACGAAAACGGTGAAAGTCCGGTAAATCCCGCGCGATTTCGATTTCTAACCGGGAGATCACATTTTGAGTTCGTATATCAATTTTATCATGTTTAGGAGTCATATGATCATTTACCATGTCATGAGTCATCACACACTTGATCGGATCGCAAAACGTTGGTGAATTGCTTAAAAACGAGAAAAACGACAAAACCGACCAAAAATGCACTTTTGATGATATCTTATCAACCGTCAATCATTACGGGACATATTTTATATTCATTTTGAGTGGATTTAATGTTTTAAGCATGTTGGGAAGGTTAAATGGGAAATTTGAAAAAAAACGAGGCCCGAAAACGCTTAAAAACGAAGAAACTATCGCGAAAACGGTGGACCGTCAAGAGGGAGCACGGTCAGGAGGGTATGAGGACCGCACGCCTGACCATGCTCACCTCTCGCGGTCCTCATGTGGTCCTGACGGGCCAAAACCCTAAAATTCGAGTATTTAAGCCCTCTAAACCCCTCTAGCCTCCATAACTCTCATCCTTAGCCACCATAAAACCCTAGAACGGCTGTAGCAAGGCTAGATCAAGATTCTTGAAGCTTTTGAGGCCAAGTTTGGTGATTTCAAGCATTAAATCAAGTCGGTTTTTCACCAAAAAGGTTAGATTCATCAAACCAAACCTCCGTCTTCATGAACCTTTCATCCTCCATCATCAAGATTCAAATTTTTATACCTTTCTAAACCTAGATCTTGCATTTCAAAGCTAGATCTAGTGATTTTAAACAAAAAGGATGGATTTTTATTGATTTTTATAGATTTTTAGAACACCTTTTGTTGGATAACTTGCTAGATCTTTAAAGATCTTAATAGATCTAAGTTAGGGCTGGAAAAGATATACATTTTTATACATGTTTTGCCATGGATAAATCATCCATAATCTAATGGATCTAGTGTTTTGGGTTATAAAAAACTTGATTTTTATGCTAAAAGATCCATCTTTTCTCATTCTTTTTCTCATGGATCTTCATAGATCCAGTTTCCTATCTATACTAACCTTGTTGAATCTTGATATGGACACCATGTCTCAAATGATAGATCTAGAGTTTGGGTATGGAGAAATCATCACCATGAATCATAGATCTAGGGCTTCATGTAAGAAAAATGATCATTTTTATGTATTTTTTTTCCTAGTCTATCATGTCTAGATCTTAATAAAACCTTGATTAGATGATGTTACCATTAAGTTGAAATGTTAGATCTAGGGTTTTTGCCATGGTAAATATGACCTTGGACTTAGATCTAGGGTTATGCTTGACAAAAATGAAATCTTGGTTGTTTACTTAATTAAATTAACTAGTATAAAAATAATTAATTTTGAGTAAATGGTTGGGTTAACGTTTGAATTAAGACTTGAAATTTTATATGGGCCCATACTATGTGTTTAGATTCAGCCCCTAATTAATTTTTGAGGGCCTTATTATGGTTTGAATGATTTTATAGAAAATAATCAAGTTTGAGACGTCGTAAAGTTTTTAGTCGAATAAATAATTATTTTATCAAATATTTAACCTAGATTTAGGTTTGACCACTTGAAGTTTTATATTCATACATTATTATTTAATTAATTCACCAACAAGTCACGGATCCGATCATACCCTTTGTGTCGTTTCTGAGTCGCTTGTTTTATATAATTGATTACTTATTTATTTATTATTGATTCTGTCGGTGTTACACTACCACGTTCGATCGTTAAGGTGATCTCCGGGTTTGATTTCGCGCCGCTATCTCAGTTTCTCATTTCGTTTGCTTCACCATCAGGTGAGTTTCATAGCCCCATTTTTATTTATTTATTTTGGGGTGCAACATGTACCAATGATCAAACTCTAGAACGATTTTTCTCTAAAACTACATGCGTATTCTATGAACTATTATGTGTTAATCTTGCATGATAACTCTATGTGCTCGATGTGTTATGATTGTGAACGACCTCTAGAACGACCTCGTGTGACATTAACTGTAAAAAGCCGGGTTAACGGTAATAGATCTATTGGCTTGACAAGCCCACTTGGCCTGCCTCGCGTGTGGCGCCTCGTGATTGAAAACCTTATGGTCAGGTTTGGATCATACACCCATATATGCTCAATTTCATGATGTTATTATACTCGATTTGCACTTAGTCTCGTAGAACGCATGTTTTATATTATGACATTATTAAACCTATGATTACTCACCAACTCTTGTAGTTGACCTTTGTTTTTCACATGTTGCAGGTGTTGATGCTTGATTATGATATCGTCACTTAGGAACGCATGGGACTTAGTAGACCTACTTAAATAAAATTAGAACTCGTATGCTATGTTTGAACTTTGTTTAATTTGGATGTTGTATGGATTTATGTTTGATCGTTGATTTGAAATATGGCATGATTTAATATATCAACCTTTAATTAGTGTTGTGAGCATCTGGACAATCTTAGCGCCCCGACGTGAATTCCGCCGTCGGTTGGGGTGTTACAGATTGGTATCAGAGCCACGGCTATAGGGATCTAGGTTATTAGAAACGGTTTGACCTAGACTATTGCCTTAGGCGTCCTGCATGAGAACCTCATGCCTTGCATGCTTAGTTAAAAATTATTTGTCCATTGTGTGCTCTTAATTGTGCCTATTTTCAATCAATGCCTCGAATCTCGTTGGTCACACACACATATACAAATCACTAAGGCTTCCTAGCCTCTTCCTTAGAAAATGGTGCCTTACGTGCCATTTAGGAAAAATGTGTATTCTCGATTTTCAATTCTCGTCGGAATTAGGGTTCTAGTGGTAAACATGTAGTAACTGGAAGGGTGGATACGCCGGTAGTTGGGGTCTCTGTCGAGAAAAGCGTTGCATATAAGCCCTATCAACCGTTGGGCCCGGACGCTCACCTGGGACGCCCCGATGAGAGTGTTGAAACCTATTAGGCCAAAGCATGTTTTACCATTAGGGCCCGAAACTGATTAGTCACGGTTGTAGCCTCCCAATCGAGAGGTGAGAACCACTCCGATACGATTTATCTCAAATACTCGATTTTGTGATTTTCGTGCGATTTATATTTAAAATGATTTTTGGAACTATGTTGATCCGTGTAACACGACACAAATCACTAACACGCACACATACACATACGTATATACATATATTTGTGTTCAAAACAACATGAGCTCTAAATTTGTTTATCGATCACATCATCATCTAATCCCTAATCCTTGTTTCCTTTCCCTCTCAGAATGTCGATTCATTTCAAAGGGCGTCGTAAGGGCGATAGCGGCCGGAAAATGGCCTCGGTTATCGCGAAACAAATGGCCGAGGTCCTCCCCAACATCGTGGTTCAGATTCAGCAGGGCCTAAATGCCAACCCTGCCAATACTGCTGCTGCTTCAGCTTGTACCTTCAAGCACTTCAACTCATGTAACCCTCCTAAATTCAAAGGCACCGAGGGTCCTATTGGGTTACTTCAATGGTTCGAGGGGATGGAGAACACTTTCATTAACAGTGACTGTCCTGATGAGCTGAAAGTCACTCGTGCCACCAGCACCCTGATTGAAAAAGCCCTTACTTGGTGGAATGGGGAGAAAAGAATCCGTGGGTCGGATGAAGCCCTAACTTTATCTTGGGATGAACTCAAAGAAATCATGAGGGAAAAATACTGTCCCCGCAGCGAATTAAAGAAACTTGAGGATGAATTTCGGGCACTGAAGCAATACAGCGGGGAAAATCAGGAGTATACCGACCGTTTCTACGAACTGAAAATCTTGGTGCCTGAAATCGTTGAGCCTGAGATTCGGGCTATTGAAGCTTATGCTGGTGGGTTGCCTGAGGAGATACAGGATTCTATCTGGGCCAGCAACCCTACGACTCTTGACAGCGTTGTCCGTCTCGCTGCCCGTCTGACTGATAATCATGTCAAGGCGGGTAGGCTGAAAAGGAGGAATTCAAAGAAGGAGTTCGAGCACTGAAAAGACCGAGCCCGCGGTCGAGAAAGAATTCAAAGCTGAATCCTCTGCTGCAAAATTTAACAAGAAGAAGCGTAAGGGCCGAAACTTTGCTGTTACCGCCACTCCTGCAGCACCGCCTGCACCTGCTATTCCTGCTCCTCCTGCCAAGAAGCCGTATACCGGGACTCATCCGCTTTGTGCTCGGTGCACCCGCCATCACCCTACTCACGTCCCTTGCTGGCAATGTACTAACTGTGGTAGGTTTGGTCACCTCACTCATGCTTGTCGCCTACCTATACGAGCCCAGCCATTGGCCCAGTATCCTGCTCAGCCCATGATAGCCCAAGCCCCAAATGTTCAGGTTCAGGTTAGGGCTTGCTACAATTGTGGGTCCACTACTCATCTTCGTAATGCATGCCCCGCCCTCGCTGTGGTAAATCAGCCTGCTGCTAATGCTGCCCGTGGTGCCCCTGCTCGTGCCTTCAACATCAATGCAAATCAGGTTTGAAAGTTGATTTATCCATTTTATCTTATTAATCTTCATCATTTATTACCGTTGACACTAACCTGGTTGGTCAATACTATCAGGCACAGGCAAACCAGGAGGTGGTCAATGGTACGTTCCTTATCAATAATCGTTATGCATCTGTATTATTTGATTCTGGAGCCGATCGTAGCTTTGTATCATTAGAGTTTGAGCCTTTACTTGCTTCTCCCCGTATTATGCTTGATTCGCCCCTATCTGTTGAAATTGCGGACGGCAAACCAATTGATCTTGATTCGGTGATTCGTGACTGCAAGTTGGACTTCAAGGGTCATATTTTCTCTATCGATCTCATTCCCATGTCTCTCGGGAGTTTCGATGTCATCATTGGTATGGATTGGTTGTCTCAAAATCGTGCCGAGCTCGTTTGCTTCGATAAAATCATTCGCATTCCTCGTCCGGATGGTCAGTTTTTGTTGATCCATGGCGATAAACCATCTGGTGGGCTTAAGCTAATGTCATGTACTAAAGCCCGTAAGTACTTACGCAAGGATTATCCGGCATTCCTGGCTCATATTATGGAAGTTCGAGATAAAGAAAAGGGAATCGAAGACATCCCGGTCGTACGAGACTTTCCTGAAGTATTTCCCGATGATATAGCGGGTCTTCCTCCCGTTCGCCAAGTGGACTTCCGTATTGACCTCATTCCAGGAGCCACTCCTGTTGCGAAGTCGCCTTATCGCCTCGCACCCTCGGAAATGCAAGAGTTGGCTAAACAACTCCAAGAGCTTTCTGATAAAGGGTTCATTCGTCCGAGTTCTTCTCCTTGGGGAGCGCCTATTTTGTTTGTTAAGAAAAAGGATGGCTCCCTTCGCATGTGCATTGATTATCGTGAGCTCAATAAACTTACGATCAAGAATCGCTATCCTCTGCCTCGTATTGATGATCTTTTCGATCAGCTTCAGGGTGCCACTTGTTTTTCAAAAATCGATCTTCGTTCCGGTTATCATCAGCTTCGAGTCGCGGAGGAGGATGTTCACAAAACCGCCTTCCGCACTCGTTATGGCCACTATGAGTTTACCGTTATGCCTTTCGGGTTGACAAACGCTCCTGCTATATTCATGGACCTCATGAATCGCGTTTGTAAACCCTACCTCGATAAGTTTGTCATCGTCTTCATTGATGATATTTTGATCTACTCGAAGTCCAAAGTCGAGCATGAGACGCACCTACGCCTTGTACTTGAACTCCTAAAGAAAGAACAACTTTACGCCAAATTCTCCAAATGTGAATTTTGGCTTAAGGAGGTACAATTTTTGGGACACATCGTCAACGACAAGGGTATTCATGTCGATCCTGCCAAGATCGAAGCCGTTAAGAGTTGGTGTACCCCGACTACACCTACCGAAGTCCGCTCGTTCCTTGGTTTAGCGGGCTATTATCGGCGCTTTATCGCTAATTTCTCTCGCATAGATGTGCCTCTTACTGCCTTGACTCAGAAAAGTCAACCTTTCGAGTGGGGTCCTGCTCAGGAAAGCGCTTTTCAGAACACTTAAGCAGATGTTGTGTGAGGCTCCTATTCTCACACTCCCTGATGGGACGGATGATTTTGTGGTATATTGCGACGCATCCCATCAAGGCCTTGGTTGTGTCCTCATGCAACGAGGAAAGGTAATCGCATACGGATCACGTCAGCTTAAGAAACATGAAAAGAATTACACTACGCACGATCTTGAGCTTGGTGCGGTCGTGTTTGCTCTAAAAATCTGGAGGCATTACCTTTACGGTACCGAGTGTGTGGTTTATACCGACCACAAAAGCCTCCAACATATCTTCGATCAGAGGGATCTCAACATGCGCCAGCGTCGATGGATCGAGCTCTTAAATGACTACGACTGCGAGATTCGTTATCATCCTGGGAAGGCGAATGTCGTGGCCGATGCTCTAAGTCGAAAAGAGCATCTCAAGCTAGTTCTATTTCAGAGTTCTCATCATATGACCGATCTCAAAGCTCGCATTCTGACAGCTCAGCGTGCATCTGTTAATGAGGGCAATTTGCATAATGAATTATCTTGTGGTGCTGAGCTTCAATTTGAGACCAAGTCTGATGGTCTTCTTTACTTCTTGAATCGTCTTTGGATTCCCGATCGAGACGATCTTCGGGCCATTATCATGAACGAGGCGCATAAGTCTCGTTATTCCATTCATCCTGGATCCGATAAGATGTATCTTGATTTGCGTAAGCTCTATTGGTGGCCTGGCATGAAGAAAGACATAGCACTTTACGTGGCAAAGTGCCTAACTTGTTCCAAAGTCAAAGCCGAGCACCAGCGACCTGCCGGTCTACTTGTGCAGCCTTTGATTCCCGTTTGGAAGTGGGAGAATATCGCAATGGACTTCATTACAAAACTTCCGCGAACTTCTAAGGGGTGTGATACTATATGGGTTATCGTTGATCGTTTAACCAAATCTGCTCACTTCCTCCCGATTATGGAAACCGATGGAGCCCCGATATTGGCTCAAATCTTCCTTAAAGAGATTGTGTGCCGCCATGGCACTCCTTTGAGTATTATCTCTGATCGTGATACTCGTTTTATGTCGCATTTCTGGCAGTCCCTCCATGCTTCTTTAGGGACTCAGCTAGATTACAGCACTGCTTACCATCCTCAGACTGATGGTCAAACTGAGCGCACCATTCAGACTCTTGAGGACATGCTTCGAGCATGTGTCATTGATTATGGTGGGAGTTGGAGTTCATTTTTGCCCTTGATCGAGTTCTCCTATAATAATAGTTATCATTCTAGCATCGGAATGGCTCCATTCGAGGCTCTTTATGGTCGCAAATGTCGTTCCCCTATTTGTTGGTCCGAGGTTGGTGAATCTCAAATCACCGGTCCTGAGTTGATTCAGGAAACGACTGATAAAATCTCCCAGATTCGTAATCATCTCCTTGCTGCTAGAAGTCGTCAGAAAAGTTATGCTGATAAACGACGTAGACCCCTTGAGTTCGAAGAGGGCGACCTTGTCCTCCTAAAGGTATCTCCTTGGAAAGGCGTCTTCCGGTTTGGTAAAAAGGGGAAACTAGCACCTCGCTTTGTCGGTCCGTTCAAAATTCTTGAGAAAGTCGGAAAGATGGCCTATGTACTTGATCTTCCTCCTGAGCTGGCAAATGTTCACCCTACATTCCATGTTTCGAACCTTCGCAAATGTTTGGCTGATGAGAAGCTTCAAGTTCCACTTGAGGATATCCGGATTGACGAGTCCTTGCATTTTGTTGAGAGACCCGTTGAGATCATGGACCGAGAAGTCAAGAAACTCAAGCGTAGCCGCATCCCGATTGTTAAGGTTCGTTGGGAGTCCAAGCGTGGACCGGAGTTCACTTGGGAGCGTGAGGATCAGATGAAAGCTAAATACCCGCAGCTGTTCGCTTAGTTTGTTTCTCTTATGTTGTTTCTTAATTTCGGGACGAAATTTCCAAAAGTAGGGGAGACTGTAACATTTCGGGTGTCCGATTTGTCAAACTCGACCCGATTTCCTGTAATAAACCCCGTGATCGATAATCCAATGAAGAGTTATGTTTTCTATGATGTTTTATACCTCGTTTGATGTGATTTGGTTCATTATATTAGTTATTGTATTGATTTGCCCTTATTTTGGATTTTACGCGGACACGTCGCTAATTACGTTCTAACCGGGGATTTGATCAATCTAAACATGTATAACACTTGGGTGTGATACTAGTTAAGCATACAAGTGAATACAAGTGAAGTTTGGTGTGAATTCAAGGTCTAGAACGAAAACGGTGAAAGTCCGGTAAATCCCGCGCGATTTCGATTTCTAACCGGGAGATCACATTTTGAGTTCGTATATCAATTTTATCATGTTTAGGAGTCATATGATCATTTACCATGTCATGAGTCATCACACACTTGATCGGATCGCAAAACGGTTGGTGAATTGCTTAAAAACGAGAAAAACGACAAAAACCGACCAAAAATGCACTTTTGATGATATCTTATCAACCGTCAATCATTACGGGACATATTTTATATTCATTTTGAGTGGATTTAATGTTTTAAGCATGTTGGGAAGGTTAAATGGGAAATTTGAAAAAAAAACGAGGCCCGAAAACGCTTAAAAACGAAGAAACTATCGCGAAAACGGTGGACCGTCAAGAGGGAGCACGGTCAGGAGGGTATGAGGACCGCGCGCCTGACCATGCTCACCTCTCGCGGTCCTCATGTGGTCCTGACGGGCCAAAACCCTAAAATTCGAGTATTTAAGCCCTCTAAACCCCTCTAGCCTCCATAACTCTCATCCTTAGCCACCATAAAACCCTAGAACGGCTGTAGCAAGGCTAGATCAAGATTCTTGAAGCTTTTGAGGCCAAGTTTGGTGATTTCAAGCATTAAATCAAGTCGGTTTTTCACCAAAAAGGTTAGATTCATCAAACCGAACCTCCACCTTCTTGAATCCTTTCATCCTCCATCATCAAGATTCAAATTTTTATACCTTCCTAAACCTAGATCTTGCATTTCAAGGCTAGATTTAGTGATTTTAAACAAAAAGAATAGATTTTTATCAATTTTTATAGATTTTTAGGACACCTTGTTGTCGAATAACTTGCTAGATCTTTATAGATCTTGCTAGATCTATGTAAGAGCTGAAAAAGACATACATTTTTATACAAGATTTATCATGGAGAAATCATCCATAATCCAATAGATCTAGTGTCTTGGGTTATAAAAAACTTGATTTTTATACAAAAAGACCCATCTTTTTCTCAATCTTTCTCTCATGGATCTTCATAGATCCAAAATCCTATCATAACAAACCTTGTTGGATCTTGGTGTGGACACCATGTCTCAAATGGTAAATCTAGGGTTTGGGTATAGAGGGATCATCATCATGATTCATAGATCTAGGGTTTTATGTAAGAAAAATGATCATTTTTATGTGTTTTTTTTCCTAACCTACCATGTTTAGATCTTAATTAAACCTTGAGTAGATGATATTACCATTAAACTAAGGTGCTGTTTGGTTACCACTTAATAACATCTGAATAGTCTAACATCTGAATCGGTCAGATGTAAGACTGTTTGGTTGGAACATCTGAATGAAAAAAACATCTTAATAGGATCTTAACTGGACAGATTCTCAACTCTATCTGAATAAAAGAAAAAACGTGTGTTGCCCTCCCTACCCCTCATTCTTATCTGCACCTCCATCCCTCTCCAGAACAGTGCTCCTCGTCCTCCCTCTCCCCCAAAATACGCTCCTGATTTCCGGCCACCAAAAGCTCCGGTGACCACGATTTCTGGCCACCAACGCAAAACAACAACAACGATCTTAAAGGTATGTATTTTTTATCTCGTCTCCCTGGTTCGATTTCCGGCCACCAACACACAACAACAACAATCGATCTCTACTGGTTCGATAATCCGTCTATTCTTGTCTTTTTATTGTCTCGTATGCCTCTCCACAACCAATCTGAAATCGTTAATTTTTTTTTTCAATTTGAACAATCTGGACACAGCAAGTATTCAACTTCTTTAATTATAGCCTTTAAATTCCATTGTTGGTGATAATGTATTCAACTTGTTTAGTCATAGCCAGCCCTTATATGTGTTTAATTGCTTATATGTGTTTAATTGCTTTTGTAATTTGAACAATCTGGACAGTTTCTTTCTTGGTTTTTTAATATGTTTGATGCTTGATTAGGTTACCTATTAATGTGGTTTTGTTTACACATATTTGGTAGATTGTTTATCTATGGAAGTAGAAAAAACGATTGGGGTTAACTGGAAGGTAGAAGGTGTTGATAAAACCTTTTTAGAATCGTGTATTTTTGAAGTGACAATTAATGGACGTGATGGAGGGAGTTTGAAAGTAAAGTCATGGAAGAATGTAGCAGAAAAATTAAAAACGGAACATGCTTTTATAGTGAATCAAAAGCAAATGAAGAACCGTTATGATTACTTGAGCATATCGATTTGTGTATACAGTTGTTTGAAGGATCTACTTCAAATGCATGAAGAGGAAAGTGGTGGTCAGTCCGTTCACGACATGGAATGGGGTTCACAAAGCATTGATTATACCGATTTGAATTTTAGTATGTTTTCATGGATTTTGAAGGATTTATATGTACTTTGGATTTTCTACGATGATTTGTATTTTCCTTTTCAATAATTATTCATTACTCAGAGTTCTGACCAAACAGAAACATTTAAATCATCGATAAACATACAGAAGGGTAAAATAGACATTCTACACAGTCATTCAGAGATTGAACCAAACAGCAGTTATTGATTCAGCACTAGGTGGATCAGAGTCTCTTACTGGTTCAGGCATCTTACTGGTTCAGTACTTAAGGGCACAGATGTTACCAAACAGCACCTAAGATGTTAGATCTAGGATTTTTGCCATGGAATGATGTCCTTGGACCTAGATCTAGGGTTATGCTTGATAAAAATGAAATCTTGGTTGTTTATTTAATTAAATTAACTAGTATTTTTATTAGGATATAAAAATAATTAATTTTGACTAAATCGTTGGCTTAACGTTAGAGTTAGGACCTGAAATTTTTATGGGTATATACACATGATTAGATTTACCTAAAATTAATTTTTGAAGGCCAAATACGGTTCGGTTGATTTTATAGAAAATAATCAAGTTTGAGACGTCGTAAAGTTTCTAGTCGAATAAATAATTATTTTACCAAATATTTAACCTAGATTTCGGTTTGGCCACTTGAAGATTTATATTCATACATCATTATTTAATTAATTCACCAACAAGTCACGGATCCGATCATGTCCTTTGAGTCGTTTCGAGTCGCTCGTTTTATGTAATTAATTACTTATTTATTTATTATTGTTCTGTCGGTGTTCCACTACCACGTTCGATCGTTAAGGTGATCTCCGGGTTTGATTTCGCGCCGCTATCTCAGTTTCTCATTTGTTTTCTTCACCATCAGGTGAGTTTCATAGCCCCATTTTTATTTATTTATTTTGGGGTGCAACATGTACCAATGATCAAACTCTAGAACGATTTTTCTCTAAAACTACATGCGTATTCTATGAACTATTATGTGTTAATCTTGCATGATAACTCTATGTGCTCGATGTGTTATGATTGTGAACGACCTCTAGAACGACCTCGTGTGACATTAACTGTAAAAAGCCGGGTTAACGGTAATAGATCTATTGGCTTGACAAGCCCACTTGGCCTGCCTCGCGTGTGGCGCCTCGTGATTGAAAACCTTATGGTCAGGTTTGGATCATACACCCATATATGCTCTATTTCATGATGTTATTGTACTCGATTGCATTTAGTCTCGTGGAACGCATGTTTTGTATTATGACATTGTTAAACCTATGATTACTCACCAACTCTTGTAGTTGACCTTTGTTTTTCACATGTTGCAGGTGTTGATGCTTGATTATGATATCGTCACTTAGGAACGCATGGGACTTAGTAGACCTACTTAAATAAAATTAGAACTCGTATGTTATGTTTGAACTTTGTTTTATTTGGATGTTGTATGGATTTATGTTTGATCGTTGATTTGAAATATGGCATGATTTAATATATCAACCTTTAATTAGTGTTGTGAGCATCTGGACAATCTTAGCGCCCCGACGTAAATTCCGCCGTCGGTTGGGGTGTTACATAGAATCAACCTCATATCTGATCTCCTAGCTATCGTCGAAATTCGAATGTAGAAAACCAGACTCACGGGAATCGATGGTTAAGTTCTCAGCTCTGCTTAGTAAGCAGGGCTTACCTATTCTGCTCGTCGACCGTACACAATAGTCATCCCTCGCGATTCTCTTTGATTCCCCCAACACGTATCGGACAAGTGTGATTCTATATGATTTGAGAAGGACTTTAGTCTTTGATTTACACAGAAGTCAGAAATATGTGGTTAGTTTGATTCTATTTTCGACGTTTTCCCCTCACTGTGAAAATTTGGTTCTCTTTTTGACGTCTTCCTCTTACTGTATAAGATTTTAATTGATTTAGGTGGTTTATATTCATTAAATCAGTCGATGCTTGAAACATGTGAAACATGTTTCGGGGTTTATTGTTATAAAATTTGAGGATGAATGTTTTTTTTCTAATCTTCAACTTTCGATTGAAACATATATGTTTAATAATTCGGATATCCTTTTCACTATCCGAATCCGTATCCAAAATTTCGGATACGGATTCGGATAGTGAAATCAACTATCCAAAATTTTCGGATATCCGAAAATCCGGATATCGGGTTTTGAACACCCCTACATATCAGCTGCTAATGCATATTTTATCATGCTTACATCTTCAGCAGGTAAGGTGGTTTCTTGACCATCTAGAAGCTTTACAGGTTATGTGGCCTTTGTTTTCTCAAATGCAAACAGTTTTGCAGGAATCTTTACACCTTCTCTGCTTCTTCTTTTCATTTCTCTGATATCTTTCAACTGAGCCACATGAGACATCATTCTTTCATTAAATTCTCTGATCAATACTTTGTCACACTCTCTTCTCCCATCAAGATCTTCTCTATACATGTCAAGAATGGGAATAAAGACAGTTCTGGAACAGTCTATTTTGTTTTTAGAAGGTTGCCACATTCTTGTAGGCAGGTTTGAATCTTTTCTCATGTTCTGCCTGTAGGATTTCATCATCTATCATTTTCTTCTTACCTTTCCTAAGATTGGGATTGTCAGTAGGGTAGTTTATGACTTTGTTGCTGATTGCAGCCCTTTTGACATATTGTGGTAGTGGATTGATTTTTACCTCAGCTGTTCCCGGCTTATATTTGGTCCAGTAGTTGGCCAAAATATCGTTTACAATATCTTCAACAGGAGTAGTTGGGACTACAGGAACAAGTTCTGAGTGGTCCCTTGTAGGTGGATAATAGGGTCCAAACTCTATTAGATATCCTCTTTCATCTCTAAAACCTCCCAAATCTACTGGAGGAGCTTCAATTTGAAGAATTTGTTCAGGTTCCACAGGAGGAAAAGGAGCAGAAGTTAACCAAGAGAAGTTGATTCCTTGATAGATCTTTCTTGCAGATAACATAGCTAGTGTCTCTGCGTCTTCCCATATGTTTGCCTAAGTGAACTCGAACCTGATGGGCTGATTTATGTCTGCTACAAATAACATAATTGAGTTAGTTTCATCCTCCAGAGTAACTGTTTGTTCCGAGGTAACTTAATCAGCAGTAGGAACAATAGTGAGTTCCGAGGTAATGTGTTCTCCCGAGATAACATTTTCGTTCGAGGTAAACTGTTCACCCGGAGTAATACGTTCTCCCAAGATAACTTCTTCAGCTTCCGAGATAACTTCATCATTTACCTCGGGAGCTATCAAATCTTTATAATCTTTCAGAACATCTTCTATCTGTTCATCAACAATATCCATACCAATTTTGTACACATTTTTATTGATATCTTGAATATTCTGATCTTTATCAGTAGTGTATTCTTTCAAAACACTTTGAACTTCTTCATCATCTTTCTCTCCATCACCATTATTATCATTATTGTCATCATCATTATCATCATCATCTTCATCCATTACTTCTATTTCAGCATCCAGGTCAATTTCTTCTTCTTCAGCAATTGCCCTCATTTCAGGGGTAATAAAGTCTCTTTCTATGATCTGTTGAATTTCTATGATAGAAGCAGGAAGAGCTCATGCAACTATCATAGTAAAGAGAAAGAGTTCCTTCAGGTTATCTTGGTGTGGGGCTACTACAAGGATGTCAGTCATTGAGACCTTTTTCCATGCTTCTTCTATTGTAAAAGGCGCTCTCCCCACAGATTGAAACAACATTAATCTAACCTCCTTGGGTACTCTTGTGTACCAGTCATACTCAGTGAAGTCCTTTTCTTTATAGGCCTTATACCCCTCCATTTTGGTAACATCATCTTCATTAGTACCAAGTTCTTGTGATGGAGTGGTAACTATAGATTTTGAGTCTATGGTTCTGGTAGCACCTTCTTTTGCCGAGGTTACCTACTAATGCTTGAGTTTCTTCAATTCTTCACCCTGCAATTTCACAGTGTGTGAAAACAAAGTGAACTTTGTTTGTAAATTTGGTACAAAACCGTTAATTCATTTAGTAAAAGCTTGCTCTCCACTGGTTTAAAACCAATATTCTTGAGCAAAGAAGAACCATCAAGCCTAGCTTGATCATGTTCCTCACCCTGGTTGTCTTAGCTCCTAGGATTCTTAGACACATCTTCATTTACCTTTGGCGCCACTAAAGGTGCCTTTGGGTCAGAGGATGGCCTAGTTGTCATGAATTGGGTCTTATTGATGTTACTTACCACTGTCCACGGTTCCAGTGGGGAATCTAATGTAGTGGCAACCCTTTTCACATCAACCATGTCTATACTCCTATGGCTGAACTGCATACCAAAATGTGGTTGGGGTGATTTTTCCTTGAGACTCTTCAACACATCTCCTACAAATAAGGTTTCTGGAGATAGTGTATCATAAGAAGTACAAAAAATGTCATCACCTTCACTTTAGGGTGTAAATTGGCTTGGTCTTGTTGGAGTTTTACTAGTGAATGAGGGGTGTACATTCAAACCTATAGGGTCATCTCCTTTTAGAGAGTCACCTTTTGCTTGGCTATCCCTTTTTGGCTCTTTTTCTGCCTAAGAACATTATCCTTGGCATGGCTTGAAGCTTGGGTGGCTATGGGTTGCATAGGTGGAGTAAACCTTACACCCTCTTTCTCATGATTTTCTGGATCATTGGTAGGGGATGAAATGGCTGAAATATTGACAAATTTTGACTGTCTCTTCCTGTTTTTGAGTGGTAAACGTTTGGAAGAGGAAGGATTTGAAGTTGGGGGTTCAACCTCTGCTGGTAACACAAGGTTGTCAACTGGAGCATTAAGCTCAGGATTTGCCTGTGGTTGCACCAATGGTGCACCCACTGGAGGTCTAGGCACAGGTATGGGATGGTCAGTGTCCCTGCCTGTATACCCTTTATTCTTTTCATTGCTTGATAAATAAGAAAATAATTTTTCATTTGGTACCCTCAACTGGTAAATTTTATCTAATATTTTTAAGTTGGGTATCAAGCATCTTAGAATGTGCTGCAAAATCTAGGATACATGTGAAAGAAGTGAACATTGGTTGGTTTTAAATTGTCCACCATGCCATCCAACACCATTCTTGAAAAATTAAAATTCAAACCTCGTAGTAGGCCATGAAAAGTTGAGGCCTGCACTGAAGAGAGTTCATCAACACTCTTCTTTGAGGACATATTTGCCAAAATCACAAGAGCCAGAAATCTCCATTTGAATGGCAGTTGTGATTTCTTTATCTTCTTATCAGATCCCCATATCCTACAGCCCTTAAGGTTGCAAGATATTTTGAGGGCGACACATCTTTGAAGCCTCCTAGGTCATTAAACTTAAGATGTGTTCTTATGACCTCTTCAGTGATTTTTACCTTGTGACCTTGGACAGTCGAGTGTACATCATACACTCCATCAACATTCTTTGTTCTAGATGCATTTTGCCAAAATTCTGTAATCATCACTTCGCATATGTTTGGATAAATTGTAAGAGCATAATGAATGTGTGATTCTTTAAGAAAGTTGATCATCTCATGAAATATAGCTTTTCTCTATTTTTGACAGGAGTGCCACTTTGTTGTGGTCAGCATGGAATAAAGCATTTGCATCAGAGGATGATTCTTCTTTCTTTTCTTTAGGTGTGATTTTTGTTTGATGTGGGTATTGAAAATGAACAGAATCGGAGAAGTATGAGTAGGATGTGGAGAAAGTGAAGGTTTGGAAGTATATGAGAGTGATGATGATTAACTGTGTGCAGTTAATCTGTGGAATCTTGGGTTTTAGGTTACCGCAAGTCGCTTTAAATTAGGGGTGTGGAAGGGACAGTTATCTTAAAAAGCACAAGTGGGTCTAGTAAAAGAGAAAAAGGTGGGTTGATGTGGCATTTTCTTCTTGGACCAACGGTTGTCCCATCGGACAACTTGCATAGATATTTATTTTTAAGAAGAAAACCCTTGCTTAAGTCATCAGGTAAAAAAAACTTTATCTCGGGAGGTAAGTTTTATCGATAACCTAGGTAAAACTTATCTCGGATGAAATTACCTCGGAGTAGGTTTTCATGAGAGATAACTCTTTTATTCTCTTTTAATTGACCTCGTGAGATTATCTCATAAGAGATGATGTCATCCGCTATAATTAAAGTTACCTCGGGTGTAGTTATCTCCAACGAGAAAAGCTTTCCTAGGTATTATTAGTTATTCCGGATGAGGTTATTACGGGTGAGATTACCTCGGAAGTACTTTTTACAAGAAAAATTGTGGCTTAAGGACTTTTCAAAGGTTTTGACCCGGGATAAGTTATCTCGGGTAAGCTTTTACCAAAAAAAAAATAATCTTTTTCTTTTTGTATCAAGTGATGGATCCAAAATTTCAATTTTTATTAGATTTGATAAGATTTTATTTAATCAAAATTCATCATGCCTATGGCTATGATAAGATAGAAGAATCTAGCCTCATCAAATGCTTTTGTAAATAGGTCAACCAATTGGTTTTTAGTTGGAACATGATGGAGTTTGATTAACTTCTTTTCAACACAATTTCTAATAAAATGATACCTGATCTCAATGTGCTTTGTCTTTAAATGTTTGACTGGATTGTTGGCTATGTTGATGGCACTTGTCTTGTCAGCATACATAGGAGTTTCCATGAAGTTTATGCCATAGTACATCATCTGATTTTGAATCCATAGAACTTGGCCACAGCATGCTGAAGCTGCAATATACTCTGCTTCTGCTGTAGAAGTTGAGACACATGTTTGCTTTTTGCATTGCCATGATACAAGTCTGTCTCCTAGAAATTGGCATCCACCAAATGTTGACTTTTTGTCAAGATTGCATCCTCCATAGTCACTATCTGTAAAAACTTTAAGATTGAAGTCTTTGTTTTTAGAATACCATAGGCCAAGATTTAGTTGTCCTTTTAGGTATCTGAAAATTCTTTTTAGAGCATTTAAGTGTGATTCCTTTGGTCCTGCTTGATATCTAGCACATAAGCAAACACTAAATATGATGTCAGGTCTGCTGGCTATTAGATACATAAGGGACCCAATCATGGCCCTATATGTGTGCTCATCAACTGGTTCACTAGTTACATCAAATGTTAACTTGTGTGATATTGATATAGGAGTATTGGCAGTGGAGGATGACAGCATGTCAAACCTCTTTAGCATATCCTGAATATATTTTGATTGATTCAAGAAGATGCCATCTTTTGTTTGCTTTACTTGAAGTCCTAAAAGAAGGTAAGTTCGCCTATTAAACTCATTTCAAATTTTGCTTGCATTAGGGCTTCAAACTCATTAAATAGAGCATCTTTTGTTGAACCAAAGATTTTATCATCAACATAGATTTGTACCATCAAAAGATCCTTACCAACAGTCTTAATGAAGAGAGTTTTGTCAATAGCTCCTCTCTTGTACCCATGTTTAGTTAGATAACAAGCTAGACTCTCATACCAGGTTCTTGGTGCCTGTTTAAGACCATACAGAGCTTTTATCAGTTTACACACCATGTTTGGATGATGTAGATCTTCAAACCCAGGTGGGTGACATACATATACTTATTCATTTAGTAATCCATAAAAAAATGCACTTTTGACATCTATTTGGTAGACATGAAAGTTCTTGTAAGCAGCATATGCTAAGAATATTCTAATTGTTTCTAATCTTGCTACTAGTGCAAAAACTTCATCATAGGGTATGTTTGGATAAGCTTTTTGACTGCAAAAGCACCTTTTATCAAAAGTAACTTATTGACTTTTGACTTTTTCAAAAGTAGTTTTAAAAAAAATGTTTGGATAAGCTTTTGTAGTTAGAAAAGTCAATAAGTTAATAAGTTGTTTTAAAAAAAATGTTTAGCTTAGCTTTTTTTTATGTAAAATGACAAAAAGGACATCCTATATATATCTAGCCATTTTACTACTTTTTGGAGGGTACAAATGTAATTTACCAGAGCAAAAGTTAAAAGTTGTTTTGAAAAGCCAGGAATCCTTGGCTTTTGAGGTATTGAAGAAAACAACTTTGTCAAAAGTCATTTTAAAAACTACTTTTGCAATACCCAAACATTTTTTTTAACTTATTGGCTTTTCCAAAAGCCAATAAGCCAATAAGTCAATTTCAAATGCTTACCCAAACATGCTCATAGTCTATTCCTTCTTCTTGAGCAAAGCTTTGAACTACTAACCTTGCCTTGTTTTTTTTTTACCACAATGCCCCTTTCATCTTTCTTGTTTCTGAAAACCCATTTTGTTCCAACTGGTGGTGGTGCATTTTTAGGTAGATCCACCAATTCCTATACTCTTTGTTTGTTGATTTGAAGCAGTTCTTCTTGCATAGCCTCAATCCAACTGTTTTCTCTCAAAGCTTCATTTTTTTCTTTGGTTGCTCCTGTGACAAGAAGCGTGCATGTAGACAAATGTTTGCTTCAGCTAATTTGCTTCTGGTAAGTACAGGTGCTTCCACTTCTCCTATAACATTATCTAGAGGACGATTTTTCAAAACTCTAGAGTTATAAGAAGGTGGGAATTCATGATGACAATTAGGCTCAGAAAAGTTTAATGGAGTAAACTCTTACATAAGCACTAATTCAGATATTTCTGTTAGAGAGGGTGATTCTTGATATTATGAGGCAACAAGCTCAACGATTTCTTCGTTAATATCATCATTAGGAGTAGGTGAGCTCAACCCTTCAGGTAAAGTGGATGAGTTGCTACAACCCATTTGATTTGGCACTGATGCATGTGATTGTATGTTCAGGTCATCTTTATTTCTTGAGTTTCCAATATTGACAGTTGTATGTTGATATAATAGCAGATGATCTTCAGCTGGTTTTTTCTGAATCAATTATAATTTAAGGAATAGGCGTGCCCTCTGAATTAAATTGAATAACATCTCCTGGAGTCAAGTTGAATTTGGTTGTTGGAACAAAAGGTCTTGTGCTAACAGATGAAAAGAATGGAGGGTCAACACCTTTGAACCTGCCATTTACAGCATCTTGAGGTACTTTTGTCTGCACATTTTCACTAAAAGGCTTATCAATAGTTATATTGAAAGTAGTGGTTAGTAAGTTAATATCAAATAACCATGAGGGCTCAATTCTAAAATTGTTCATTGATTTTTCATTAAATAGTACATTTATGATTTCTTCAATAATCTTAGAATTGGTGTTGTATACTCTGTATGCCTTAGAGACACCAGAGTATCCCACAAAATAACCATCAACAACTTTTTCAGCAAATTTTGATAGTTGCTCATTGGTTATTAGTATTGTAACAGGACAGCCAAATGATTTAAGAAAATAAATATTTGGTTTTCTTTTTCTCCAAATATCATAGGGTGTCTTGTTTTGTCCTTTTACAATAAAAATCCTGTTTTGCACATAACATGCAGTATTTACTGCTTCTGCCCAAAAGGTTACAGGCAATTTTGATTCAGCCAACATAGATCTTGCAGCCTCAATTAAAGTTCTATTTCTTCTTTCAGCAACACCATTTTGCTAAGGAGTTCTAGCTGCACTGAATTTCCTAATGATTCCTTTCTCTTCACAGAAAGAGTTTAACACTTGATTCTTAAACTCTGTACCATTGTCACTTCTTATTGTCTTGAATTTAAAAATTAGACTGATTTTCAAGTTGAATAATTAATGCTTTTAAAATCTCAGGGGTTTTATCTTTGGTTGAAAGAAAGAATACCTAGGTGTATCTTGAAAAATCATTAGTTATAACAAAGTAATAAGACTTTTTCCCTAAGCTCTTTACCTATTGTGGGACCAAATTAACAAGTCTATGTGTAACAGTTCTAACAGTTTTAAGATAGAGCTTTCCAATTTGGGCTTATGAGTAGATTTGTGTTGCTTACCTTTTAGATAAGAAATACATTGTTCAGTACATGTGAATGTTTTATTTAGTAAACCTTTGACCAAACCAAGTTTTACAAGTTTGTTCCTAGTTTTAATGTTCACATGACCTAACATTCTGTGCCATAAATCCGATTCATCAATAGAAGCCTTGGATATAAGGCAGGTGATACCATCCTTAGATGTTGTATGTGCCATATCCAGAGTGTATAGACCATCCTTTCTAGGTGCTTTTATTAAGATCATTTCATCAGAAATTTCAATACCTGGTTTAAGGATGATAGCTTCTTTTTCATTAAACAGAACAATCAACTTTTTGTCACACATTTGTGAGACACTTAGAAGATTGAAGTTAAGCACATCAACGTAATTTACCTTATCAAAGGTAAGCTTCCCATTTGTAACTGTACCTTGTCTAGAAATTTTTCCCTCAGTGCTTCCAAAAGGAACTGGTCCTCCATTAACTATTTTTGTATTTTTCAATAGATCTTTATTTCCTGTCATGTGGCAAGAACATCCACTATCTACAACCCAGATATTGTTTTGAGATTTATTGGATGTGATCTACACATGTTGAGACAAAATATGAGTTAATTTTTGAGGCAGACCCAAGCCTTTGTGGTCTTGTATTTATACTCTTTGAGTACAAGAGTTTGAGTCACTTCTCTAGTTTTTGATGATTCAGCTTTTGATTAATCATGAGTTAAAGAATTTTGACTCTCTGTGGGAATAGAAAAAGAGTATTTCAGACTGAAAGTCTATTGCCTTTTGTTTTGTGACATTTCTTCTTGATCTATATTCCCTTTGTCTTCTGGCCTTTGCTTTTTCAGAATAGTCAAATTTGAGATCTGAAAGTTTTCTTTGAAATACTTGTTTCTTTTGGCCATTTGAGACAATTTCATTTTGATTAGGACAAAAATATTTATTGAAATCTTTGCTTAAAGTCCTAGAGTTCTTTCTGGAGTAACTTTTATTGTCCGAGATAATTTTTACCTCGGGCCTGTGAAAATGGTATTCAGAGGTAATTTTTTACCTCGGGTGCTCTTTTTCTCTCGTTTTGATGCTTTCCAGAGTGATTTAGTCCCTCCGAGGTAACTTTTATCTCGAGATACTGAATTTTGCCTTCCGAGATAAAATTTATCTCGAAATTAAATGTTTTTCCTCTAGGAGCAGAAATGCTCCTAGGCTTATGTTTCTTTTGAGTTTTTGTGGTATGAAAATGTTCAAAATTCTCAAAGTCATGATTGCCGGTATTTTCTAATCCTTGCTTGTCAACAGAGTTGGGTTGTGTCTGTTCTGAATGAAATTTATTTTGGACTTTTGACTTCCTAAAGTTGACTTTCTTGTTGTCATTACCACAAACAAATTTTGATTTAATAGAACTTTTTATTTTTTCAGCTGTTTGACTTTTGACAGCTTAACCTTATATTCAAAAATGGATTATGATGACAACTGATAGCAAGATGGCCGATTTTTCCACAGATCAAACATTCCTTTATCATCTTAGTTTTAAACTCATAAATTTTTGAGACTGAAGGTGTTTCCTCTTTTGAAGAGTTTTGAGAGGAACAAGATTCAGTTCTTTTGGTTTCTTTCAATTTCCAGAGAGATTTCACATTTCTATCTGAATTGTTGTAACTCTGAGGTTTACTGGTGACAGCAGCCACTGATAAGATCTTATCAGTTTTGGATGTTGACTCAGATATATCACTAGAGATTGAAATTTCTTTTCTTGTTTTGATAATGTGATCAGGGGTAAGTTGAACTTTTGTTTCTTCATTCTTAACCTTTGTTCACACACTCAGTGTACGAATCAGGATAAGTGACTTAATCATACCCAATTCCATTATTCAAATGATTTCATGTTGCTTTCTGACTTTCCATAGTTTTAAGTGTTTCTCATTCGCAGCCTGTAGTTTTTCACAGTCAGCAATAGCAACAGAAAGTTTGATTTCACAAATACTCATTTCAGATTTTACTTCCTCATTTTCTTTGTTTGCAAATTCTAATTTAGAGAGTAGATCCTTGATTTGAGTAACAAGATTGGACTTTTCGTGTTTTAATGAACTAATGCTGTTGATTAGTTCCTCAATCTTATTGTTGTAGGCAATATCATATTTTCTAGAATATTCTTTGATTTCTTTGAGACTTGCCATTTCCTCAATTAGTTTAAGGTTATGTTTTCTATAACTTTCTATTTGCTCAGCACATTCAGTTTTGCAAAGAAGAGAAAGTACTTCATTTGGAATTTCAGTATTTACCTCATAGTTTGAAGAGGTATCCATGGATGAAGTAGAGGAGTTCTCAGCAGAGTAAGAGATTTCTTTTGCCATTAAAGCTTGATTGATGGGAGAGAATTCTTGCATGATTTCTACGCAATCAACACAACTGGTTTGATTAGCAACAACAGCAGTTGCATGACTTTGTGGCTTTGAGCTTGACGAGGGAGCAGTGGAACCTTCGGTAGATGCATTTGAAGTTAAAGATTTTTTTCTTGAGCCTGCTTCATGAGTGGGGTAGGTAACTGGTGTGTATGCATTGTGAGGTCTCCGATATTTGTTTCCTCCATCTTGGCTTGTGTTCTCTCTTATGGGTTGCTTGCATTCCCTAGCAAAGTGTCATAATTTGTGACAGTTGTAGCATTTAGCTTTTCTCTTGTCAAACCCAATTTGAGCATTTCTATCTCCATTGAATTTTCTACATGTTCTTTTGTAGAACCTTTATGCACGTAAGGAGATCATTGCTAGTTGTGTGTTGATGTTCATTTCTTCTAGATCATTAGCACTAAAGCATTCTAGATTTGATCTAGTGAGCCCACCCTGACTGTTTTCTGTAATATGAGCAAAGTTGTTATAGAAGAGAGGCACGATTTCATTACCTCTAGGTGATGTAGGATAAGTGATCAAAGGAGCTTGTTCACTGTAGTGACTTCTGTCTTCATGAGTAGTGATGAGTGCAGTAGAAGTTGGAATGATCAAGTTTACTGGCTTGTTCAGAACACCTGATGTTTCATTAACTTCAAAGTTTTGAAATCTTTGTTGTATTTGATGCTTACAGTATATACTGTCCAGACATCAGGAAGTGATCTCAGAAACTTTCTGATCACATCGCAATTTTTCATCTTCACATCATTTCCTTGTAGTTCATCAAGAAGTTGAACAAAACAGAGTATGTGGGTAAAACAAAGTTTTATAAACTGATTTTGAATTCAAGTTTTAAAAACACGAGCCAAGGCTCTGATACCACTTGTAGGATCAAAATCTGGTTACAGAGTTTAACCAATTACAAGGTTTTACTTAGAACTAACCAGACGGAAACAAGTTAATTCTTATGCTCTTTTTGAAGTAAAGTAATATGAAATCGAATACAAACCATGTATAACACTGATATGAATAAAACTAGGCACTATATTATAACTTAATGATTTGAAGTACATATGTGAGTGATTTACACACAATTGCTATCACAAGCAGATTAAAAGTGTCTATTTATAGCGCCTTAAGGAATCAGGGAGAGCCCTTGATTCCTCTAACGATCATCTAGACCGTCGAGTAAAGATACATGAGAACTAGAATAATGCAAACGCTAGAGCGGGTGGATCGTGAATCAGCTCGACATCATTGTGTAAACAAAACGATGAACAAAACGTGTAAATACAATACTCAATCTCATTCGGTAAGCAAAAATAGTTTACAGAGACTCGGAGTACAAAACATGTTCACTTACACACACATAAGGAAACTCGTTTCATAAATTCAACCCTATCGACCTATATATATAAGACCCACTGCCCGAACCTCACTACTTTGTCCGAACCTGCAGTTCGGCTGTAGTTCAGCCAGGCTTCGGACAAGGTTCGGCCAACAGAGAAATTACAATAACTTGACATCTTTAATAACTTTGTCTGATCCAGCATCTTTCCATTTGCAGGTATCAACAAACTCCCCCTTGGCATATGCTGGTCAGTCTTTGTCAATTTTCAGCTCCAGTCTCTATCCCTGTCCATGTCAGCTCATGATTGTGCCTAGCATAAATGTTGAATTGAAAACAAATCCTTATCACCCTTTGAAACTGCCAGGATCCATATAATCTGGATGAAATAGGATTTGGTTGCGATACATCACATCTATATCAGCCTTTAATAAATTAATCAGCCACATTGGATCATAGATCTTCACAACCCTGTTATCTTTCTTCAGCACGATCACAGCTTCACCAGTCTTCTCATTATAATACCACCACTTCAAATCTTGTATGAAATCTAATTCCATCTTCATCAAGGGAATCTTTTTCATCACATTCGGCTTTGTCTTGAAAATAAGAACTATCAGCTTCTTCCCGGTTCTCTTATGAATTTTTGTCGGATGTCTACGCCTCTTGGGTCTTTAAGGCTTCAAAAAATTGAAATCCTTCAATACATTCTTTCTCAATTAGCTTCTTGAAATGGAAACCCCTCCAATCAGTACCATAATTGTAGAATGGTTTTCGAGTAAGCTCCCGAACATCCCAAACCAGTAATGAATCAAAGTCTCGTGTTGTCTTGAAATATTAAATTCCATTTTGTCGTTTGATTCCATAGCACCGAAGACTTTCAGCATACATCCAACTGATAATTTCTCCTGAAGCTTGACCCTTGAACTTAATATGCGTTCTTTGCTTGATTGGCTTTGGAGGAGGAACGTAATTTGCATGGAATGTCTTCATATATTTATTGAACATCTATCTTTGATTTTGTTCCTTTGCCTCTTTAGCAATCGGGTCTTCGGGTTTTTCAGCCTCTTTCTTTTTCAACCTTTCATCAGCTTCAACACCTTTCTCCTTGGGAAATACCTCAAAATCATCTCCAGACTGATTCTTGTTGAAATTAGAGTATAGATCTGGATACTCCCCTTCGGTAATATCCTCAACCTCAACCTCTTCTTCAAAAATATCTTCCTCAAATTCTGGTTCAGACGATTCATATTTATCAGGTGCAGCTTCAGAAGCTCTCTTCATCTCCTCGTCTTTTAAATCAAAAACTGCTTGAAGCTGTTCAGATGTTAGTTCACCAACAAATTCACCTTCTTCTAGTGTCTGTAGCATTTGTTTGAACTCATCCATACTCGTCGCAGCTTGATTCGACAGAACTGAGGTTATTGGCATAGCCTCTCTTGAATCAGACTCCCCCTGGGATGTAGAAGCCCCAGCACCCGAACCAGTGTTTCCGGTTGGGCCTGAACCTCCACCAACATTCCCTTGAGGATCTTCATGATAATCATCATTCAAATACTTCAAGTAATCCTCTTGACATCCAGAACCAGACCCAATCTCCCCCTGAGCTTTAAATTTTTGCATCAAGAATTTTATTTGCTCATTCATCTCGAGAAGCATAGCACTCTGGGTTTGACTAACTGTTTGAAAGCGTAGAATCTCTTGTGCCTTAGCCGAGTCCGCACTCTTCAATTGTAGATAATCTCCTTGCAATGAACTAATCAATTTCTCTTGAGACTCAGTTCTGGCTCTCAATTCATCATTGCTAATCCTCAACTCAGTAATTATCTTCGATTGTTCATCAGCCTTAGCTTTCAAGCCATCAATCTGACCTTGTTGATCAACCAAGGAACTGTTAAGAATACTGGCTTGAGAAAATGAGACAGAGCCTTGATCAAGATTGAAATTAACTTCCGGGGTTGAAGTGGTTGAAGCTGTAGCAGCAGTAGCTGTTGAGAACACTGGAGTTGTTGATCCCATTAGCTAATTAACATACTGAGCACCAGCACTTGCTGAAGGTGATGTGCTAGCTGATGTAGACCTTGTAGCATTCATCAAATCTTGTAAAAACTCAGACTGATTATCAGTTGGAGCTGTAGAAACTTCAGTCTGAATTGTTGTAGTCTCTGGGACAAAAAAACTTGAACCATCAGATGAAGATACACCAGGACGAGGTTTCAAAATATACTTTGAATCTTTATGTTTCTTGCCTCTCCCACCAACAGCAACTGACTTCAGCCTCCTTTTCAATGGAGTTACTGATGATGCAGTAGTAACTGGTAGCTTTCCCTTGCTATGTACAACATCGGCTTCAGGATTGTAATCTTCATCTGACTCGGATGAGATGATATCTTCATACACGCGACCAATAAAATGGTCATTCTTCTTTCTCAAACTGGTACGATAAGCCAGATGCTCATCACTACCTTTTTTCACCTTCTTGTTCCTTGAACCTACCCGGATATACACAAACGACTCATTTGTATCGGAAACATCTTCAAAGTTAGGCTCCAAAAATTCTTAATCCCTTCTGTTTCTTCTTCTTCATCAATCAAGGTATTCACTGCTGGTGTTTCAGTTTCAGAGACAGTCACATGGACTTCTTGTGTTGAAACATCCGGTTCTAAAACAACAGGTTAAGGTACCACCGGTTCTTGAACTACCGGTTCTTAAACAACTGGTTTTCTACAATAGGTGTTCTTCATTTTGGTCTTTTAACTCTAGCTTGTTATGGTTGCTAATTCTGTTCTTCTACCCAACTATAATCTAACTCCTCTGAATCGCTACCTTATGAATGACGAGCTGCACCCTGAGCTGGTGCAACATAGTTTGGGTTAGCCAAATGACCAATCAATCTCTTAAGTTTTGGTTGTTCTTCAAGTGACTTTTTCTGATAAGAAGCCAATGCACCCACACTTGTCTCATTCATATGCTTGAGATCCATCTTTTGCTCTTCATGCTTCACTAGATCAGGATACAAATCATTCAAGATCATCTGAAGAAATCTCGGATACAATACTGCTTTCTTGTGCCTTTAAGTCAGATTATCTCTCATGTAGTGAAAGATTAATCCAACAACATTGTATGGACGATTCATGATCAAGGCATTCAACAAGGACAACATCATTAGACCAACCTCATCATTTCCTGAAATCCTGTGCCCTAGACATAGTAGCAAAACATGCACCAGGAATTTGTAAGGAACACTGAGGGATGACTTATAAATCCCCTCCCGACTTGGATCATCAGTATACCAAATCCTCTTTAACAACGCTATGTTATCAGCATGAGAAAATTCCAACGGAGCATTTGTTGTGTCATCAGTCAGCTTTAATACTCTCCGAACGTCTTCTTCAGTGAATTTAACAGTTCTGTTTTGGACAGTTGCAGAAATTCTGATAGGATCATCAGTAATCGTTCTTGCAGTACTCCAAAATTCTACCAGAATATCACGATACACATCACACGATTGTGTAATGGAATAATGTATTATTGATCTTCTTAAGAAATCAAAAATTCCCAATGCTCCAAATTTAGCGAGCTTTGAACGAGCAACTCCGAGATGAGCACAAATGTTATGCTTATCACCAACTGTCAAATCGTTCGTCATATCTGAGAACACATAAAATGAAAATTTTTATTAAATTCAATGTTATTAACATATATGTTCACAAATTTCATCAGTTCATTGTCATTCGCCTAAACAATTGACATTTTATTCAAAAATCAACATTGGATGAACTTGAGCCGCACATGGTCCGAACTCTAGACGAACTGAAATTGGCGTCCGAGCCTGTTCCGAACTTGACCTGGTCAAAGGTCAATGTTGACCTTCGGTCAACGTCTGAACTCCCTAGTCAACGTCCGAACCTTGGTCGAACTTTGTCCGAACTCCAGGTTCGGTAGCCGAACTTTAGGTTCGGCAACCTGACGAACACTGAGAGGTTCAAACTCTCTAAAAATCGATTCAGAGCAAATCAGACCACAAGCTTTTAACCATTTGATCGGTTTTTGATTGCGAATCCATAGACCCCATTTTTACCATCTAAAATGACCTCTATATATATTTAATTTCAGATCTATGAGTTATAAAACCCTCGAGATGGTTTTTGACCAAAATACTCACAGAAAATGACCAAAAATAACAACCGAATACACCCTTTCACTCGGAATGAGAATCCCTACCTAAATCCGGTCTCAGTACACGTAAACACACAAGCAATCGAGTTTGGAAATTTTGGCAGAGGTTCGGTAAGAATTCGGAATATGAGAAATAGTGAATGTCAGAACCTCAAGTTTGGCTATTTATTTCCTGAGGGTTCGGCTTGTCCGAACTCTATCCGAAGTCCATGTTTGGCTTCAAACCTTGTCCGAACTCTGTCTTCGGCTCATCTGAAAGCTATCCGAACTCTAACTTTGGAGAATCCGAACTTAAGGTTCGGATGTCCGAACTTAGGGTTAGGCCATTTCCAAAAAATTTCAATTGAAACCCTGAATTTTGAAGAATCTTCAAAGTTTTAAATTTTGTCAATTTGCACCAAACTTTGTTCAGTTTAATGATGAACTTTCTGATTTCAAATACATTTGGTTGTAACCGGCATAATTTTGATTTTTCACTATCGATTGATCGAAAATAAAATTGAAACAAAATATTTTTGATTTTTATAAAATTTTCAAACACACCGAAAATATTTTTGGATTTTACAAGATTATGCTAAAACACACCTAAAATCTTTTTGAACTTTTCAGATATTCAAAACAAATAACCAAACAGAAATGAAATAACATAAATGAAAAGCATAATAAATTAATTTTTTGCGAGAAAGATCTCGACACACTTCAATTCTTAATTTTAATCAGCATGCAAGTCAAGTAGGCAGATAATACAACTTTTCTGTTTATTTCAGTTCAGGCAGATCAATTTCTATAGCTTTCTGATATGTTAAGGTATGACTTAACAAGCATTTGTATTTATGATAGCCCACACAATCAGAAATACTGGCAATCTGGCTTATTCTATTTTTCTATTTTTCACAGAATTTTGAATTTCAACAGAGATTTATCGTCCATGGTGTTTCATGCAAAAAGCAGAAACCTAAACAAACAACAATCAGGTCAGCCTTGTGGGCACGTAGAGAAAGTCCGATTATTTAGGAAAACAAGAAATAGAAAATAAAGCAGAAATTGTATAATCTAACAACAATCAGGTCGGTACTCCCGTACACGCAGAGAAAATCCGATGGATTATACGAAACACCAAAGAAAATAAAGCAGAACGTCAAACGAACACCAATCAGGTCAATCTTTTGATACGCAGAGAAAGGACGACCGTTTGACAAAATAAAGAAAATCAAACAAGTTGAAATTTTTACAAAATGAAAGCATGCATACACCAGAACATCTCTTATTCTGTTTTTGTATTATTTTCATTTTTATTGCCAAAATCACACAACATCCATCAAGATGTGCCTCACAATAGTCAAGCGGAAATTTTATGTTGATATCATACTAGTATATATCAGATTTGCCTTCACACATTTAACTAACCAAACAAGTACCTACAGCCTTTATTTCTACTTTATCCATGGTTGATAACATACGCCGATGTGTATGGAATATTGCGCTTGGAAGATTTCCGGCTGAATGCAAATTTTGTTATGTTCCGGCTGAAGTTGAAGTTGAAGCAGAATTCTCACTTCAAGCAGAACTGGCAGTTCAAGCGGAAAGAAGCAGTTTTGTCCTGTAGCGAATATTCCGGGTGAACTCGATTATCCACTAGATAATGAGTTCAACCGGACTTTTCCTGAGATGTCTTTTCAGCAAGTCCAATCCTGCAAAAGCTTCTCGTATGCTTCTATATCTGATTCAAGCCGCTCTCCTAAAGTAGTATGTTGCTTCAAACACGCAAGATATTCCAAATGCCGATGTTTATTCTTTTGGTAGCTTTTATTTGACTTTATTGTTTACGGTCTAGATTAGATCGCATGAGATCAATGGCTGTCATTGATCTCATCTGCACTATATATAGCTTAGTTAGCTCATAGTTAACAGACACACGAACTTGTAATAGTGTAGCTTTGAGTTAATGCAAATAGTGCCAAGTATTTGTTACTTCGTTGTTACTATCTTTCTGCAAATCAAGCTTTTACATTATATACAAGAACTAAATATCGCTTAAGTAAAGTGAAATATAACTTAAATTCGGCAGGGTTATATTTGCAAGTAAAGGGCTTTTGTTTTAGTTTAACTCTAACTAATAACGATCCTACAAGTGGTATCAGAGCGTTGGTTCTCACTTTGAAGACTTTCAGTGCTTCAAAGTTGATACTTTACTTGCTTACTTTATAAGCCTTGCTCTTTCTTCTTTCAAAAGGTTTTTAAAATGAGTGATTTTAGTCTAAGTTGTCCAAATGGTTCTTCCAACAAACCGCCAATGTTCACTCCAGATGACTTTGGTACCTGGAAACTCAGGATGGAAGGTTTTGTTAGGATTTTGGACCGCCGTATTTAGAAATCTTTTACTGAAGGACCTTCCTCACCCATGGTTTCATCTGCTGATGATGCAGAAGTCAAGATACCAAAACCACTAGACAAAATATGTTGAATCTGACTATACTCCTCTCGAATTTGACCATAAGGCATATTGGACTCTACAGGTTGCACTTCCTAACTCCATCTTAAGTGGGTTCAAAGGATATAAAACTGCATTTGACCTGTGGAATGCCTTAAGTGAAATGTATGAAGGAACCAGTGAAGTAAAAGAAAACAAGAAAGATGTTTTAAAACAGAAGTATGAAAACTTTACTTTCAAATCTGGTGAAACAATGACAAACCAGTACTTAAGATTTGTTTCTTTGCTTGATGAACTCCAAAAGGTAGATGTAAAACTAGACCAGGTAGATGTAAACAGAAAGTTCCTACGTTCCCTGCCTTCTGTGTGGACAGTTTACACAGTGAGCATCAGGGAATGCAAAAACTTGAAAAAGATGAGACTCAGTGAACTTCATGGCATACTCAGTTCCTATGAAATGGAACTAGATCTTAAACAAAACTCATCTTCTGAGTCAACTCAGTTGTTTTCATCTGCTTTAGTAACTACTGATTTTAACAGTCAAAGGTCTTCAAATTCATTATCATATCAGTCACCTATTGTTAGTTTCCCTGAGACACCAAGGTGTCAAGAAAGTTTTTCAAACACGTTTGAAAACTCTCACAATGCTCATGTAGCAACTGACTCTTACCAAGGCTTCATACCTGAAGATCTTGAGTGTATAGGTGCTGATAATTTTGGAGGAAATGGACATAATGACTCAACTTGCTACGGTGTCTGTCAGAGCTCAAAGGTTTTACAAAAGAACTGGTAGAACCTATAAGGGAGCAAAAGGTGCTCACATAGGCCTTGACAAAAGCAAGGTGAAGTGCTATAACTGTCACCAACTTGGTAACGACATATAGACAGCTTTGAATATAAATTAACGTTAAGGGCTTATTTTTCTGTGATTGATTCTAATTTTAAGTTAAATTTTAAATTTGGGATTGTAGTATGATTAATGTTAAACTCCATGATATTCTAACAATCGTTCCATTGTCGCAGTGGTTTCTGCTATTGAACAGCCCGGGTTTGATCCTTTAGGAGGCCATTTTTTTTCTTTATTTATTTATTTATTTACTTTTTCCTTCTCTTCTGTTTTCTTTTCTTACCAACACCTCTTAATCAATGGTTTTTTCTAAACTTTTATTACCAAGAGTCCAAGAACCATTAATAAATGGATCCATATGCATAAAGATTTATATTAAGCGTATTCATAAACTGAAAGGTTTGATAAGATCGTGGGCGCTTTTTCTTCAATTTTCAACATGACTATTATTTGACTCGCCAAGCGGGTACTGGTTAAAGTCTACATGTAAAACCTGTAACTGAAAGTAATGGATCGACCGAAGAGGACGTATGGAATTAGCTAATTATCTACACCAGCCCTATTAAATACAAAAAAAAAAACATCAGCCTAGGTATATAAAAAACATCAAAGCTATAGAAACTTCATAGATGTGTTCCCTGTGTAATAAAACCTACCTATATATGTAAGCAAACTAAATCCCAAGAAAATTTGAAGAGCATACACTTAAATATCTTAAAGCAAACAAACCCTACCTTACATATTGAAAATTATCTACCTTACCTATTGAAAATTATCTACTAAAACGCCTATAAATCTGCAAATAAATTGGACCATACAAACTAAGCAAAATCGTTAGAAACAGCAGCGGAAGCAGCCGATGAGTAGCAATATAATTAAAGCAGTCTATGAAGAACAAAAAAAGGAACGTAAAATACAATTACCGTCGGTTCTTCGGTGGAAAGGATAAGCGATGAATAGATTGGAAACTGAAATGGGAAAGAAGAAGATAGAAGAAGGGAAATTCAGGTGAGTGGGAATGCTAGAAAGGCTAGGAGAAGAAGAGGCTGCCATGTTTAGGTTGTGGGCTTTTAAAAGAACCGCCCAATAAATTTTTGACGCACGAGCAGGCGGAAAGATAAAAGAGAAAGCTGGAGGGACTCGAACCGGGGACTGTCATCGTAACACCCCGCACCTTACCACCACAGCATGCCGTCGATGATCCTTACAAATTTCTTTTGGGCCACGAAAAACCGGCTTTTTTGCTGAGCAGTTATAGCTCCTTCAAACGAACACGTGGCTTTGCACTTGTCATTATGCTTACCCTTTTAGCCCTTTTATTAATTTAGAAAACCGAAGATATAAATTTGTTATGTATGACACTTTGTAAGATGATTACAAAGGTTAATGATGTAGCATATAGTGCATAGAAGAATTTTTAATTGGCGGTATGATTCGTTATGAGATTGTCAGAGGATCTTAGTTGCTATTTATAGAACTGTTAGGACCTAGACGGTTCGTCATAGAAGAATAAGATATTATTCGTTTTAATAGGGAGAATTACATATATCCCTCTACCTTGGAATAAAATTGCATATTTTCTCAAAATACAAGTTTTTAATGCATAATGTACAATGCCCTTTAAGCATAATTTGGAGATATATGTAATTTCTCAAGTTTAGAGGGGGAGATATGCAAATTATCCACTTGGTGATAAATGTGAGCTGTTTTATTCTTGAAGATTGTGTTCGAGTTGCTCCTTGAACTCTTCATTTGTACGTCCCCACGCCATCGTCCAAGATCATCAAGAATATTTGGCCGTTATCTTATGTAAATTTCAAACTCTTTACAGTTTGAAAAAAAAACTTCAAACTCTTTCGAAGTTCCTTGTGAAAGACCGTTGTTTGACTTCTAAGTATTCTAGAAGTCTTTATACAAATTCTATGAAAAAACAGAACTCCATATCGGAATCGTTCTGAATTTCTAAAAGCTCAGAAATTCTATACCATTTTTTTCTTCTTTTTTATTACATGTTTTTTCTTTAATACTTTCATGATACATTTGGATGGTCTTAACAATCTCCCCTAAATATTAAATGGAAATTACTTGATAAGGAATTCATTACATATGTCAAAAAGAAAAATTTACAAAAGTGATAAGAATTTAAGATGGTTGGTTCATTAGTGATGGAGCAAAACGGGAAACCCTTCTTGGGAGGTATTCTTTTTGTGCATTCAAACTACAAAGTTGTCATGGCTTCTATTCATTTTATGGTTTCTTCGATAATTGCATCAAATTTTTATGTCTTCTTCTGGTGGGAATGTTCCAGGGTGTTTCCACATCCAGTCATCCATATATTTGAGCAATGCAGAATATCTTGAAGAGTCATGGAGGTTAATTAAAATTGTTCCTGATCCTCTCCGAAACAACTTCTTTTTCTCATGATCTCTATAGAGGATAATTGCTTTAGGGTCATAATCATTTCACCAGATCCTTTGAATTAAACACCTTCAAAGAATCAGGAGTGGTTTCATTTGGCCTAGTCATGTTGAGTTTTATTATTCTTTTTCCAAGATGCAGACCTAAATGAAAGTCATTTAAAGATCTACTTGCCGGCTTCTCTGATCCTATAGATTGCTTGTTAACCCGTTTCTCGCAGCATGCATGAAAACATATTGGATTGATGCCTCCAATATGATTCTCAATTGGTAAATCATCATCATGATAATAACAAGTGTGATATGGACGTTCCATGATTGATTTATACGGAAGAAAAGATGAATAAAAATAGAAATATATAGAATTCGATGAACAAGTAAACAAACTGGAATTAAAACACAAAAATCGATTTTGCATTCACTGTGTAGAGAAATACAAACCGATGGATATTCATAATCTGACTTTGTTCGACCCTCCTATATACATGTTTTGCTGAACCGTCGCAACCCCTGATTTCTAGGGATGTTCACGGCGTTTACAGTTATCCAAAAACTGTTTAACACCGTAACTCAAGTTGAGGTATACGGCTGGAACAAAACCTTGACACACTGGACTTAAAATAAATCTATAATGCTTAGGGTGGGCTAATCTATTAAGGCCCAAACACCCTCTAAACTTAAAGCAACTTATTGACCCAATTACTTAATAAGACACAAATTAAAATAGATGTTCAAGACTAACTAAAATAATAAAACTAACAATCTCCCCCTTAGTCTTGACATCTTCATTGCTCCATCTTGATCTTCATGCTTCAATAATGGTGACCTTGTCACCACCCATGTGCACATATCCTTCGAGCTCAATCACTTGATCATCCTTGCCTTCAACTTCTTTAACAATCTCCACTTTGTTTTCATCATGCCCCTCGACCGGTTCTTCTTCGTCATCGAACATCTTCATGTTGCCAACTTGCATGTCACCAATTAGACCACAACCCGGTGGAAAGTCTCGAGTAGCACTAACCTTGTGTTTCTTCCATTTTGGTTTGTCAACCTTTTCTTCAATCACCTTTTCCACATTATTTTCTTTGTCATTTTCTTTAAGGACTAGGTAATGCATTTCCATCATGTCAAGGTATGACACGAAAATGCCAAGTAAATTTGGTCCTTCCTCCCATGGTAACTCCATAATGTCACAAACTTTGGTCCACTTGTTTTGTTGAATCACTTCTTTGTATCCAACCGATATTTTGACCACCATGTAGAGATCGAGTAAGTCGACCTCACAACCATTTGCCGTGACCGGTGGAAAATCTTTTCCATGAACATCCAAACAATTTTCAAAGTACCAACGCACCATATCTTCAAAATATTTTCTAATACTTTCCTTGTGCTTGTCAACAAACATGTTAATCGTGATCATATCTAAAAATGCAACAAGTGTTTGCATGTCACATACCTCGATTGGTTTCTTATCTTTGTTGAATAGTGGTTCTTTAACCGCCATCCCTAAATGTTCCTCCATGCACTCTTGACGATCATAGTACCCATGCAAATATGCTTCAAGTTTCTCCCTTTCACAGTTGTAGTCACATTTTTCGCTAAGTTTCTCAAAATAGGTGTTCAAATATTCTTCCTCCAACGTCTTACCATCTTTATTTTCAACCACACTCTCTACTTTATTGTTTTTGCCAAACATTCTTTTCAAAGTACATTTACTTCCATCACATATGGCTTCAATTCCTTGATGAAGGAGTTGTTCCATACTTAAAACGTTTTTGTCTAGATTTGGCAAATAACTCACACATGAAATTCGTTTCATTTTTCCTTCAATTTCAAGATCGATTTCCCCAATACCATGAATGAAAACAAAATCGTTTTCACCCTCATGAATGTTAACCCCAAACGTTCGTTTGAAATTAACAAACTTGTCCCTATTGCCACTTACATGATTCTTAAAGTTTGGATCCACTTCCCAAATATCCGACCACTTCCCCGTGTCGGTTCCCTTTACTATGTAAGATTCCAAACTTTCTCCCATCTTATTATTCAGAAATTTTGTTGGACACATCGAAGCAATATGCCCAATCATGTGGCAATAAAAACACTTAAAGTTTACCTTTTTAATCGGATTCTTGCTTGAACTTGCACCCGGCGTCCTGTAGTACTTCTTCATCTTTGCCTTTTGTATAACCTTTTTTGCGAGACTGATCTTCTTACCCCTTCGAGGTACAAAAGTTAGAGGCTTTTTTCCTTTGCGATCTTCCTTGCGTTCCAAGCCCATTCTTGCAAACCCCTTCGTTATTCCGCCATCTTCCCTCTTGGATTTGGCCTTTCCTTTGCGGTTTCTTCTAATGCGACTTGAACCTTGAGTCTCCAAAGTGAAAGTACGGGCGTCTCCCTCCCCTCTTGAATCTTGTGTGTCTCGAACAGGAACCTTGGCTTTGATGCCACTGTTAACCCGTTTCTCGCAGCATGCATGAGAACATATTGGATTGATGCCTCCAATATGATTCTCAATTGGTAAATCATCATCATGATAATAACAAGTGTGATATGGACGTTCCATGATTGATTTGTACGGAAGAAAAGATGAATAGAAACAGAAATATATAGAATTCGATGAACAAGTAAACAAACTGGAATTAAAACACAAAAATCGATTTTGCATTCACTGTGTAGAGAAATACAAACCGATGGATATTCATAATCTGACTTTGTTCGACCATCCTATATACATGTTTGGTTGAACCGTCGCAACCCCTGATTTCTAGGGATGTTCACAGCGTTTACAGTTATCCAAAAACTATTTAACACCGTAACTCAAGTTGAGGTATACGGCTGGAACAAAACCTTGACACATTGGACTTAAAACAAATCTATAATGCTTAGGGTGGGCTAATCTATTAAGGCCCAAACACCCTCTAAACTTAAAGCAACTTATTGACCCAATTACTTAATAATACACAAATTAAAATAGATGTTCAAGACTAACTAAAATAATAAAACTAACATTGCTCTTCTATACACAAGTGAATGTTTATCATGTTGGAATTTTGGGAGAAAATTAGTGAAAATTGGGTTTTTTCACTAAGTGTGAAAATGAGTTTTTCACCAACATTGTACACAAATAAAATACAGATAACATAGGTTGTTGATGCTGTATTTTCTGGGTTTATGTAGTACGTTGTGAGGGTTTTCAACGCACTAAACCATGTCCAAAACCGAGCTCGTATGTGTGACATCCGAGAATTCCTAGGTTAACTTCCGTTAGACAATCTCCGTTAGTTACGTTATAAGTGTTAACTTAGTAACTAATGCTTAACTAGGCCGAATACGTCCACGACCTTTGGTTGATCACTGAACCCGACCACTTGTGTTATGTGTTCATTTATTTATGGTCATTATGTGCAATGTGATTTAAACGCATGATTTAGTATTATTAATAGCATGACAAATTCATGAATCGTGCTTATCTTGCTTAGAATGTAAATTGGCCCCTTTTTGGTTGCCAGCGAAACTACCGAGCGAAACTATAGATTCGCTCGGTAGCTAAACTTTTGATTTACAAGTATTCAGAGTTAGTTTCGCCTGGCCAGCGAAACTGCCAGCGAAACTAGCACCTGATCTATATGATATATAAAGCCAACCAAAACCCTAATCCTCATTACTTACATCATTTCTCAAAAACACACACACTCTCCTGAAATTCTGACCAGCCAAGAAACCACCACGAGCCGCCGTCATCTCAGTTGGCGAACTCATCCAATCGAATCCTAGATCGAACCGTGAGTCTCCAAAACCATATTTCATGCATATTCTATGTGTTTTCTTAAAAAGCATGACCAAACCTTCATAGAATTGTTTGATCTTCTAGTATGATGCTTAGGAATGTTAGATCTAACATAAAGTCTGCAACTTTACGTGTAAAATCATGCCATAATAAAGATTTATGCTAGTTAGGTCATTTTATGCTTAAAAGGTGTTCTTGGTGATTTGATGGTGAAAATCCATGTTTAAGGTGTTAAAACTTACTGTTTAATGTTGGTAAATGTTTATGCATGCTAGATAATGAATTACATGAAGTATGGAAGCTGTTAGATTGATTTTTGGTCTTAAAAACGAGTTTTCTGCGTTTAGCGAAACTGTGTGTTCTCTGGGCGAAACTATATAGCGAAACTATTTGAATATCCTTCCAGCGACACTGTACAGCGAAACTATAGTGTCGCCGTGAAAACTAAGTAGACCTACTCGAACGAAACTACCAAGCGAAACAACCAAAGACTCCTGAACGAAAGTTCAAACCAGTTTCGAGCGAATCTATGCTAGCGAAACTGTGTCATCAGTTTCGAGCGAAACTAGCTAGCGAAACTGTGCCATCGGGTATTCCCTAGCGAAAGTGCTGCCCGTGCACATAGCGAAACTGTGTAGCGAAACTGTGCCAAGACCAAAACCCAAACTTGTGCAACTTATTTGAATGTTATGCCATGACTTACATGATTATGCAATAATGAAACATGCTTTGATTTCTGAGTTATGTGAACCCTCGTTTATGATCAACCATCGGTGTCGTGTGTCGGTATGTCGTGTGTCGGTATGTCGTGTCATAGTTCCAACGTGCTATGTTATGGGCCATAGTGACGTAAGTTAAAGATTAGACACAAAACTAATACTTAAGACCTTAATGTGATTATTAGGTCTTCGTTAGCAACCATACTTGGATTATTTAGCAAGTGTAGCAGTGCAACCAAAGGTGAGTGTCACTAACCCGTTTACTGTGAGCCCGTTTGGGACACACTGAATAACTTGATGAAAAACAATGCTGACAACCTTATGAGTGCTACACACCTCTTTTATGAACTTGAAACCTTATGAGTGCCACGCACCTCTTTGATAAACTCGAAGTGTTTTATGGGAAACACTTGTGGAACTTAAACAAACCATTTCTGAAACGAAACTGAGAACATTTTGAGATTCATGAGAATCCGGTAAACCGTTTTAATATGGCTAGTGTAGGTTAAAGTCTAAACCACATGATATCACATGATCTCTAAGGATTTCCTTTTAACTGAAAAAGTCCTCAACTTAATTGTGCCATTAATTGTAAAGCGAGGGGATGTTGGGTAGATCTACTGGAGTTTGACAAACTCCGCCTCGTGACACTGGAGGTGCACGGAGGTACAATATCAGCCTATCTGACCGTGATCCCGAGAGGACACGGGGGAGGCAAAGCCGCGATGACGTATGTCCGCAAAACAAAATAGATGATGGCGATGCCACTACAATACTCATTAGTCAGCTTTGGTACAAACTTCCTTAGTGCATGGAACAACGGATTAGCTACCCGCGATATCGGTTGAGCACTTTAATTTTACAAAACTAGTACATACCCGATAACGCATGTTACGGACACTACTTTACTAAATCACTCTACTATGTTTATGAACGGATGTATATCACTGAGCATTGCTTTTCACAAATAAATATTACATAAGTATATGTTGACACAATTATGGTTATGAGACCGGGCCACTGCGTGACAAGCCCACTGTGAACTCACCAACCGTTAGGTTGACACTTGCGTGGTTTAAACTTTTGCAGATCGCTGAGGAGTATCCGGAGCGGGTTGGCATGGCACATGAAGACATTTTACTTTTGTTTAAATCATATTGGGAATTTAAAACAATGACTTTGTAAAGCACGTGGTTAGTGCTAAGACAATATTTTCCGCTACGTATTGTGAGACTTTATTTATGACATATTTTTGGACTAACTTTGATTCGTTTAGTATTTGTAACTAATGGTTGTGGTCCTGGTTTGCTCGCACCCCTTAACGGTATAAACTCCGTTAGTGGTTATTTGGGGGTGTGACAGATTGGTATCAGAGCCATAAGTTGCAGAGAACTGGAATCATTTTTGAAAAACGATTTGGAAACTGCAACTTGAAACCTTAGTTACAAACGAACAAACAAATTCCCAAAACAAAAATTTTCACGTGCCAACCTGGGATACTCGCTCTGCTGTGTAAGTAAATGCTTCGTACGTATGTATATATATATATATATATATATATAAATATATATATAGACCGTGTCTAAGTAGTCTAACGGAAAAACCTTAGGAAAAATTTGCACACATGAATACGAAATGCGAACGCTAATACGCACACTGTTCCGGGGGAAAGCGACAACGAAACGATGCTACGCACTACGTCCTGATTTCTACTACAATGACTACGCCGACGGTGACTTTTATGGGAAAGCCGACTTTCGACGATAGTACTTACGACTTACGACGTTCTTCGACGACACCTCAATTTTGCACGAAAATTTTTCTGGACTAATAGTGGGATAACGGGAAATTGTTAATATACATATTATGGGATATGTATAAAGTATAACTGTGACTGAACACTGGCTACTTTAACTGTCCAGAAAATGCCTGGAAGAGGACACGGAAGGAACAACATTAACCTGACACCTGCACAACTGCAAGCTATGATAAATGAACACGTGCAAGCCGCAGTGGCAGCCGCCCAAGCTGCATTCGCCGCGCAGGGTAATTAATATGCCGGTTAAGGCACAAAGCGATTATATTTTGACTTGTTTAAACTTAAAACCCGAACTATTTATGCATCAGGAAACCTCCATCACTGCACGTTTAAGTCCTTCATGGACTGCAAGCCGATGACGTTTTCCGGCGAGGAAGGAGCGGTAGGACTCCTCAGGTGGATCGAGAAGTCTGAGAAGGTCTTCTCTATGTGCAACTGCCCTGCTGAGAGCAAAGTGAAATATGCGACTGGTACCTTCGAGGGAGCTGCTCTCACCTGGTGGAATGCCGAAATCCAGATGATTGGGTTAGATGCGGCTAATGGCATGGAATGGGAAGCGTTTAAAGAACTGATTATGGAGGAGTACTGTCCCCGTGACCAAGTAAAGAAGTTAGAGGGTGAATTCTTGAATCTGAAAATGATAGGGTCTGAAGTTGAACAGTATACTGCGCGTTACCACGAATACGCGGTACTATGCCCAACAATGGTTGATGCTGAGTTCAAACGCATCGAGCGTTATTTGGAAGGCCTCGCGCCTCAAATCAAAGGACTAGTGACTGCCAGCAACCCCACAACCGTGCAGCAAGCCATCCGTTTGGCTCACAAGCTTACTGATCAGGAAATTGAGAAAGGTACACTTCCTGCAAAAGCCTCAGAGAAGACTGCCTTAAGTGGCAAAAGAAAAGCTGATGATGAAGCTCCTGAAAACTCAATGAACAATCAGAGTGTTGGAAACAGCACTGGGAGGTCTTATAACTCCCAAGGTCAAAGCAAAAGGTCTGGGAACAACAGTGGAAACAACCGCCAGGGCGGTAACGGTCAAAGTAACTACAAGGGTAACCTGCCCATGTGTAACAAGTGTGGGAAGCATCACGCTGGTATTTGTAGAAGGAGTTTGAACTGCGAGAGATGTGGCAAGAAAAGCCACGAAGCAAAAGACTGCTGGGCAATTTTACCTGAGCAACAAAACCGCCCAAGGCAAAACAACAACAACAATCATGGCAACAACAACTATGGAAACAACCGGGGCAATGGGAACAACAATGGTCAGAACCGTAACAACAACAATGAAGCTCCCAGAGGAAATGGTAATGGGAACTGCTATGAATGTGGTGCTCAAGGCCACATTAAGAGAGACTGCCCACAGTTGAGAAGACAGGGAAATGGAAATCAGGGAAACAATGGTGGGAATGGTAATGGCGGAGGAAATGGCAACGGGAATGGCAACAACGGGAATGGTAACGGCAGGGGAAGAGCTTTCGTTATGGGGCAAGGAGAAGCTCGCAACGACGCCAACGTGATTAACGGTAAATTTATGCTAAATGGTTTCTTCGCTACTGTATTGTTTGATTCTGGTGCTGAAAGAAGTTTTATTTCCACTAAGTTTGCTAAGCTAATTAATGCTAAACCGATTGACTTAGATGCTAAATATGTGGTAGAATTAGCGAATGGTAAACTTCATGATACGACTCAGATAGTTAAGGACTGTAAGTTAGAGCTAGCTGGCCATACGTTAGGAATCGATCTTATGCCTTTCCCGATTGGAAGTTTTGATGTCATAGTAGGAATGGATTGGTTATCTGAAAACCGAGCTGAAATTTTATGTCAAGAAAAAGTGATTCGTATTCCACTCGAAGAAGGTGAAGTGTTAACAGTTCAAGGTGAAAAAGGTGGAGCAGTCACCGGTATTATTTCGTTTCTTAAAGCTCAAAAGTGCCTTCGTAAAGGACACTTCGCAATCCTTGCAAACGTCACCGACACGACACTTCCCGAGCGTAGAATCAATGACTACCCGATAGTCCGCGACTTCCAAGATGTATTTCCTGATGATTTGCCTGGTTTGCCTCCATTTCGACAAGTCGAGTTTGGAATCGACTTAACTCCCGGAGCGGCTCCGATTGCACGCGCCCCGTACCGTTTGGCGGTAAGCGAACTCAACGAACTCTCCGCACAACTTCAAGAGTTACTCGACAAAGGGTTTATTCGTCCAAGTTCGTCTCCATGGGGAGCACCGGTATTGTTTGTTAAGAAGAAAGATGGAACGTTCCGAATGTGTATCGACTACCGAGAGCTAAACAAGGTTACTATCAAGAATCGGTATCCACTTCCTCGAATCGACGATCTTTTCGACCAACTGCAAGGTTCGAGCTACTATTCAAAGATTGATCTACGGTCTGGATATCACCAACTTCGTGTTCGTGATGAGGATATCCCCAAGACTGCTTTCAGGACTCGGTATGGTCATTACGAGTTTTTAGTTATGCCGTTTGGGCTAACTAATGCGCCTGCTGTGTTTATGGATCTGATGAATCGGGTGTGCAAGCCGTACCTCGATCAGTTTGTGATAGTTTTCATTGACGATATTTTAATCTACTCCAAGACAAAGGAAGAACACGAGAATCACCTACGACTTATCTTGGAATTACTCCGCAAGGAACAACTTTACGCCAAGTTTTCAAAGTGCGATTTTTGGATTCGCGAAGTCCAGTTCCTTGGACACATTGTTAATCAGGATGGAATTCATGTTGACCCAGCTAAAGTGGAAGCTATCAAGAATTGGTCTACCCCGAGAGCGCCGACCGAAATCCGACAATTTTTGGGACTTGCCGGATATTACCGAAGATTCATCAAGGGTTTCTCGCAATTGGCTCAACCCTTAACAGCCTTAACGCACAAAGGAGTGCAATATAGATGGGGTGAAAAAGAAGAACACGCGTTTCAAACTCTTAAGGACATGTTATGTTCAGCTCCGATTCTCTCGTTACCCGAAGGGGTTGACGACTTCGTGGTTTACTGCGATGCATCCATTCAAGGACTCGGTTGCGTGTTGATGCAACGAGACAAAGTGATTGCCTACGGGTCCAGGCAACTGAAGGTCAATGAGAAGAATTACACAACACATGATTTGGAATTAGGAGCCGTTGTATTTGCACTCAAGATTTGGAGACATTACCTCTACGGAACAAAGTGCACGATATTTACCGACCACAAAAGCTTACAACATATCTTTGAACAAAAGGACCTCAACATGCGACAACGAAGGTGGGTCGAGCTACTAAATGATTATGACTTAGCAATTAAGTATCACCCGGGAAAAGCCAATGTTGTGGCTGACGCCTTAAGTCGAAAAGAGTACGAAAGGCCTCGACGAGTACGAGCGCTACAACTTACCATTCACACGGGACTGCCGGATCGAATCCGCGATGCTCAACAAGAAGCTTTAAAAGAAGAAAACTTCGCAGCTGAAGCACTGCGAGGGGTGGATGGTAACTCTGAAATTAAGTCCGACGGACTCAGATATTACAATGACAGAATTTGGATTCCTTTACTTGGGAATCTCCGTGAGCTCGTGATGGACGAGGCTCACAAGTCAAGGTATTCGGTGCACCCTGGATCGGACAAAATGTACCAAGATTTGAAGAACTTGTATTGGTGGCCGAATATGAAAGCCGACATTGCGCGATATGTGGCTAAGTGTTTAACATGCTCAAGAGTTAAGATCGAGTACCAAAAGCCTTCTGGGTTATTGCAGCAACCAAAGATCCCGGAATGGAAATGGGAGGATATCTCCATGGATTTCGTAACAGGACTACCTCATCGATCAAATCGACCAGATGCGATTTGGGTTATCATTGATCGATTAACCAAATCTGCACACTTTATTCCAATAAGGGAAAATGACAATATGGATAAGTTAACGAAGCTGTACATTGACCGAATTGTGGCACTTCATGGAGTGCCTAAGACCATTATCTCCGACCGAGATCCTCGATTTACTTCCCGACTGTGGCAATCTATGCAAGACGCACTGGGAACCAGACTGGATATGAGTACAGCTTATCACCCGCAGACCGATGGTCAGACGGAACGAACTATTCAGACACTGGAAGACATGCTCCGAGCTTGCGTTCTCGACTTCGGTAAAGACTGGGAGGCTCACCTTCCGTTGGTGGAGTTCTCCTACAACAACAGTTATCATACGAGCATCGGTGCAGCACCTTTTGAAGCTCTTTATGGCAGAAAATGCAGATCGCCCGTGTGTTGGGCCGAAACGGGTGAGAAAGGACTCACCGGACCGGAAATCATTCATGATACCACTGAACGAATTATTCAAATCAGAAAACGGATAGCCGCAGCACGTGACAGGCAAAAGAGCTATGCCGACAAACGCCGTAAACCTTTGAAGTTCGAGGTAGGCGACAAGGTACTATTGAAGGTATCTCCCTGGAAAGGAGTGATACGCTTCGGAAAGCGTGGAAAGCTGAATCCTCGCTATATCGGTCCATTTGAAATCATTGGGGAAGTAGGCCCGGTGGCCTACCGATTACAACTCCCTGCTGAACTCGATGGAGTTCACAACGTGTTTCACGTCTCGAATCTGAAGAAATGTCTGGCTGAAGACACTGAAATAATTCCCTTGGAGGAATTGGAAATCGACGAACATCTGAGATTTATTGAGCAACCGGTGGAAATCATGGGACGCGAGGAGAAAGCCCTCAAACGTAGCAAGATTCCGATCGTCAAGGTTCGATGGAACTCAAAGCGTGGACCTGAATATACATGGGAACGAGAGGATCAGATGAAGAAAAAGTATCCTCACTTGTTCGGGCAAACGTCCACGGAAACTCAAGGTATGATTTAATTTTGGGGACCAAAATTCCTTTAACAGGAGGAGGATGTGGCAACCCTAAAACTTTTGCTTTCTTTCCCCAGCAACAACAGCAACAACGACAGCCGAGGCTGCGAACGCTACAACGCAAGAATAATTTTCGGGACGAAAATTCCATTTACAAGGGGATGATGTGACATCCGAGAATTCCGAGGTTAACTTCCGTTAGATAATCTCCGTTAGTTACGTTATAAGTGTTAACTTAGTAACTAATGCTTAACTAGGCCGAATACGTCCACGACCTTTGGTTGATCACTGAACCCGACCACTTGTGTTATGTGTTCATTTATTTATGGTCATTATGTGCAATGTGATTTAAACGCATGATTTAGTATTATTAATAGCATGACAAATTCATGAATCGTGCTTATCTTGCTTAGAATGTAAATTGGCCCCTTTTTGGTTGCCAGCGAAACTACCGAGCGAAACTGTAGATTCGCTCGGTAGCTAAACTTTTGATTTACAAGTATTCAGAGTTAGTTTCGCCTGGCCAGCGAAACTGCCAGCGAAACTAGCACCTGATCTATATGATATATAAAGCCAACCAAAACCCTAATCCTCATTACTTACATCATTTCTCAAAAACACACACACTCTCCTGAAATTCTGACCAGCCGAGAAACCACCACGAGCCGCCGTCATCTCAGTTGGCGAACTCATCCAATCGGATCCTAGATCGAACCGTGAGTCTCCAAAACCATTTTTCATGCATATTCTATGTGTTTTCTTAAAAAGCATGACCAAACCTTCATAGAATTGTTTGATCTTCTAGTATGATGCTTAGGAATGTTAGATCTAACATAAAGTCTGCAACTTTACGTGTAAAATCATGCCATAATAAAGATTTATGCTAGTTAGGTCATTTTATGCTTAAAAGGTGTTCTTGGTGATTTGATGGTGAAAATCCATGTTTAAGGTGTTAAAACTTACTGTTTAATGTTGGTAAATGTTTATGCATGCTAGATAATGAATTACATGAAGTATGGAAGCTGTTAGATTGATTTTTGGTCTTAAAAACGAGTTTTCTGCGTTTAGCGAAACTGTGTGTTCTCTGGGCGAAACTATATAGCGAAACTATTTGAATATCCTTCCAGCGACACTGTACAGCGAAACTATAGTGTCGCCGTGAAAACTAAGTAGACCTACTCGAACGAAACTACCAAGCGAAACAACCAAAGACTCCTGAACGAAAGTTCAAACCAGTTTCGAGCGAATCTATGCTAGCGAAACTGTGTCATCAGTTTCGAGCGAAACTAGCTAGCGAAACTGTGCCATCGGGTATTCCCTAGCGAAAGTGCTGCCCGTGCACATAGCGAAACTGTGTAGCGAAACTGTGCCAAGACCAAAACCCAAACTTGTGCAACTTATTTGAATGTTATGCCATGACTTACATGATTTTGCAATAATGAAACATGCTTTGATTTCTGAGTTATGTGAACCCTCGTTTATGATCAACCATCGGTGTCGTGTGTCGGTATGTCGTGTCATAGTTCCAACGTGCTATGTTATGGGCCATAGTGACGTAAGTTAAAGATTAGACACAAAACTAATACTTAAGACCTTAATGTGATTATTAGGTCTTCGTTAGCAACCATACTTGGATTATTTAGCAAGTGTAGCATGTGCAACCAAAGGTGAGTGTCACTAACCCGTTTACTGTGAGCCCGTTTGGGACACACTGAATAACTTGATGAAAAACAATGCTGACAACCTTATGAGTGCTACGCACCTCTTTTATGAACTTGAAACCTTATGAGTGCCACGCACCTCTTTGATAAACTCGAAGTGTTTTATGGGAAACACTTGTGGAACTTAAACAAACCATTTCTGAAACGAAACTGAGAACATTTTGAGATTCATGAGAATCCGGTAAACCGTTTTAATATGGCTAGTGTAGGTTAAAGTCTAAACCACATGATATCACATGATCTCTAAGGATTTCCTTTTAACTGAAAAAGTCCTCAACTTAATTGTGCCATTAATGGTAAAGCGAGGTGATGTTGCGTAGATCTACTGGAGTTTGACAAACTCCGCCTCGTGACACTGGAGGTGCACGGAGGTACAATATCAGCCTATCTGACCGTGATCCCGAGAGGACACGGGGGAGGCAAAGCCGCGATGACGTATGTCCGCAAAACAAAATAGATGATGGCGATGCCACTACAATACTCATTAGTCAGCTTTGGTACAAACTTCCTTAGTGCATGGAACAACGGATTAGCTACCCGCGATATCGGTTGAGCACTTTAATTTTACAAAACTAGTACATACCCGATAACGCATGTTACGGACACTACTTTACTAAATCACTCTACTATGTTTATGAACGGATGTATATCACTGAGCATTGCTTTTCACAAATAAATATTACATAAGTATATGTTGACACAATTATGGTTATGAGACCGGGCCACTGCGTGACAAGCCCACTGTGAACTCACCAACCGTTAGGTTGACACTTGCGTGGTTTAAACTTTTGCAGATCGCTGAGGAGTATCCGGAGCGGGTTGGCATGGCACATGAAGACATTTTACTTTTGTTTAAATCATATTGGGAATTTAAAACAATGACTTTGTAAAGCACGTGGTTAGTGCTAAGACAATATTTTTCGCTGCGTATTGTGAGACTTTATTTATGACATATTTTTGGACTAACTCTGATTCGTTTAGTATTTGTAACTAATGGTTGTGGTCCTGGTTTGCTCGCACCCCTTAACGGTATAAACTCCGTTAGTGGTTATTTGGGGGTGTGACAGTATGAATGAGATATTGACGCTCAAAGTTGAGGGTTCGCAACTGTGGAAGCTGCGAAAATAGAGAAGAAAATGTAGTTGAACTCATCCCACATTGGTTGTGGGATGAATCTTGAAGTGGTTAATAAGGTGGAAATTTCACATACTATTGTTTCCTCTAGTAGGACACATCCCTTGGACAACACCCCTAACTCGCACATGTCCGCACGTGTGGCGTGGACACAATGTGGCACTTTGATGGCGCACTTTGCACGCTCCCATCGCCGCGAGCCGCTTGCAAGCCGACATATTGTATTTTATCTCAGCCGAATGTGTTCTAGTTGAAGGTCAGACACCAGGTTCGAGCGGAGAGTTCAACCGGACGAGTTTCGGTTCGAGTTCAAGCGGAAAACAGGTTCAAGCGGACATCCGGTTGAAGTTCAGGCGGAACCCAGTTCAACCGGAATACTACTGACTGTTATGACTTAAACCACTTTAATTCCGAGCTGAAATAGAATATTTAATGTCAATTAAACCTGAATGCATATTAATATGTAGTTTGACTACAAATTGAATTCTTTTATGTTTCATGTGAGCTCCTCCACTATAAATAGAACCTCATGGGTTGAGGTTCTACACACTATGAAACACATTTCTTTCTATCTAAATCCTCTCATATCTTTCTCTCATATTATGTTCATGTGGGTCAAGAAAATTTATCTTCTTCGTAAAGAACTTCAAGCTCATCAAGGTAATTTTAAGCTTAGTGTTATCCCGGTCGTACAAACGGTTTAGGCGATTGTATCCTGGGAAACAAAACGGATCTTCGGTAGACCAGGAATTTGTTTTAAGGGACCCGGGTTTTGACCCGAATCCTTCGCCAAATATAAAATTACTTACATAACTAAAATTGATATATTGTTAAACTTATTCGCTTTCGTCAAAGAATCAACGCATCCACTGTTTCAAAACCAATCTAACTGATCATATAAATTATTAATTTTTTTAAATCTTTACACTATCTTAGTTTATTTCATTTTACTATAATTATTTCTTTTACTTACTTGTAATGCATTATTATTTCTAGCACAATGTTATGTAAATTCCTCTTTATTTCTATTGGAATTGTACTAGAAATAGGTAGATTAAAATCTATTTCCGTTGTATTGAAATAGACTAGTTATATTTCTTTTGTTGTAATCGTACCCGAAAAAATAAAATTGATATATTTTAATCAAATTTACGAACGATTTTTCTACAAACTTAAAACAAATTTTTAAAACACCGTTCGTTTTTTTATAAAAACTTCATTACCTCGAGTTTCAAAGTTGAACTTAGATTTCTCGAGTTGATTTAGTGTTTTAAAAATAATTTTTTTTCTTTTTTCGATTCAAAGTTGGTCTTAGAATCAAATGGGTGTCGGTTACAATAAAACCTAACATCCTTTTGTAGGACGTTAATTTTTTTTTAAACTATCATAACTCCATATGTTGGATGTTATAAAATTTTATTACATTACTAAACTCGTCCATTGGTTGGACGTTAAACCATAATCCATGAATTAGATGTAATTTTTCATTTAAGCCTCTATTAGTTGGAGATTAATAAAATTTTATTTAACCAATTAATGTTCATTAGTAGGACATTAAAACGAATTTATGCCCATTAGTTGGACATTATAACTAATTATTTGTCAATGTGAGACTAACCCACTTGGTAGAGGTTTTGTCCTCTTAGTTGGAGGTCATGAGTTTAAACCCTAACAATGGTGTAATTGGTGTTAATAAATATTTGATGTTCAAAAAAAACTAATTATGTCCATTAGTTGGACATTCAACTCAATTATGTCCATTTGTTGGACACATTATAATCATATTAATGTGACAAGTAAATACTATTAAAGTCCATTAGTTGGACTATAAATCGTATTTAAAACGTCTATAAGTTGAATAAATATGGAATAACCTCCAGCTTGATGGGGGAGGGATTGTCATATACTTTGACTTTTAGAAAAAGTTAAATATGTCTACAAAATTTCAGTTTAGAATCTTTTAATATATATCAATGTTGTAGAAAGCGCTAGGCGGTTGAGTACCGCCTAGTATTTAATCGGGATTAATCGGTTTGTAATTTTATATATGATTTTAAAAAGTATATATACATATAATGTTATTTATATACTTTTTTCATATAAATTTTTAAATATAAGAACCAAATGTGTCCTAGTAAATATAGAGGGGGATAAATGTTAAAATATTCTAACTAGTTTTATAGTTTTAACATAAAAGTTAATAACTTTAAGGATGAATTGTAACGTAGTAAAAGATTGAGGGACTAAATATTAAAATATCTAAACTTAATAAAACCCTAAAAAGCCTAAACAAAGAACCCACCTCCTTTCCTTCTTCCTCGTCTGCTACACTGGTTCTTCTTCCCGACTTCCGGCGAAAATGGCGTCACCGGCCGCCGGAATACACAAATCCGGCTGAAATTTTACGCCGCCTAGTCGCTGCCTAGCCACCGCCTTGACCGACTAGGTACGTCTTTTTCCGATTTTCCCCCAAACCGACTAATGGTCCGCCTAGCCCAAAATTCCTCGGTAAAGTTCCGATTACCACCTAGGCGGCGCCTAGTTCCACGTTTTACAACACTGATATATATCACTTCATATTCATTAACTGATTTTAGTTCCAAGTTTCAATTTCTCTAGGATCTATACATGCTTTTAATCAAACTTTCAGGATATTGATACTATTTCATAATTTGAACATTAAATGAAGAACCTAAAATGAACCTAAAAATTCATGGTATTTAATCAAGAACATTTTATTCTAAAATAATATCATTGTTTGTTTAATAAAACAAATTTTTTTCATGACGCTAAAACATGTGTAGACTTCCATTATCCAGTTTACTTGAAGAATTGACACTATATGAAGCTTTTAGTCCAACTTTCATTTGTCAAGAAGTGTTTTACTCAATGATATACTCCATCAATCACCAAAGATGTACTTAAAGAAGCTATAAGTAAATATCCCATTCATCATTTATCTCATGCAAATATTTCACTCATCATGTTTTTCTACATTATAAAATTGCAGCTCTAAACAAAACTTAGTATGCCCTTAAATTACATGTACCTAAAATGATTATAAAAAAACTAAACAGAATTGTATTCAATTAAGAATGAATCATAAACAAACTACAAAATTTAAACCTTAGATGCAGTCTCTATTCCAAATATTCAAGCATGCGTTTGAGTTCTTTATTGATAACTATTGCAAATATTACTTTAAGTTCTTTGTTGATAACTGAAAATCTTTTTAATTTATTCAAGCATACCTAAATAAATGGAAGGTTTTACTGAAAATATTCAAGCATACCTTTAAGTTCTTTATTGATAAAATCTTCTTGATTATGGATTTTGATGTGCGTTAATCAGTAGATGGTTCACAAATCACTGCCAAATTAAACTTTTTACACATTAACATGTTTGAGATGGAGTACAAACCGAATTGAGCCACTCATAAGGAAATGAGTCAATGCCTGATAGCAATATGACTACATGTGAAAGCAGTAGTTTAACCATTTGCTGCAGGCCTCTTTTTGCTGTAAGATAAACACTCAAATTAATGTTGAGATTGAAAAATCGAGGTGGTGGGCAAAATTACCTTGGTTGCGGAAGCGGATCAAGTCTTTGTGTAACTTTTTTCTAGAAACAAATGAACACCCGGATTTGAACACGATGGTGTTTGAGATGTGATGATGATGATGAGGAAAGCTAGTGTAAACATGGATATATGAAGAACAAGATACATAGATAAACAAGGTGGAATGATAGATAAATAAAGATAACCAAAAGATTACATTTTACCTACCCCACGCATTCCCGGGTATCATGAACTTACTAGGTGAGTTCATGAACCCTCGACAAGCTTCAAAGAACCATGACTAACTCTCTCTCTCTAAGTATCACTCATCAAGTCTTTCAGATGAGAAAGACTCACTATATATAATACAAACTCACTAAGGGCATGATAGTAAACTACCAACTAGTGACAATATTTAAACAATAAATAATATTCACTAGAGCCTTTTCTTTAGTTGAGCCTTGTAACTTGAGTTGTCATGGTCTTCACCATGTTGTCGGGACGGTAAATGTTAAGTGGCCGTTGAGTATTAATCACGTCTATCCAAATCTTGTTGGCTCGGTATCTCGATTCCCAACAATCTCCCCCTATATGGTAGATACTCAACACTTGTGATATTGATACTTGTATTCTTGTAACTTTACTTCAAGGTGACCCTCATTTCTCCTTTGTGAAGCTCCCCCTACAATAAACATTCTTCTAGCCCGAAACCAAAGGCTAAAAATGTATAGGGTGTTTACAAAACTCAACACAATGGCTAGCTACTTGAGGATTCAATCATAACTCAAGTGAGCCAATATTGTTGAAATACTAAATCAATGTTTTCCACATAGACAAACCACTTCTTTTGTGCTATTAACCTTGTCTCGATTTTTACCACAACGGCAATGTTGCAACTGTTACGGCTTGAGGACGCTTCGAAGATTAAAAATCACGTTGCTTTCTTTTGCTAAACCCGTTGCCAAAAGTCTCATCAAATCATCACATTTTCTCCCCATAGACTTTTGCAACTTGTAGCAAAAAAAAATAAGTATGTTTTTGTTGTAACAACAAAAATAATATAACAGCAGCCCAACTGTTATTTTAACCCAATCTGTCTTCATATCTGGCCCAATCTGCTAATTTTCTGTAGCCCAATCTTCTTTAAATTGTGACAACCCAATCAAAGAGAAATAAACTGGCCCAAATCGGTTGATTGAAATTTCCAGCCCATTTCTTCAATTAAAGAAGAAAACCCTAAGGCTGTAAATAAATAAAAAACGCGTACCAGAAGGGTTTTTCATCGCCTCTCATATTCTGTCGACGAGAAACAACAACCGGTGACCCTAATGCCGATTTCCGGCGAGTCGAATCTGATCAGATGTGAACTCCAACGGCTTAGAAGCACATTTTTGTGGTCTGAACATCATCGGCGACTTAAACCTGATCAGAGGTGAACCCCGGTGCTCTGAACACTATTCTGGTGACCGATCTGTGAATCAAAAGCTCAAACCTGATGTTGAGCAGAAGCTGTACTAACCACTTTATCTAGCAAACCCATTTTTTTTATTGATGACAGATTTCTGGTTGAACGGTTGGTTTCCGGTTGAAACCGTTTTTCCGATTGATGTGACAGTTGCAACTTCCCAAGTTAATTTCCGTTAACTTATTCCGTTAGTTCCGTTAGTTCCGTTAGTGAACCCGAGACCCGTTATTTGAATGATTTCGTATTTAATTATGTTTACTTGTTAATTGACTTTAGTAACTTGTTTCGTGAACTCAATTCGTGACCTTATGTGTTAATTGTGAAAATTTGCATTTTTAGGTAAAACCGGACTTCGCGCGTTAATTAAAATATTTATGTGTAAATGCTAAATTTATGTAACCCGAAAAAATCTTATATGTTAATAAAAGTTAAAAACACTTAGAGACATTTTTAGAATGTTTACCTTAAAAGTTTTAGTTAAAAACCCACTTAAAATGAGTTTTATGTTTGTTATGTTTAGAAACAAAGTTGAGGGGCCTAATATGTAAATTTACCTTAAGAGAAATCTGCATTTTCTTCCTCCTCCCCCTCATTTCTCACGATTCCATCAGCTCCACCTCTCCCTCTCTTCTTCACGTTCACACACACACACACACTTGCAAGTTTCACGAAATCAAGCATCTAGGAGCAAGATATGGAGTTTGGAAGCTCAATCAAGCTACAAGAACACTCAAGCCAGCTTCATCTTCCCCTCTTCTCCTCCTACTCTCGATTTCTTCTTCCAACTAGTAAGCCCTAACTTGTGAAATTCGAAATTTATAGGTTGTATGTGTGTTTTTATGTGTTTATGTGCTAAATGGAGTGTTGGTATGCTCATGAAACTTGATTTAGTTTAAGTTGTAATAACTCTTGATTTAGGTCAGAATTTTTTAGAATTCTAGATCTGGAAATTTGCCCCAAATTTATGCTCTATGTGTTCTTGAGGTTAAGCGAGTGTTTGGTTATGAAATTTGGGTGTTTATGCTCTTGTATGCTAGTCGCATATTCACATTTTGCTATGATTTGGATATGATCTTGTTTATGACAGAAATTACATGTTATTATGGTTAGAAGCTTTTTAGTAGGTGTTAGATGATCTAATGGTAACATAGAAATTGAAATCCTAAACATTTGTAAACTTAAGATTTTTGACAGCTTTGACCAGAATTTTTGGTCAACTTGCAGCAGTCATAACTTGCTCAATTTTTATCGAAATCAGTTGATTCATTTTCCCTAGTAAAGTATTATGTCTTAGCTTCAAATGGGCTACTCGCACACTTTCTAAAACCTCCGTTTGGTCACTCAAAACACTGCTGCAAGTTGGGTACTCAAAGCTGTCCAGTTTAGTAAAAAGTAGACTTTCCAATTTAGTTGGGCATGCAAATCTTGTTTTATTGACGAGTTTGTTAATTGTAAATTAGATATATATATTAAGAGTAAGATCTGGAAGGTTTAGTGTTCAAACTCTAAGTTTTGGATGAGTTATGCAAGTTTTCGTTTTATTTTGACTAGTTTGCTAAATGCAGGATATGCTAACTTCCAATGTGCATAACTTTCTTATTTCTTAACATTTTTACTTGATTCTTTTTTCAACAAGTCCTAAATGATGTGTAGTATATGTCTGTAAAATGTAAGGAGTTAACTCCAAGTAATGTGGATTTTAGCTATGTCACTAGATAGGTGCTTGAAGTTTGACTTTCTGAGTCAACTTTGACTTAAGTTGCAATTACTTGATTTGCTCCCACATTGGGACTTGTATGTGCATAGTATGACTTGTATGAATGCATGAAACTTGCTTGGGTGATTATGTTTTATTATTAGTCCTAGTGACAACTTCTAATCCAGTTAGGCCATATTTACCCAATTAGGTTGATCTTGACCAACTTGTAGAACCAAGTGTCGCGTACCAGTGCACCCTAAGGTGAGTTTCACTTACTCTTATAGTTGCATCCGGTAAAGGATGGCAGCAATACGGTAAATGTATTTCTTTACTTAAGTAGTTATCCACCATATATCACATGTTTCACTGAATTGCTTTTAATATCAAAAGTCCTTACTTTTGTAGAAGCATATTCCTATGCTAGCGTGTGTCTCGTGTATTGTATCTAATCTAGAGCATCTGTGTGAGTCTTATAGTCACTGGCGTACCATGTGCACCACCGGACCAGATGGTCCGGGCGGACCAGATGGTCCGTAAGTGGTCCGCCAGTCAGTTTCTAGTGACTATAAATAGGTTGTGTTAAAGAGAGCTAGTTACCAGTTCAGTCATTTACTACATCTTAACTGTGTGTAATTGAGTGTGTTTCTCTCTCTACATTGTATCTCTTAGTGAAATCAATAAAGCAAAGCTTTATTTACCTTTTCGTTGCTATTCGATTACCAAATCATGCTGTAGTAAGATCATCTCGTGGTTCTACAAGTGGTATCAGAGCATTCTAGGTTGCTCTACTGCTGTGATTTGGTAAGTTTTTTCGGATTCTAGAGAGAAAAAGTTTGGGTTTTCTACGTTTTTCATTAGTTTTTCATAATCCTGAGTGATTCCGAGGATAAAAATGATTTCTGGATGTTCCTGGAGTGTTTTCGCATCATACTGATCCAGTTTCTAGCTTCAATTGTCGAAATCTGTGAAAATCAGCCAATTTCAGCTTCATTTGCATTTGGTCCGCCGGTAGAACATTTGGTCCGCCGATTGGTCCGCACAGGCAATCTTCATCAGTCTGGTCCGTGGCAGTTACAATTTGGTCCGCGACGGTTATCATCGTACCAGCTGGTCCGCCGGACGAAATTTGGTCCGCTGAGAACAATTGATCCGCTAGTTCATTTCTGGTCCGCTGGTGCAAATTTGATCCGCTGGTTTATCTGATCCGGAGGTTGGTCCGCTGGAATTGTTGGTCCGCTGGCAGAAAACGTATCTTCACTAAAACTGACGTAACTTGCAAACCGTTTGGAGTTACGGAACCCAATACCAGCCAAAACGTTCGTCTTTCCGAGACCGTGACCCAAAATCTGCTTGGAAGACACCCGTTTTTCAGTTTTAAGTTTTCGCGTTCGGTATTGAAATTACAAAATGAGCGATTTTCATGCTTTTTCAGCTGTTCAATCATCAATGCAAGCTATATTGAACTATGATAACGAGATAGGAACAACTCAGAAAGTTCCTAAGTTACTTCGATTGGAGGATTATGAGAATTGGAAGCAAAGATTTGAATCATTTGTTAATGCTCTTGACATTGATCTGTGGATTTCTATTGAACAAGATTATACATATCCTAAGAAAAATGGAGAACCAATTCCACGAAGTGATCTTGATGAAGATCAAAGGAAAGTTTATGCCAGAGAAAAGAAAACTTATGCAAATCTCACAATGGCATTACCAAGAGAACTCTTGCATCAATTCAAAAATTGCACAACATCAAAAACCTTATGGGATGCATTGAAGGATAGATGTGCAGGAAACGAGCAATATAAGAAGAGTCGAAAGAAAGTTTTGTTAAAGGAGTTTGATAACTTTCAGCATTGTGAAAAAGAGAGTATTGCAGATTTGATTTCTAGATTTTCTCATCTGATTAATGAACTTGATGTTGTAGGAGTCCAGAAAGAAAAAGATGACTTGAAGGAAAAATTTCTGGAAGCTTTACCAGAAACATGGGAGAATTTTGTTATGATGCTTGCTAATGATCCAAATTATTCAAGTTGGACTTTCAATCAATTATTAAGCAAGTTACAAGCTCGAGAAATGGAATTACTTGGCAGCAATTCCATCAGTTCAGAATCATGCAGTTTATTTTGGAGAGAATTCTGCTACTGTTCATGCTAAAGCTAAATCAAATTCTATTTCAAGCAGTAATCCACCAGTAACAGCATTTCTTGCTGGAAAGTCAGATAATGCTGGTTATTCTTCAGGCTGCAGTTTTACTATTCCTGATAAATCATCAAGCAACTCAACTTCTAATCAAGCAACCGAAGATCTAGCTGTTTTGCTATCTGCTTTTATATCTTCTTCGTCTGGAGCTATATTTAATCAAATTGGTCAGTCTTTTTTGTATGGCGAGGATTTAAATCATCTGGATGACGATCAATTGAATAAACTCGATTTGGAATGGCAATTTGCTATGGTCGTGGAAAGAGGAAAGAGATTTATGAAGAAACATGGTAAGACATCTATTTTTCAAGGACAAACGCTTGGCTTGGACAGAAAAACGATTAAATGCTTTAAATGTGCCAAACATGGACATTTTGCTCGCGATTGTCCTACCAAGTCATCTGACAAGGATATTTCCAATAAGAATGGTCAAGATAAAGATGTTAAAGCTATGATATCTCAAACTGATGAAGATTATGATTGGTCAAAAGATTTTCCAGATGAATCTTCATTCGTAGTTCATTCTCAAGATAGTTATGCATTGATGGCAAATATTGAGGTTGAATCGAGTGGGTATACATCTGAGACCAGTAAATCTGACTCAAGTCATTCTGATTCCGAAATGAGTGGTTACGAATCAGTGTGTGAATTTTGTTCACAAAAGGATAGTCGAATTAAAGGTTTGATAAAGAAAATAGAATGTCAATCTGTTGAAATCAAACAAAAGGATCAAGAATTGGAGAGTTTCATCAAGAAATGTAAGGAATTTAATGAAGTTTGCAAAACAAATGCAGAGTTACTCAAAGAAAAGAGTGTGTTGGTGACAGAATTAGCAAATGTTCAGAAACAATTGTCAGAAAGCTGTATTCAGAATGATCAACAAAAGTTACAACTTCAACACAAGAATGATGAGTTCATGTCAAGAATTGTCAAGCTTACTTCTATCAATGAAAAGCTGGTCAAGGAGGTTGAAGAATATAAGTCTCAAGCTAAAGATGTTAGTGAAGATTTTGAACAGTTATTTCAAAAATCTGTCAAAAAGGTTGAAGTACTTCAGACATCGAATGATGAACTTCAGAAGGCATTGGATGAAGTTATTGCTGATAGAACTCAATATCAGATTGTTCAATCTGAGTTGCAGGACACAATCACTTCTTTGAAGAAAGACAAAACTTTATTAACAAGGAATATTGAGATCTATAAGGAAAGAGTGGATAAAATTACCAAAGAAGTGCATGTTGCTCATGATGGTTTGAGAAGAGAAAAAATCATTAGTTAACAACACATCTGAGAAATTGATACGTTCAGAGAAAGTTGTTGTAGAATCTCACAAGACCATAGCTGATTTAAATGTTGAAATTCTGCATCTCAATCGTCAATTGCATAACTTGAAGAATTCTCATTCTTTTACAAGTTATTTGTGTCAAGACGACAACTTCAAGAAGGTATTTGGAGGTGATGATTTTAATCAAATTCCTCATCCAGTGATTCAAACAGAGTCTGTTGTTGATTTGAGCGCTCCAGTTGTAAAACAAAATTACTCTGAATTTGTATCTGAGAAATTGGAGGCGAAGAATTCAAAAATTTGCAACAAAAAGGTAACCTCTGCAACATCTGATACACCTATGTTTGTTAAATTTGTTTCAAGTGAAGGTGGTGTGTTTGGCAACGAAATGTCTGATGGCGAAAAAGTTGAGAAGAATGAAAAGAAGTTGAATGAAGCAGAAGTGGATGCTAAGTTGGTTGAAGAAAACAATTTGAAAGGCATTAAAGCTAAATTTACACAGTCTGCTAAATCTGGTTCTTCAGGGTCTAAAATAGATGTATCTAAACTGCCTGGTTACAAACAATCTGGGTTGGGTAGTAAAGGCAAGAAGGTTCCAAAACAGCAGAACATGCCAAAGAAGGTTAAGAAGGACAAGAAGGATACAAACTTGGAGCAAATATATCATCTAGCTCAAGTATTCATTTCAACAATGGCGAAAGGATTTGGAGGGAAGCAAAAGAAGAACGGTTTCATCTGCAAGTTCACCGAACGAATCTTCTTCCTCTGGTTCTAATGCTACACCTCAGAGTCCAACATCGAAATGGGTACATTCTAACCGATTTCAGGTTTTTGATGATAGGTCTAATGAATCTGAGTTAATTGATGACTATCATCCAGTTCAGGTCAAGTCTCAGCCTAAACGATCATATCGTTTATGTTATCAATGTCGCCGAAAGGGACATTTGGCACAAGACTGTCCTGTAACTGTCAAAAGAAATTTCTCTGAAAAAACTGCCAAAATAATTGATGAAACTGGCAGAATTTTTACTGCACCAACACCTTTCAAATCTCAATCTAAAAAGCAACAATTTTTCAAAAGTGATTCTAGTATAGGTGGCTCATCTTTAGATGATGCTTCAGTAAAAACAGTTCCCGCAAATATGCAGTGGCGACCTACGGTGGTCAGCAAGGCTGCAACTGATTTTGTGGAAGACACTGGTCGACCAGAAGCTGTGTGCTTCGGGTCATTTGAGTACTAATATTTATAACCAGTGTGCAGGTATTCCTAGAAGACCCGTTGGTGATTGCAAAGTTGCTAATGGAGGAGTATTCTGCGTTCTTAACTTAAATTGAATGATTCATTTTTCAAAACTGAAATTTTTTTGAAAGCTTAAACTGAATAGGTATCCACATCGATTGGTCAATTTTCTTTCTTTAATGCATTTTGTTTGTAGTTTAGGGGGAGAAAATTGAAAAACCAAAAATAGCTGTGTTTGTGTTTTTGTTAAAATTGAAAATCCAAAAATAGAGTTTTCATTTTAAGGGGGAGAAAATGAAAAATACAAAAACATTGAAAAATGAAAAATACAAAAACATTGGAAAATGAGAAATTGTATCCGACATAATTGGGAAATGATGGTACATTGGCTTACGTGTCTGACTCATGGATAAAATAGATGAAAAAGCCATAAGATCATTGTTTGATGTACTTGGTAGGCTCGACATTAAATCAGAAAGTATACAGATGTGATAAACACATTAAATACTAATGCATGACCAAGTGGACAACATCTTGATGCATATCTCATGATATCAAAGAAAAGATATGTGATAAAGAAAATGAGAAGTCACTGTGTATACATGTGTTCATTTTGCAAAGATTTAAACTTGTTTGATTTTCTTTATTTTGTCAAACGATCAGACTTTCTCTGCGTGTCGAAAGACCGACCTGATTGTTGTTCGTTTGACGTTCTGCTTTATTTTCTTTGGTGTTTCGTATAACTCATCGGACTTTCTCTGCGTGTACGGGAGTACCGACCTGATTGTTGTTGGGTTATACAATTTCAACTTGTTTTATTTTCTTATTTTGTTAAATCCGAGGCCTTATCTGCGTATCGAAAGATCGACCTTAAGGTAGACGATTTAACGTTCTTATTTCTTTTTGCATGGAACACAGTTGACTGAATCATGAATACAATCATTATGTGATTAAATCACAAATGAAATCACAAAGTGTGATATAAAAAGCAAAAACATATCTGAGTATGTCTGATAGTGTGGGGTACACTGGTCAAAGCAAACCAAATCAATTCAATAACATATCCTGATGTTATGAGTATGATTGTGTCTGAGTTTAAGATGGACAAATTATACCAGTAATCGACATGACTTGTGTGCTGAAGTAATTGAAATTGAAGTATAGTTCAGCATGTTATGACCAATATGATCCCAAGTTGTGATCTTTCTCGCAAAATACAAAAATAGTGTGTGATTCAGTATTTCATTTCTGTATTGCATTTATGTTTCATATCTGAAAAATCCAAAAAGATTTTAGGTGTGTTTTAGCATAAAGTTTCAAAAAGCCAAAAAGATTTTGTTTCTTATTTGTTTTCGACCGATCGATATGTGATACGAAATCAAAGTTTCAAAACTATATCTTGGATTCTCGAAGAGAAGTTTTGCGCAAAGATTAAATTTTTTTTCAAAAGAAAAGGAAAGCCGCGTTTCTGTCTTTTGAAATTGCAGGTTTCTGTGTGACAAGACTCAAGCATGGTGAAAGGGGGAGTATGTTATATCTTTCACAAGTGGATCTTGAAGTTCAAAGATTTTTTAAGATTGATCCAGCCATGCGAGCTCTAATTCTGACAAGATTTCAAGTTGAAGATCAGATGCAGAAATGCTGAAGATTGAAGACAGAAGTTTTTGTTAGAAAGATAGATAGCTAGATACACTACACGTTAAGGGGGAGTCTGTAGAAGCATATTCCTATGCTAGCGTGTGTCTCGTGTATTGTATCTAATCTAGAGCATCTGTGTGAGTCTTATAGTCACTGGCGTACCATGTGCACCACCGGACCAGATGGTTCGGGCGGACCAGATGGTCCGTAAGTGGTCCGCCAGTCAGTTTCTAGTGACTATAAATAGGTTGTGTTAAAGAGAGCTAGTTACCAGTTCAGTCATTTACTACATCTTAACTGTGTGTAATTGAGTGTGTTTCTCTCTCTACATTGTACCTCTTAGTGAAATCAATAAAGCAAAGCTTTATTTACCTTTTCGTTGCTATTCGATTACCAAATCATGCTGTAGTAAGATCATCTCGTGGTTCTACAACTTTATTGGGCCATTAATATAGAATAGCGAGGTAATGTTGAGTAGATCTACTGGGGATTGACACCCCCGCTCAACGGTGCACAGGATGCACCCTCCCAACTGGCGGTCGGACTGAGACCAATATTAGCCTAGGACTACCGTGATCGGGAAAGACACGGGGAAGGCAAACTACATAGGTTATGCTTGTGATACATTGTCAGCTTTGGTTTCGAACGTTCAGGTGAGCATAAACATAGGCTAGCTACCTATTGATACGGATAATACTTGCAACTTGTATAATTAGATTACGAATTGTTTCTCTACTATTCGTATGCATTTTTGGTCTACATGGTGTTGTGTAGACTGTATTAGTGAACTCACCAGCCTTTAGCTGACACTTGATAGATACTTTTCAGGTCGTTAGGTGGATCATGGATGGCACGGATGGCGGCAGTACACTTGACTTGCAAACCTTTGGGGAATATACATTTTGAACATTTAAACTTGTTATTTTGTCAAACTAAACATGTAATCTGTTGATGTGCTTCCGCTGAACTATTTAACTAAACTATGCTCCATTTTGTAAAAAGTGCTTTAACTTATGATAAATTACTATTATGGCTTGGTTGTAACTAAAGTCTTGGATCCTGGTCTGGTTTACACCTCACATGGTTATACTCCGTTAGTGGAAATTGGGGGTGTTACAGATTGGTATCAGAGCCCTTGGTTACAGCGAACCAGAACATTTTAAAAGTAAAAAAACTTCTGAACTGTAACTGTTTTTGAAAAGATTTTGTTACAACCCATTCCCCAAGAGTACTTCCCCGCGTGCCGAAGATGATCCACATTTAAGAATTCATGTCTTGTGTCAGTATAGGAATTGGATTTTGGGTAGGAATTTTTCTTTCCCGAGGCTTAGAAATTTCTGAGTTAGAAAAATTTTTCTAATTATAAAGCTTAGCGTACTTGTTACATCCCTTCTTAGCGAACTTCACATTGCTCTTAGCGGACTAGAAATGCTCTTAGCGGACTAGAAATGTTCTTAGCGGACTTGATGTTAGCGTACTTAGTCCCTGTGCTTAGCGGACTTGATGTTGTTCTTAGCGAACTTAATTCCTTCTTAGCGGACTTCTGTTACGAACTTGAACCTTTGTTCTTAGCGAACTTCTAGCTAGCGGACTTGATTATAATTCCTAGCGAACTTGTTAGCCTTAGCGAACTTGATGATGCCTTTAGCGAACTTGTTGGCTTCTTAGCGAACTTGATGAGGCCTTAGCGAACTTCATCCATTTTTAGCGAACTTGATGAGGTGTTTAGCGAACTTGTTATGTTCTTAACGAACTTGTATATGCTTAGCGAACTTCAGCCTGTTCTTAGCGGACTTGTATGACTGATACAATGTTACTTCAAATTTGTGATACAAATATAACTTGTACTACGTGATTACGTGTTCTTAACATCGTTACTACATTGTTACAACTTAAAATGCATTGTTCATATGAATGAATGTTTTAAATAACTTATACTCGTGTGAGACATCCCTTGGTATCTATGACTTCTTAGTATCGGGTATACTAACATTTGGAAGGTTTGCATTGATTGTTAGAAATCATGCCTCCTCGGAGAAATAACGAACACAACCCGGGAAACGTTACTGCTGCTCAAGTTCAGGATATGATCAACCAAGGAGTAGCCGCAGCCTTAGCAGCCGCTCAGCTCTAGTTCCAAGGACAAAATCATCATTAGTGCACCTTTAAGACATTCATGGATTGTAAGCCCCTGGTGTTCAAGGGCGATGAAGGTGCTGTGGGCCTACCAAGATGGCTCGAAAAGTCGGAGAAGGTATTTGTTATGTGTAACTGCCCGGTGGGGGATCGGGTGAAGTATGCTACTGGTACACTTGAGGATTCTACATGGACTTGGTGGAATGCTTAGATTCAAATGTTGGGAATTGATGTTGCCAAAGCCATGACATGGCAAGAGTTTAAGGACGCTATCATGGAGGAGTACTGTCCTCTTGATCAAGTAAAAAGGCTAGAGGGTGAATTTATGAATTTAAGGATGGTTGGCTCGGAAATAGAGGATTATATGGCCCGCTACCATGAGTTTTCAATATTGTGCCCCTCAATGGTCGATGCTGATTTCAAGAAGATCGAAAGGTATGTGGACGGACTGGTTCCACAAATTTAAGGAATGGTAACCTCCTCAAATCCACTTAATATGCGACAGGAAATTAGGCTAGCACACAAGCTGACGGATCAAGCAATATCCCAAGGGACTCTACCACCAAAGAAATCTCCAAAAACTGCTCTTGATGGAAAAAGGAAGAGAGATGAAGAACCAAGCAACAACAACAATGCCGGTAACAACTCTGGAAGGTCTTCTGTCTCCCAAAACCTGAACAAAAGGTTTGACAACTCCAAGGGTGGTTTCAATAACAGTGGGGGTGGTAACCAAAACCGTCAAAGCAATAGTGGTCAGAACTCGAACCGGTACAAGGGAAAGGCACCCTACTGCAACAGGTGCAACCTACACCACACTGGAGACTGCAACAAACCTCCACGTGACCGTTGTAGAAAAACGGGGCATGTGGCCAAGAATTGCTGGAGTGAACTACCGAACCGACAGAGGCAAAACAATGAAGGCCCCAAGGGATGTTATGAATGTGGAAAGCCGGGTCATATGAAGAAGGATTGCCCCCAACTCAAGAAAACTGGAAACAACAACAACCACCACCACAACAACAACAACAATGGTGGAGGCGGTGGTGGAAACGGGGGAAATGGTGCTAGGGGACGCGCGTTTGTCATGGGGTCGGGTGAAGCAAAAAATGATGCCAACGTGATAACTGGTAAGTTTCTCCTCAACAACTATTTTGCGAATGTGCTCTTTGATTCTGGTGCTGAGAAAATTTTTATTTCAACTAAGTTTTGCAAGTTGATAAAGGTCAATACAAAACCTCTAAAAGCTAGGTACACTGTTGAACTAGCTAATGGTAAGCTTATAGATGCAACACATTTAGTCAAGGATTGTACTTTAGAACTCTCAGGTCATAAGTTCAGCATAGATTTGATGCATTTCACCATCGGTAGTTTCGACATAGTAATTGGCATGGATTGGCTATCTGCACATCAGGCAGAACTCGTCTGCCGAGAGAAGATCATACGTATACCCACCGCAAACGGAGGAGTACTCTCGATTCAGGGTGAGAAGTGAGGCACTGTCTCCGGAATCATATCGTATCTTAAGGCTCAGAAGTATCTTCGGAAAGGACACGTAGCCATTTTAGCAACGGTTACGGATCAAACCCTAGCGAAAAAGAAAATTAAAGATTTTCCGATAGTGCGCGACTACCCCGATGTATTCCCGGAAGAACTACCTGGTTTACCCCCGCATCGACAAGTGGAATTCGGAATTGACCTTATCCCCGGTGCAGCTCCGGTTGCCCGAGCTCCATATCGCCTGGCTGTGAACGAACTACATGAGCTATCCACTCAATTACAGGAGTTACTAGATAAAGGTTTCATTAGACCCAGCTCGTCGCCCATGGGGCGCGCCAGTATTATTCGTCAAGAAAAAGGATGGAACGTTCAGAATGTGCATCGATTACCGTGAGCTCAACAAAGTTACTATTAAGAACCGGTATCCTCTCCCTCGGATCGACGACCTCTTCGATCAACTGCAAGGATCTAGTTACTACTCAAAAATCGACTTAAGATCTGGGTATCATCAACTCAGAGTCCGTGAGGAGGACATTTCAAAGATAGCTTTCCGAACGCGCTACGGTCATTATGAGTTCCTGGTTACGCCTTTCGGCTTAACAAATGCACCAGCGGTGTTCATGGACCTTATGAACCGCGTGTGCAAGCCTTACCTAGACCAGTTCGTAATTGTTTTCATCGACGACATACTCGTTTACTCAAGGACGAAAGAAGAACACGAGGAACATCTACGGTTAATTTTAGAGTTGTTAAGGAAGGAGCAACTCTACGCCAAATTCTCTAAATGCGACTTTTGGATTCGAGAGGTTCAATTTCTGGGTCACATCATCAACGAGGAAGGTATTCATGTTGATCCAGCTAAGGTAGAGGCGATCAAAAATTGGTCTACACCACGAGCACCCACGGAAATTCGGCAATTTCTAGGGTTAGCAGGCTACTATTGTCGTTTTATTAAGGGATTCTCCCAGATAGCTCAACCGTTAACCGCTCTCACGCATAAAGCCGTTCAATATCGATGGGGTGACAAGGAAGAGGCGGCATTCCAAACCTTGAAAGAGAAACTTTGTACCGCACCTATACTATCCCTACCTGACGGTGTCGACGACTTCGAGGTCTATTGTGACGCTTCAATCCAAGGACTTGGGTGCGTTTTAATGCAAAGAGGTAAAGTCATCGCTTACGGGTCAAGGCAGTTAAAGTCTCACGAAAAGAATTACACAACGCATGATCTGGAGTTAGGAGTTGTTGTATTCGCCTTGAAATTTTGGAGACATTACCTATACGGTACCAAGTGCACGATATTCGCCGATCACAAAAGCCTCCAGCATATAATGGAACAAAAGGAGCTCAACATGAGGCAGCGTAGGTGGGTCGAGCTACTTAACAACTACAACTTGGCGATAAACTATCATCCAGGAAAGGCCAATTTTGTGGCCGATGCACTGAGTAGGAAAGAACATGTTAAACCCAGAAGGGTTCGAGCTCTACAACTCACGATTCATGCAGGATTACCGGATAGAATCCGGGATGCCCAGAAGGAGGCCCTGAAAGAGGAAAACTACGAGTCTGAATCCTTAAATGGCATTAATGGAACTTCAGAGGTTAAGTCGAATGGAATCCGTTACTACAAGGATCGTGTTTGGGTACCTCTACATGGAAACCTTCGAGAGCTGGTGATGGATGAGGCTCACAAGTCTCGATACTCGGTCCATCCCGGTTCGGACAAATTGTACCAAGATCTAAAAGGACTCTACTGGTGGCCTAAGATGAAGGCTGATATTGCCACATATGTCAGCGAGTGTTTGACATGCTCGAAGGTCAAAGCAAAGCATCGTAAGCCTCCAGGATTACTGCAACAACTGACAATTCCCGAGTGGAAATGGGAGGAAGTATCGATGGACTTCATCACGGGATTGCCCCATACTCCCCGTGGTAACGACATGATTTGGGTGATCGTGGACAGGTTAACCAAATCCGCCCATTTCTTAGCCCTCAAAGAAAGTGACAAGACTGATAAGCTGGCACAAATCTACATCAATGAGATCGTCAATCTCCACGGAGTGCCCTTGTCTATTATCTCCGATCGAGACCCCAAATTTGCTTCACACTTTTGGAGATCATTACAATCAGCCTTAGGTACTCGTTTGGATATGAGTACCGCATACCATCCTCAGACAGACGGCCAAACTGAACGCACAATCCAAACCCTTGAGGATATGCTCCGAGCGTGCGTAATGGATTTCGGGAAGAACTGGGAAACTCACTTGCCATTGGTCGAATTTTCCTACAACAACAGCTATCATACTAGTATTGGAGCCGCTCCCTTTGAAGCTCTCTACGGACGAAAGTGTAGATCACTGGTCTTGTTGATACATGGTCCTTGATCGTCATGTGAAGTATCGAATACAAGACGGATTACACAAGATTGCTGAGGTCCGAACTCTCAGCGAACCTGGAGTTCGGACAGCTCCGAGCTTGTGGCCGAACCTGAGGTTCGGCCAGTCGGGTTTCAGCCTTATAAATAGGTCGTCTTGTATTGTAGTGAGAAGAGTCCATACTTCCGCGTCATATATTCTCTGTGTACTCTGTGGTCTCTGTGGTTAATACAAAGCTCATTTGTATTTACTCTTTGTGTTTCATCTCATATTACTTTGATTTCATTACGACTAAGTAGAAGATCCGTATGCTCACGCACTTTCAAGTGGTATCAGAGCATTAGGTTTGCTCTACTAGTCGGAAATCAGTGTTTCTCGGAGTTTTGAATTCAAATTCACGTTTTTACGAAAATGTCAATCATTTTTGAGTTCGTTTGATTGTTTCGAGTGTGCTTTTCATTCAAAATCTCATTCCTGAGTTGTTTCTATCATGTTTGCTTGAATTCTTGTCGAAAATTCCAATCAAAAATGTTGAAAATCGAGAAAATGGCGTCGAGTGAGTTCTGTCCTGTTTGAGCTTCGGACAAGCTCGGAATAACCGCTCCGAACTTGAGGTTCGGACAACGTTCGGTCAGTTTCTTAGTTCGGTGAGGGTTCGGTCAACATTCGGACAGAGTTCGGTGATAGTTCGGAGTTGTTTGGTTTTTGTGTTTTCCGAAGGTCAGGTTCGGAGAGAGTTCGGCGTAGCCAAGTTCGGACTAAGTTCGGAGGTAGCTCGGAGGAGGTTCGGACTAGGTTCGGAGTGAACAGTAACCAGCTTTTCGAAAATTTCCGATTTTCAAGCGTTCGCAGCTATTCAGAATTCGGTTCAGGCAACGATGCAAACGATGATTAACTATGATAATGAAATTGGAACAAGTCAGAAAGTTCCCAAATTACTTAAATTGGAAGATTATCATAGTTGGGTGACAAGATTTGAAGCATTTGTTTCCGCAAGTGATATCGATATGTGGTTATCATATTCTGAACCATATACATATCCTATAGGTGAGAACGGGGAACCAATTCTTCAAAGGAAGCTTTCTGGTGAACAAAAGAAAGCATATCAAGCTGAGAGAAAGGCTTATGGCACTTTAACAATGGCATTGCCTACTGATTTACTGCATTAATTTTCAAGCAATTATACCTCAAAGAGTTTGTGGGATGCTCTAGAAAGAGATGTGAAGGAAATGACCAGTACAAGAAAAGTCGTCAAAAAGTGTTGAAGAAGGAATTTGATAGCTTCAAGAATTATCAACATGAATCGATTCCAAATCTAATTGCAAGGTTTGCACATTTAATGAGTGAAATGAAGTTGGTGAATCTTACAAAAGATGAAGCAGATAAGAAAGAAAAGATCATGGAAGCTCTACCAGAGAAGTGGGAAAATTATGTGATGATGATTACTAATGATAAGGATTATCCAAGGTTGTCGTTTAATGATATGATTCAACGAATCCAAGCTAGGGATATGGAGTCAAAAGTGAACAAGTCACTTCCTGAGCAAATTCAGAATCCTGCAGTGTATTATGGCAACAATGATTCAACTTTGAATGCTGGAAAGTCTAATATTCTTAGTTCTGCACCCCCTACAGCATTTATGGCGGGTAAATCTGACACTCCAAGTTATTCATCTGCTGGTTGTAATGAGAAAGTATTTGATAATGTTGTTTCTAGTTCTTCATCTGCAACCGAAGAAGAGAAAGTTTTGATTGAAAAGAATAAGCTGCGGGATATCAAAGACAAATTCACTCGTGTTGCTAAATCAAGAGTTGATTCAGGTTCTTCGTCAAATTCTTCAAAGACTCAAGGATCTAAACATATAGGTTTAGGTTACAAAGTGTTGGACGAACCGGCTCAAGCAAAGAAATCAGTGAAGGCTGAGAAGGTTCTTAAAGCAAAAGTTACAAAGAAATCACCATCTCAGAAGGAATTTCTTATTATTCTGGAAGATCTTCATCGTCAAGGAGTCCATCTCCTAGGTATGATTCTTCTGATGGTTTCTTTGATAACTTTCATTCTGAACATTCATCTGATTCTCACAAATCAAAACAATTTTCAAACAATTTTAGAGAAATACTTTGTTATGTATGTCGTCAACCAGGACATCTAGCTGCTGATTGTCCGACGACTGCATATATCCACAAAACTGCAAAATATGTGGATAACAAAGGTCAAATTTTTGATGAACCTTGGTCTCCAAAGCTTAAATCAACTCGTAAATCGTCTTGGTCTAACTCAAGTTCGTCGGTTGAATCTGATTCGGGTTCTGATCAAAAGTTAACAATTTTACAAATTTGGAAACCAAAAGTTGTTTCCAAGGCCAACAATGACTTTGTGGAAGACACCGGGCTACCCGAAGCTGTTGATTCGGGTCGATCCTAACGCAACTAATGTTTTATTTGGTGTCAAGCAGGTGTTTCAGGAAGACCTTCGGTGATTGGAAAATTGCTGATTGTGAAATATCTGTTTTAATTAAATTGGATTTCAAAATCAATTTTGTTTTTCAAAAGGCTAAACTGCTCGTGTTTGTGTTGGTTGATCAGTTTTTCTTGTTTTTCACTTCGTCTCATTCTGAGGGGGAGTTTTGTTTTTCAAATCGTAAAAATGAAAATCTATAAATAGAGTTATCATTTTTAGGGGGAGAAATTTGAAAAAGACAAAAACATTGAAAAATGAGAAATTGTATCCGACATGATTGGGAAATGATGGTACATTGGCTGACATTGTCTGTCTCATGGATAAAGTAAATAAAAAGGCCATAAGAGCATTTGATCGATGTGCAAGGTAGGCTCAGCAAATCAGAAAGTATACAAATGTGATATACACTAAAATCTGATGTTTGACCTAGTGGACAACATCTTGATACATATCTCATGATATATCAAGAAAAAGGATATGTGAAAAATAAAATGAGAAGTCACTATGTATACATGTGTTCATTTTGCAAAGATTTAAACTTGTTTGATTTTCTTTATTTTGTCAAACGATCGGACTTTCTCTGCGTGTCGAAAGACCGACCTGATCGTTGTTCATTTGACGTTCTGCTTTATTTTATTTGGTGTTTCGTATAACTCATCGGACTTTCTCTGCGTGTACGGGAGTACCGACCTGATTGTTGTTGAGTTATACAATTTCAACTTGTTTTATTTTCTTATTTTGTTAAATCCGAGGCCTTATCTGCGTATCGAAAGATCGACCTTAAGGTAGACGATTTAATGTTCTTATTTCTTTTTGCATGGAACACAGTTGACTATATCATGGTTACAATAATTATGTGATTAAAATCAAAAATGAGATCACAAAATATGATAAGCAAAAGCGTATCTGAGTATGTCTGATAGTGTGGGGTACACTGGTCAATGCAAATTTAATCAATACTTTAACATATCCAGATGTTATGAGTATGATTGTGCCAGAGTTTAAAGTTGGACAAATTATATCTGCAATCGGCATGGCTTTTGTGCTTAAATAATTGAAATTGAAATGTAGTTCAACATGTTATGACCAATATGATCCCAAGTTGTGATCTTTCTCACAAAAGACAAAAATAGTGTCTGATTCTGTAATGCCTTTACACTTCTAATCAGAAAATATCAAAAAGATTTTGGGTGTGTTTTGATATAAGATTTCTAAAAGCCAAAAAGATTTTGTTTCTTATTTGTTTTCGATTGATCAACACGAATATACAAAATCAAGTTTTCAAAATTAATATTTCTTGGAGTCTCGAAGAGACATTTTGCACCAAGATTATTTATGTTGGCAGGTTTCTAAGTGGGAAGATAGCATCACAACTTCAAGTCTTCTGAAGTTTGTTGATAAAGAGATTACACACGATGCAATATCAAGTATTCAAGATTGAACTCATCGTCAAGATCGAGGAAGAGTTTGCTTGAAGATACAAGATACAAGCTTGAATGAAGAAGGTGATACTGCACATGCCGAGGGGAAGTTTGTTAATACATGGTCCTTGATCGTCATGTGAAGTATCGAATACAAGACATATTACACAAGATTGCTGAGGTCCGAACTCTTAGCGAACCTGGAGTTCGCACAACTCCGAGCTTGAGGCCGAACCTGAGGTTCGGCCAGTCGGGTTTCAGCCTTATAAATAGGTCGTCTTGTATTGTAGTGAGAAGAGTCCATACTTCCGCGTCATATATTCTCTGTGTACTCCGTGGTCTCTGTGGTTAATACAAAGCTCATTTGTATTTACTCTTTGTGTTTCATCTCGTATTACTTTGATTTCATTACGACTAAGTAGAAGATCCGTATGCTCACGCACTTTCAGGTCTGCTGGGCCGAGGTCGGTGACAGCCAACTCACTGGACCGGAACTAGTGTATGAAACGACGGAAAGAATTGTGCAAATCAGAAATCGTATGAAAGCTGCAAGAGACCGTCAAAAGAGTTATGCAGATAAACGTAGAAGGCCATTAGAATTCGAGGTGGGTGACTGTGTACTGTTAAAAGTTTCACCCTGGAAAGGTGTTGTACGTTTAGGGAAGCGCGGGAAGTTGAACCCCTGCTATATAGGACCCTTCCCGATAACAGAAAAGATTGGAACGGTGGCATATCGTTTAGACTTGCCGCCTGAGCTAGATGGGGTACACAACGTGTTTCACATTTCAAACCTGAAGAAGTGCCTGGCTGATGATACATTGATAGTTCCACTGGAGGAACTCCACATTGACGAACAACTTCGGTTTATAGAACAACCTGTTGAGATAATGGGACGCGAGCAGAAAGCATTAAAAAGAAGCAAGATTCCAATTATCAAAGTCAGATGACATTCGAAGCGTAGACCGGAGTTCACATGGGAACGAGAAGACCAAATGAGGAAGAAGTATCCCCACCTGTTCGATCAAGCCCCCACATCGACCCAAGGTACTAGCTAATTTTCAGGACGAAAATTCTTTAACATGGGGAGGCTGTGACAATTGCAACTTCCCAAGTTAATTTCCGTTAACATTTTCCGTTAGTTCCGTTAGTTCCGTTAGCGAACCCGAGACCCGTTATTTGAATGATTTCATATTTAATTGTGTTTACTTGTTAATTGACTTTAGTAACTTGTTTCGTGAACTCAATTCGTGACCTTATGTGTTAATTGTGAAAATTTGCATTTTTAGGCAAAACCGGACTTCGCGCGTAAACTGAAATTTTTATGTGTAAATGCTAAATTTATGTAACACGACAAAATCTTATATGTTAAAAACACTTAGAGACATTTTTAGAATGTTTACCTTAAAAGTTTTAGTTAAAACCCCACTTATAATGAGTTTTATGTTTGTTATGTTTAAAAACAAAGTTGAGGGGCCTAATATGTAAATTTACCTTAAGAGAAATCTTCATTTTCTTCCTCCTCCCCCTCATTTCTCACGATTCCATCAGCTCCACCTCTCCCTCTCTTCTTCACGTTCATACACACACACACACACTTGCAAGTTTCGCGAAATCAATCATCTAGGAGCAAGATTTGGAGTTTGGAAGCTCAATCAAGCTACAAGAACACTCAAGCCAGTTTCATGTTCTCCTCTTCTCCTCCTACTCATGATTTCTTCTTCCAACTAGTAAGCCCTAACTTGTGAAATTCGAAATTTATAGGTTGCATGTGTGTTTTTATGTGTTTATGTGCTAAATGGAGTGTTGGTATGCTCATGAAACTTGATTTAGTTTAAGTTGTAATAACTCTTGATTTAGGTTAGAATTTTTGAGAGTTCTAGATCTGGAAATTTGCCCCAAATTTATGCTCTATGTGTTCTTGAGGTTAAGTGAGTATTTGGTTATGAAATTTGGGTGTTTATGCTCTTGTATGCTAGTCGCATATTCACATTTTGCTATGATTTTAATATGATCTTGTTCATGATAGAAATTACATGTTATTATGGTTAGAAGCTTGTTAGTGGGTGTTAGATGATCTAATGGTAACATAGAAATTGAAATCCTAAACATTTGCAAACTTAAGATTTCTCTTCAAGCTCAATGAATACTGGATCTTATGTTGGGAATCGAGATACCGAGCCAACAAGATTTGGATAGATGTGATTGATATTCAACGACCATTTATTATATACCGTCCTACAACACGGTGAAGAACATGACAACTCAAGACAACACGACTCAACAAAGAAGAGGCTCTAGTGAATATTATTTATTATTTAAATATTGTCACTAGTTAGTATTTTACTATTATGCCATTAGTGAGTCTTGTAGTATATATAGTAAGTCTTTCATTGTGAAAGACTTGATGATGCATGAGTGTAGAGAGAGTTTGTCATGGTTCTTTGAAGATTGTAAGGGTTCATGAACTCACCTAGTAAGTTCATGATACCCGGGATGCGTGGGGTAGGTAAAATGTAATCACTCGGTTACCTTTATTTGTCTATCATTCCACCTTGTTTATCATCTATCTATGTTGTTCTTCATCTATCCATGTTTTACTAGCTTTGCTCATCATCATCACCACATCTCAAACACCATCCTTGTTCATATCCGAGTGTTCATTTGTTTCTACAAAAACGAGTTACACAAAGACTCGATCCGCTTCCGCAACCAAGTTATTTGCCCACCACCTCGGTTTTTCAATTGGCATCAGAGCCATGGTCTAGATAATGCAACCTCACGGTTGATATATCAACTTTGTGTTCATATGCTCGTTTTTTAAACAAATGGAGATGTTTATGTTTTTGAAAGATTTTTAAAAGCCCCTTCATGTTCTTTCAAAATCATACTTTCTGCTATTTTTTTTTTTGAAGTTTTTAAAGATTTTGTTGCACCAAAATCATCTTGGCCGCAAGAAATCTTGAACTTCAAGAATTAGTCATCGTATCTTCTATAAACCTTTTGAATTCAAAATATCTTTTGTGATTTTGACTAAAGAATTATTTTGTGGACCACAGTTCTCCACGAGGTTTTCAATTAAAAGTCATATTTGTAAAGATCATGCATTCACACGTTGTGTCACCATCATACAACTTTTTTCCTTTGTATAACCGACAAAAGCATTGGGTATATGTCTCTTCAGATGCGTGAGTCAGTAGACATAAATGTCATCTCCCAAAGTCAAATTTGTGCTTTTTGTTGGTTTATATAACTATTTATCAGATTATTCACGAGTACGCAGCGGATCGATCCTATGATTTAACCTAACTAACCGGATAGAACATGTTTACCTTATGAGCTCGGATTGACTTGATCTCTTGGAGGATTTAATGCAAATCCCTCTACGATCGCACACACGACACACCAATGTTATGTGCTAGCACTTGATCACGAACCTTCTTCTTCAAGTTTTGGTCAAACCACAATTTCGAACTCAAGGGAATTAGAAACCCTAGCCGAAATTTAGAAGAGGAGGGGAGGAGGAGAGAATTGGGGTTTTGGATTTCTCTAATCACTTGGATTTTGAAGGTCCCGAAAACCCTTAACCAAGGGGTTCTATTCATAGGGTTTAGATAACTTAGGGAACAAGATTAGGGCAACACAATGAGCCCTATGAGGCTTACGAATTTCTAGAATTCGTACAAGGCCTTTGGGCCTCCACCAACTTGTTCCTTAATTAATCTAGTCCAATTCCCTTCTCTTTAATTAATAACTAATGGCCCGTTAACAATTAACTATTAGTTTTTAATTAATTCCTCTTTAATAATTCGTGATAAATATTAATTTAACTATTAATTAATATTAATACATTTGGTGTCGAGACGTGTGACCCCGTAGGCTTAAATAATTTCCGGACATACGCTTACTATTACATGATCATATCCCTACAGCTCCCACTTGAGCTTGCAATAGTAAAGGTAATAACATTGGTTAGCGTCTAGCAACACGCCAATGCTCCCAGAAATATTTAAGTACAGTTTCTCAAAGTGTATTTAAATGGTTTAGTCATTTATTATCCCTTTGTTACCGACACCGTGTTAAATATGGATATGGATCAAAGTCATTCCATACTTTAACGATTCTGTTTCTCATTCTCTCAACTAACTTAAGATTACCAAATTGCAAATCGTGACATCTCTAGATTTCATTTGGGCACGGCCATGCAAACATCTTAATTAGTCCAATGAGGGGCCTAGTGGTATCTGCTTCAGCACAAAGCTGAAGGAACAAATTCTCTTGAATACACGTGTCAAGTCACATACTTCACTACACTTACTGAAAATAGCCCTTTTGTACTACCTTATTCAGGATAGTTAGACCTATATCAAGTAGGTGCAATCCATACATGCATGACCTGCTTGTATCTCAAGTCTAAGGATAAATAAAGCAACCATTTACGAATTTCACTTAATGACGCCGATCCATAAATCGACAATTCGTTAGTGGGTCAGTCCAGTATGTATCCAATGAATACCATGTGAGTTTGGTGGGACCATCCTAACCAATCACTCAGATTTTGTCTTAGTTTAACTATGCTCCCACATAGTTAATTGATAATGGACAATTTAGAATACTTAGTAAGTATCCATGGATTAAACATGCAAATATAGGACACAACTTAACCATTAAATGAAATCAAACATATCAAGTACTTTATTTCATTATATAAATAGAAATTGTTTACATCCTTTATCCAAATACTGAAACATCAGACATACATGATTTAACTAGCTAATCTAAGTCCCATGCCCTCGGCATGCCTTTCAAGTTTTGGTCTCGATAGAGCTTTCGTGAAAGGATCAGCTAAGTTAATATCCGTGTGAACTTTGAGTAACTTTATTTCACCAAGTTCGATCTGCTCACGAACATAGTGATATCTCCTGGCATAGTGTCTGGCGCCCTTCTGAACTCCGGGTTCTTTGGCGATGATTAATGCACCCGAGTTATCGCAGTACATGTCGATAGGCAAGTTACTTTTGGGGACAATGTCAAGCCCACTAATAAACTTCCTTATCCAGACAGCCTCCATTGCAGCCTCTGACGCAGCAATGTACTCAGACTCTGTTGCAGACATAGCAACTGTGGTTTGCTTCTTGCTCTTCCAATACACAACGCCTCCATTTAGAACGAAGACGTACCTAGACTGAGACTTCGTGTCATCTCTATCAGTCTGAAATCCAGCATCACAGTATCCGGTCACTTTGAGCTCTTGATCTGGATTTCCCCCATACACCAAAAACAAATCTCTAGTAGCCCGTAGGTACTTGAGAATGGTCTTAACAGCAGTCAAGTGACTTTCACCTGGATTCTGTTGAAATCGGCTAACGATATTTTGCGCAAATGCTATATCAGGTCTAGTGCATCTCACCGCATACATTATAGAGCCTACAACCGAAGTATAAGGAACTCTTTGCATACGCTTCACCTCATCAGGTGTAGAAGCACCTTGTTTGATCGATAGACCAAGTCCTTCCTGCATAGGTACTATACCACGCTTGGAATTCTCCATCTTGAATCGCTTCAAGATCTTATCAATATAAGCACTTTGACTTAGTCCAATCAACCGCTTAGTTCTATCTCTATAGATCTTGATTCCAAGAATGAATGCTGCTTCTCCCAAGTCTTTCATGGCAAAACACTTTCCAAGATGGTTTTTGACATCTTGCAACATTGGAATTTGTTTTCCTATGATCAATATGTCATCCACATACAAGACCAGGAAAGTAACATTGCTCCCACTAGCTTTGCAATATACACATGGCTCATCGGGATTTTGAACGAAACCAAACTTTTTGATTTCTTCATCAAACCGTTTATTCCAACTTCTCGATGCTTGCTTTAGTCCATAAATGGACCTTTGAAGCTTGCATACTTTGTTGGGATGTTTTGGATCCACAAACCCCTCGGGTTGATCCATATAGACTTCTTCGTCCAAGTAACCATTTAAGAAGGCAGTCTTAACATCCATTTGCCATATCTCAAAGTCATAGTATGCTGCTATGGCTAAGAGAATCCTAATAGCTCTAATGTCAGCAACTGGTGAAAAGGTCTCATCATAATCAACGCCAAAACGTTGAGTATACCCTTTCGCCACGAGACGAGCTTTATAGGTGTGTACATTTCCATCCATGTCGGTCTTCTTCTTGAAGAGCCATTTACTCCCAACGGTTCTTGCGTTAGGAGGAAGATCAACCAGGGTCCAAACATGGTTATCTTGCATGGATTTCATTTCCACATTCGCAGCTTCAAGCCATTTGTCAGATTCTGGATCTGATAATGCAGCTTTGAAATTCGGAGGCTCATCGAGATCTCCTGCTACGTTTTCCTCGGATTCGACTAGACCAATCCATCTATCCGGTTGACGTATGACCCTTTCGGATCTACGAAGTGGAATCGCATCATCAACATCGACTTGAGGTTCGTCACTTTGAACATTTTCCCCCCAAGTTGATGATTGCTAGTTATTTCAGAAGGTGAAACATCTTCCAATAGTTCTATAATTCTCCCACTGTTCTCTTGAGCTATAAAATTCTTTTCAAAGAATTCAGCGTATCGAGCAACACGAACAGTGTTTTCGGAAGGATTATAGAAGTAGTAACCCATTGTTTCCTTTGGGTATCCTACGAAGATGCACTTAGTCGTCCTGGGTTGTAAATTGTCAGGCGTATCGCGCTTCACAAGTGCCTCACATCCCCAGACTCGTAAGTAAGACAACACAGGGACTTCTCCATGCCATAATTGATATGGTGTCTTTTCAACCTTCTTGGTTGGAACCATATTTAGAACGCGTACAGCGGTTTCTAGAGCAAAATCCCAAAATGATAATGGGAGAGTTGTAAGGTTCATCATCGACCTCACCATCTCTAGTAAAGTACGATTCCTCCTCTCAGATACTCCATTATGCTGAGGTGTATAAGGAGGAGTAAGCTGTTGGACAATTCCACACGCTTTTAGATAATCCTTAAACTCTTGGCTTAAGTATTCACCACCACGATCCGATCGAAGGATCTTGATGGTCTTACCGAGTTGATTTTCAACTTCGTTCTTAAACTCTTTGAATGTTTCAAATACCTCATGTTTATGTTTAAGCAAGTAAATATAACCATAACGACTGAAATCATTTGTGAAAGTCACGAAGTAGCTAGCACCTTGTCTTGACACATGTCTAAATGGGCCACATACATCGGTATGGATGAGTCCAAGTAGCTCTTTTGCCCTTTGCGGCTTGTTCGGAAAGGGTTTCCTAGTCATCTTTCCTGATATACAGGAAACGCATTTGTCAAATGATTCATCATTTGATTTTAAGATCCCTTCACGTTGAAGTCTTTCAATGCGGTTTTTGCCAACATGGGTAAGACGACAGTGCCATAGATAGGTAGAGTCCAAATTAGTTTTGGCTCGTTTGCTAACATGATACAATGAATTATTATTGTTGCAACCACGCATATCAATTTCATAAATGCCATTATAAGGGATCGCATCAAAATAATGAACATTATTCTTAGAAACTGAAATACTGATGTTATTAAAAACATTAATATATCCTTGGTTTTTCAACAATGAAACTGAAATAACACCTCTAGTAATAGAAGGTGCATAATGACAATTGTCTAAAACAATAATTAACCCAGAAGGATGAACTAAATGAAATTCTCCTATAGCCTCCACAGCTGCTGGCAAACCATTTCCCACGAACAGCTGCAAAGCTCCAGGCTTCAGTTTCCTCCTGTTTCTAAGACCCTGCAACGTATTACAGATATGAGTTCCACAGCCGGTGTCATACACCCATGAATCACACTTAGAAAAGGAAAATAACTCAATTGTGAAGATACCTGAAGTACTAGCCCCGTTAGTATTCTTTCTCTTCTTCATCAACTCAGCTAGATAGGTAGGACAGTTCCTCTTCCAGTGTCCAACTTCACCACAATGGTGACAGATCTGGTCTTTAGCCGGATGCTCTTTTGCAGCCGGAGGGGTTTGCTTGGTTTAAGGAACAAGCGCAACTGCCCTGCCTTTTCCTTTACCATCATTCTTGCCCTTCGCCTTTTGCGGTCGTTTAGCCTTTTGGATCTTTCTCCCCTTGATCATAAGAACTTGGGGTGTTTCAGTGGCCTTCTTAGGGATCGTTTTTTCATATTCGACAAGCATAGCATGAAGCTCAGGTATAGTCTTAGTCATACTATGCATGTTGTAGTTGCGCACAAAACCCTCAAAATCCTTCGTAAGAGATTTGAGGATCATGCCAACTGCCACAGCCTGATTATACCCATAGTTGAGCGATTCCAATTTGTCAAAGTAGCTCTTCATCTTGAGCACATGACTACTGACCGATTTACCAGTTTCAAGCATCAAGTCGTGGAGTTCCACAACTAGGTCGAACAATTCAACACCAGCTTGTTTTTCATACATCTTCTTTAGCTCTTTGATCATATCACAAGGTGTATGAAATTCGTATTGCTTCTGAAGATCGGGAGTCATACTCGAGATCATCATGCAAGCAACCTCATCGTATCTGCTATACTTTGCATTGTAGAACGCTTTCTCTTGATCAGAAGCATTAGCAGCTGGCTCGGTCGGCCAATGATTCTCAAGGACATCGGTCCTCCGTTCAACTCTAAGGATAATCCTCAGTTGACGGTACCAGTCATTGAAGTTAGATCCATTCAGCTTTTCTCTTTCAAACATTTGACGAAAAGCATGACCAACATTGTTTTGAGGAGGGTTTGTTGCCATCTACAAAACAGATTAAGTTCAAAAATCAGTATTTTCGATAATTAAGTCCTTAATTATTTAATTACCCAATGTTTAAATAACTTTAAACAATTAAGCTTATTAAGGCTAGGATCCTAATGACATGCCCTCATTTCATCGGTTGATCTGCTAGAAATGATGCATTCAAAAGGTAAGTGACGATCAATAATTGTATTCCAAATACAATTCCTAGATTTTATGGGACCTACAACTTACACCAAGTGATTTATAGTCATGTTTCATCCCATCTTTTGCCACGGGCTAAGGGTCTCACTGCCTAGCTCGCTTTAAGTCGTCCAACCAAGAACGCACAAATTGTCCACCATTGTGTACCAATGAGTGGGAATTTTTCTTGCAGATGCTAATCTATCATTGTGTACCAATGAGTAGAGTAACACCCATAAGTTTCCTTTACGAGTTGGATGGCAAAGACTTAAGTTTGATTGGGTCAAAACAATTTGATGTGATCAAAAGGTTATGTGTGAAGATTCATGCACATCTTCACCACATAATGTGTTTATAAAATGCTTAGTTTGTCTTCCAAGTCAAAAGAGCTTGGTAGCTCCATTCGCAACACACAAAGAAGCGTAGGGGTGAGGTTTGCAGATTGCAATTAAAAAACCTACCCCTTTAGGGAAGCAGAGCGATCCGACTTATACCTCTCTTAGAGTATGTTCGAATGGGTGAGCCGGTGTTTCTTTTGAACTTGTAGGACACAAATTTTATTTTATAAACAAATCATATTTCGATAGTTAGTAAGCAAATTTCAATTTTCATAAAACAATTTGCGATTTAAAACCTTTTTATTATGTCTCAACTATCACATAACACCACATAATCTTAGGGTTTCTAATTATCTTACATAATTTTATTTTTTTTTTAATTCACTCGTTTTAAGTAATAACCATGATCGTTTTGCATGAAAATTCATGGTTTTTACTTCTTTTTAACTTATTAAAAATAAAAGGTACAACATGTTGGTTTCTAGTTATCTAATAACACATAAAAAAAACTTGGATTAATATTTTGGATCTTTCAAGAAACTAATTTTGATCCAAATTAGGGTTTCCCGATTCGGCTAGAGGTTTTGATCCAATTAGGGTTTTCAATTTGGGCCGAAAACTAGGGTTTTCGATTTGGGCCAAATTAGGGTTTCCAATTTTTCGAAATTAGGGTTTAAGATTTTCGAAAATCAGGGTTTCCAAATCCTAATTTTCTGTTTTTACCAATTCGCAAAACGATTTTCTAATTGTAAAAAACCTGATTTCTAATGGATCAAAAGCTAGAATCTTTATGGGGAAACATATCCCTAATTCTAAATTAGGGTTACCCCCCTTCCAAGTTTTTATACCCGGTAATTAATTAATTTCATAGGTGGCTCGTGATACCACTGTTGGTTTATATAACTATTTATTAGATTATTCACGAGTACGCAGCGGATCGATCCTATGATTTAACCTAACTAACCGGATAGAACATGTTTACCTTATGAGCTCGGATTGACTTGATCTCTTGGAGGATTTAATGCAAATCCCTCTACGATCGCACACACGACACACCAATGTTATGTGCTAGCACTTGATCACGAACCTTCTTCTACAAGTTATGGTCAAACCACAATTTCGAACTCAAGGGAATTAGAAACCCTAGCCGAAATTTAGAAGAGGAGAGGAGGAGGAGAGAATTAGGGTTTTGGATTTCTCTAATCACTTGGATTTTGATGGTCCCGAAAACCCTTAACTAAGGGGTTCTATTTATAGGGTTTAGATAACTTAGGGAACAAGATTAGGGCAACACAATGAGCCCTATGAGGCTTACGAATTTCTAGAATTCGTACAAGGCCTTTGGGCCTCCACCAACTTGTTCCTTAATTAATCTAGTCCAATTCCCTTCTCTTTAATTAATAACTAATGGCCCGTTAACAATTAACTATTAGTTTTTAATTAATTCCTCTTTAGTAATTCGTGATAAATATTAATTAACAATTAATTAATATTAATACATTTGGTGTCAAGACGTGTGACCCCGTAGGCTTAAATAATTTCCGGACATACGCTTACTATTACATGATCATATCCCTACACTTTTAACTTCCTCTTTCTCTGTCCATTCCCATGTACCCTTTCTTTTTCTCTCTCTTCACAAAATCAAATATACCATGCTACTCTCTTTCTCTCTCTCTCTTCAAAAACATGAGAGAAACCCAGAAAAGAGTGATAAACAGGTTTTTTTGTGAAGATAATAGTAATCGAGGAACTTAGAAAGATTGAATACGAGACTGCAGCTCGTCCAGTCGTCCCTCGTTTATGTGATTCCAGGTGAAAAACGGTGAAGATGTGGGTAATAGACTCAGTTGGGGAGGTCGAAAAAGATACAGTGGTCGATATTAGGGTTTTTGTAACAAAGGTGATGAAGGTGACGACAACTGTAATGCTTCATTATGGGCTACTAATCGTTGATTGTTGGTTCGAACCGGTGTAACGAAAAATCCGGTGATCACTGAAAGACCGACGAGGAATAGTAACCTTCGGTTACAATAACAATAAAGATGGTTCATGAAGCTTGTCACAACTAGGATAACCGACCCAATTGACTACGGTGCTTAGGGTTTCACGTAAAGTTGATGGTGACGGGTTTCTGCAACAAAGCCGATGACGGTGAAGGTCGAGGAAGGCAACGGGCCGCTAGGGTTTTTGTATACCTTGCGTGTGTCGGAAAAAGAAAGGAGAAACAGGGCTGCTGCTATTTGCGTATGTCAGAAAAGATGGTAGAAAAAGCAACGGGAATTGTTTCCTCTCTCTCCTCACTTTAGTTTCAACCTTCAACCAAAAACCCACACCAAGCGGAACTTGAAGTTCAGCCGGAAAAAGTGACTTGAACTGGAGAACCCCCTTCAAGCGGAAGTTCTAGTTCAACCGGAACTTTGATGTCCAACCGGAAAATGGGATTCAGCCGGAGTTCCAACTTCAACCAGAAAAGTGTGTTCCGGTTCATCTATCAACCGGAAAGTAACTTCAACCGGAGATCAATTTTCCGTTTCAACTTAAAGCGGACAACACTAGTTCAACCAAAACTGTGTACATCAATCGGAAGTTTGATACTTTCAACCGGAAGTCCGTTATCAACTGGTCGTTACAGCCTCTGTTCGACATCGGGTTTGAGCTTCTAGTTCACTGATCAAGTCACCAGAATACTGTTCAGAGCGCCGGGTTTACTTCTGATCAAGTTTAAGCTGCCGGAGATGACTCAATCACTGGAAATTGCTACTGATTGAAGTTCAGTCTGCCGGAGTATGCTTATGATCGTATTCAGCTCGCCGGAACATATCTTAGGTCGCCGGAAGAACGTGTCCAGGTTAGATGAAGTCGTGTTCACTAAATAATGCTCATGATTCGATATCAGATTCGTTCTTACGACGGGTTTGCTCGATGTTGCTTATATTTGGATTTCGATTATGGGTTCGGGTCCGGTTATTTATCTTTGTTGTCAACCCACAACCACAACAAACCTCAATGAAGCCACAATAATCCATTACAACCTTGATAAATCGTACAAACAGGTACATCATAGTTACCAAGCTATTCTTATTTTTTGATTCTTGCTTCGTTATAAGCAGACGTGTTTAGAAGCAATATTGAAGACTAAGAATGTGCACAAGTTTGGGTTTTCTACATGAAAAATAAAGATGGGTTAGCTACTATTGGATTTTGGCTTATTGAATTCCAAGGGTATTTTGTTGAAAAGGTTGTTTTATGGGTTTTGATTACAACAAAACGTGCTTATTTATTTTTCTACAGATTGCAAAAGTCTAGGGGGAGAAGATGTGATGAATATGATGAGACTTTTTGCAATATTTTTAGCAAAAAAAAGCAACGTGATTTTTAATCTTCGAAGCGTCCTCAAGCTGTAACAGTTGCGACATTGCCATTATGGTAAAAATCGAGGCAAGATTAATAGCACAAAAGAAGTGGTTTTTCTCTGTGGAAAACATTGATTTGGTATTTCAACAATATTGGCTCACTTGAGTTATGATTGAATCCTCAAGTAGCTAGCCATTGTGTTGACTTTTGTAAACACCCTATACATTTATAGTCTTTGGTTTCGGGCTAGAAGATGTTTATTGTAGGGGGAGCTTCACAAATGAAAAATGAGGGTCACCTTGAAGTCAAGTTACAAGAATACAAGAATCAATGTCACACGTGTTGAGTATTTCATCTACCAAATAGGGGGAGATTGTTGGGAATCGAGATACCAAGCCCACAAGATTTGGATAGATGTGATTAATATTCAACGAACACTTATTATATACCGTCCTACAACACAGTGAAGAACATGAAAACTCAAGACAAGACGACTCAATAAAGAAGAGGCTCTAGTGAATATTATTTATTGTTTAAATATTGTCACTAGTTAGTATTTTACTATTATGCCCTTAGTGAGTCTTGTAGTATATATAGTAAGTCTTTCATTGTGAAAGACTTGATGATGCATGAGTGTAGAGAGAGTTAGTCATGGTTCTTTGAAGATTGTAAGGGTTCATGAACTCACCTAGTAAGTTCATGATACCCGGGATGCGTGGGGTAGGTAAAATGTAATCATTAGGTTATCTTTATTTATCTATCATTCCACCTTGTTTATCATCTATCTATGTTGTTCTTCATCTATCCATGTTTTACTAGCTTTGCTCATCATCATCATCATCACATCTCAAACACCATCCTTGTTCATATCCGGGTGTTCATTTGTTTCTACAAAAACTGAGTTACACAAAGACTCGATCAATGTTTTACTAGCTTTGCTCATCATCATCATCACATCTCAAACACCATCGTTGTTCATATCGGGTCCGGTTATTCACTTCTGTTGTCAACCCACAATCACAACAATCTTTTGAAGTCATGATAATTCAATCGCAACCTTTGATGAATCGTACAATCAGGTATATCCTAGCTACCAAACTATTCTTATATTTAATTCTTCCTTCGTTATAAGCAGACGTGTTTAGAAGCATGGTTGAAAATTAAAGATGTGCACAAGTTTGAGTTTGCTACATTGATATGAAGAAGGGTTAGCCACAGTTGAATTTTGGATCATTGAAGTTCTAAGGCATATTGTTGATGCAAAGGTTGTTTCTGGATTTTGATCACAACAAAACATGTTTATAATATTGCTTGGTTGAAAAAGTTTAGGGGAGGATATGTGATGAGACTTGTTGCAAACCATGAGCAAAGCAAATGTGAATTTTAATCTTTGAAGAGTCCTCAAGCCGTAACAGTTGCGTCAACGCCATTATGGTAAAAATCGAAGGCAAGACTAATAGCACAAAAGAAGTTGTTTATCTTCGTGCAAAGCATTGGTTTGATATCCGGAGAAGTATTTCAAAATGGTTGAATTGTGGAGTTAATTCTCGAGTTTTTCATAGATCCTTTATCTTCTTTACTTTCAACAATATTGGTACCTTGAGTTATGACTTAGTCCTCGAGTAGCTTGCCATTGTGTTGAAATTTGTAAACACCCTATACATTTATAGTCTTTGGTTTCGGGCTAGAAGATGTTTATTGTAGGTGGAGCTTCACAAAGGAGAAATGAGGGTCACCTTGAAGTCAAGTTACAAGAATACAAGAATCAATGTCACACGTGTTGAGTATTCTATCTACCAAATAGGGGGAGATTGTTGGGAATCAAGATACCGAGCCAACAAGATTTGGATAAATATGATTAATATTCAACGACCACTTATTATATACCGTCCTACAACACGGTGAAGAATATGACAACTCAATACAACACGACTTAACAAAAAAGAGGCTCTAGTGAATATTATTTATTGTTTAAATATTGTCACTAGTTAGTATTTTACTATTATGCCCTTAGTGAGTCTTGTAGTATATATAGTAAGTCTTTCATTGTGAAAGACTTGATGATGCATGAGTGTAGAGAGAGTTAGTCATGGTTCTTTGAAGATTGTAAGGGTTCATGAACTCACCTAGTAAGTTCATGATACCCGGGATGCGTGGGGTAGGTAAAATGTAATCATTAGGTTATCTTTATTTATCTATCATTCCACCTTGTTTATCATCTATCTATGTTGTTCTTCATCTATCCATGTTTTACTAGCTTTGCACATCATCATCATCACATCTCAAACACCATCCTTGTTCATATCCGGGTGTTCATTTGTTTCTACAAAAATGATTTACACAAAGACTCGATCTGCTTCCGCAACTAAGGTATTTTCCCACCACCTCGGTTTTTCATCTTACAGAAAGTACCATCAAGGTAAGTATCAAGGGGACGATTACCTTTCTTTCCCGAGATGATTGCTCGTATTGCTGCTCCTGGTGTTGAAGAAGATATTAAAATGGGTGAAGCTGCTGTTGAAGCACAAGCATAATATGTTGGAGCTGCTCAGGTCCACCTTGAATTGTACTTGAATGCACCAGCCATTCCTGATCCTGCTTCTGCTATTGCTGAAGACCTTGGGAATCTCCACGGTGCTAGTGTTGAAACTTCTGAGCATATTGAACCTATCTCAAGTTCTGTGAATGTGATCTCATCAGAAACAGAGGAAGGTGACAACAAAAATGATGATGAAGAGCCTGACTCCTCGAACTCTGACAATAGTCCTGCACAACTTAAAGGAGTTCATCCTCGGAAAAGACAGAGGACTGGAGAATCTTCCAGAGCCTATGCTATTCAGACACAACAATCTACATCGCATTAAAGCTACAATCTGCTTCAAGATGAAGGAGATGATGATGAGAATTCAGTGTTTCTCGATCAGGACGATCTTACGATTGACCTCGATGAACCTGATAGTCCTGAACCTTTCCTCAAAGACTACTCTAGATAATCTGACTAGAGCTCCTAAAGACAAAAACATGTCTTCTGAGTTCATGTTAATTAGAGCTGAGCAAAGCAAGTCCTGCAAAGAAAAACTTAGAGTTAGGAGAAAACATGGCACACTAACTGATTATGAAGTCATTGAGCCGTATGGCACTCACCCTGATACAACACTAGCCTCAACAATTGTCTCTCCATCTCCCACTGAACAAGTTGAAAGGATTGATATGGATGTGAGACCATTGGAAAGACTGGCTGAAGCTATTATTGCCACTGTTGAAACTACTGGTGATGTTGGAACCAGCATAACAGTTTTCAAGTCTGAAAAGATTATGGAATTCCAAGCTGAGATTGAGAATCTTCAGATTCAGAAAGATCAGCTAAACTATTCTTTGCAAGTGGCCAATCAGAAGATCATTGATCAGTCACATGTAATTACTGAACAAGCTGCAGAGATGTAGAGACTCAAAGACTTGCTAGCCAAATCTAATGAAGATAAACAATCAACCGACAAGCCAGATGACATCACTGATGGTCAAGGTTTTGAGCAACCAGAAGGACAGACTCAAACTGATCAAGTAGGTGAAGGGGGTGATCTTCCTGATCCTGTATCTTCCACTTTTGTTCCTGCTAGCAAAGACTCTGCTAGAAATGTTGAAGCTACAAGTCCTATGAATGACAATGACTTTGAGGTCGATGCTGACACTTTCATTGAAGGAGGTGAGCTAAACTTCTCTGATGACGAAGAATCTTTCGTCAATAGCCTCCTTCGTGATGAACCTGTTAATGAAGTCCTAGATTCAATCAAGAAGCTAGCACATGTGCCTAAGAACCTTAAACTTCCCATATTCTTTCAAGCAGTTAGTACTCTTGCTATTGAGGGATCTCCAAGAGTGGAATCTGCATCTGCAACAAAAAGTTCACTTCAACTGTCTCTAATACCTTCCATTCAGACTTCAACTACTGCATCCAGTGCTATAATTCTCGTGAATGAAGGAGTTTGTCACATGTACGTTGACTCAGCCTTCCCGGACTTTCAATGGCTAACTTCAGGGAATATTACGCAGAGACGATCTACTCAAAAAGAGACTCCCGTGGAATTTTGATTGAGTCTATCAAGGATGATACGGGTGAAGTTACATATGAGGAGCATCCTTACTTTATAGATTTCGGTGATGAAGATGACATGAATGAGCTAGCTGGAAGAATGAATGTGCTCATGAATGATGCTAATCCTATGAACTACATTGATTTGGATAAGATTGATAGTGAAGAAGAAGACGAAGACAAGGAACCACTATTCCCAACTCCCATTCAAGTGAAAATGGAAAGAGATGATGTATATGTACAGGTTCCTCTGTCTGAGGTTAGGCGCACTGAAGCTGAGACTCCTGCTCTGGATATAGCCCCGTATGTTCCAGGTACCATATCAACAGATGCTGAAGTTGTTGACCTTGAAAAGGGTGATGCTCAAGAACTTCCCACTCAAACTGCTCCACCTGTTACATCTGAGCCAGCTCCACATGATCAAATCTATGTAGCTAAATTTATCCATTTTTCATTTAATTCTAAAGAAGAAAATGCTGATCCTGAGGTAGTAGCTCCACAAGAACCTTCCACAGAGCAACCAGAATCCTCTAACAAAGATAAGGGAAAAAGAAAGTTAACTCCTGAGGAAATTGCTGCTGAACATCAAAGAATGGAAGCTGAAAAGGATAAATCTCGTCGAGCTATCATTGAAGAAACACTTAGTGAGCAGAATAGATTGGTTAAAGAAAAAGCGAATGCCTTGAAAAGGTATGAATCCGGACACCCTCATGCTATCATATACAAAAAGGGCTCAAGTACATTACCAGAACGATCTGAGTCAGCCAAAACAGATGAGCCTACAATCCGCATTGTCACCAACCTAGAAGGTACTGATGTAGATGATGCTAATATGTCTGGAACAGCTCGTATGGTGAGATCTCTCATGAGTGCCAAATTCCCATTGGATTATCTAATAATACTTACCGATACCGAGCTAACAAAGCTGTATACTGATGAGGAAAGGTTGAACTCTCACCTTCCTAAAGATTAAAATGTTGAAGATGAATCTGATCCCCTGATGGATGTCTTTGCTAACACCAACAAAACGGTTGAATTTACTCCTATCTGCGACCGTCTATCTGATCTAATACATGACATCGGAAAAACATATATTCCTCCTCCTTAAAATCCATTTGAGGAAATTCCTAAACCTGAAACTGAAGACTATATTATCTCCTCTACCAACAGGATGACTTTAGAAGATCTCCGGAACTATCTTAGATTCAAAAATGTAGAGAAAAAGTCCTACAAACGGAAGAAACTTAAGGGTCTCCGAGAATTTGTGATCGACTACCAAAAGACTGAACGTCTGGCCAAGTTGGAGCAAATCAGGATCAAGGTACAGGAACGAGCTGAGGCCCCCAGAAGGAAATATAATCCTTCTATATATGACGATTGGGAAAAATGGCTCCAAATACTAAGGCTATGCTACAGTTCACTGCGAAAAACTTAAGAAAGATGCATGCTAACCCTAATGTCAATTATGGGATGAAGATACTTGGATGGAAATATGACGAAGCCTTTGACGCATTTCTGGTGAAGAGGCGGAACAAATACGTTCAATTCTTTGCTGACTTCAGAGATCTTCAGAGTTTGTTCTCCTGGGAACTTAAACAACTAAAGTACCTAGATACGGTTAACCACACTAACCATGAAAAGGGTATGAAAGTTGCTTCAAAGATTGGTGCTGCTTATGAGTTCAAGAAGAACCTAAAAACTCTTGAGGAACAGAAGAAGGCTCAGATCTTAAAGAGAAAAGACGTCTTCGTGCCCCTCATCACGGAATGTTCAAAGATATTGGAGCGAAGGTGAAAGTTAAGTCAATTCCAGGGAATCAGAAGAAATTTCCAATGATCAGTTGGTACTACAGCGGAAAGACACATGAATTGGTGATCGAGAGAGAAGGTGCTAATGCTATCAGACTCTTTACAGCTATCGAGCTCAGACTTCTTTTAAGATCCTATTTGAAGCTTATTTACTATCAAAAGATGCGGACCATTCCAACACAGCTTAGACCATATGAATGCTACGATGCCAATTATTATTTAACGTTTTTCAATTGGTGGTGTAGTAAACTTGTTAACAGAGGAATATTTGAAGTGGAAGTGTTGAGAAAGGCTGATGGCTGGGTGGTGGAAGGCAATGGATCAAGTGTCATTCTTGAAGGTTCAAAGAGATTAGTTGAGCTGAACAACTATAATGACCTGAAGAAGTTTGAATGGCAAGATCTCTGGAGGCTATATGATTTTGGACTTACTGTAATCTATGACCATCATAAGCCCGTTGCTAGAGAGTACCGGAGATTTCTACTCAAGTTGCTCGGTCAAGTAGCATAAAGCTTAAGTATTTGCATTGCCAATACGGGTGGAAGTTGTTGGAACCCATTTTTGGTTGTTGGCAACACAAACGATTCACTGTTGAGCATTTCTGGTGAAGACCTCTTGATGAACCAGCTGGAATGAAGACTTAAGTGATTTTGAATTTTCTTTGTAAATTTCATTTATGTACTTAGCGGACTTGTTTTTGTACTTGGCGGACTTGTTTGAACTTAGCGAACTTCAATGTTGAATTTCAATATTCTATCTGAGCGAACTTGTTTTATTCCTAGTGGACTTAACTATATTGTTAGCGAACTTGTTCTTGTTCTTAGCGAACTTATTAGCGAACTAAGTTGTTCTTAGCGAACTTGTTAGAGGACTAGTTTACTCTTAGCGAACTTGTTAGCGGACTAGTTTACTCTTAGTAAACTTGTTAGCGGACTTACTTGTTCCTAGCGAACTTGAACATGTGCTTAGCGAAGTTGATAGTCTGATGGAATATTAGTTGCAAAATTCTATGCAATGATTGTTGTGTCAAACATTCTATTTGTCCCTTGCTCTCTTGAAGTATAAATACCAATTGAGAAAACCCTATTGGGTGTGCCACTCCAAGTTTATTCTACAAGAGAGCATTTGTGTGTGTGTTCTTGGTGTTTCTAGTGTGTGTTCTTGAGTTTCAGAAATCTATGGTGTAGCAAGGCTGCTGATTCAGCCGAGATTAATCATCACACATGTTTTTCGCACTTGTGTGATGAATCAAATGAGAACATAGTGATGAAATCTGGTCCTGACAAACCTCTTTTTTCTTTAAATCCCAATCCACCATTCTTCTGTTTGAATTTATCTTGCACATAATTTAGTATCTCATGACCTTGTTTGGCAAGTTTTGTAAATTCAGAATTGATTCCTCTTAGATCATTCTTCTTGGAAATCAAAGAATAATCTATCAAAATTTTTTAAAACTTGTAAACTTTCACTTTGCCTGGATTTCCATCAAACACGTTTTCCTTTTCAAGAAATATAGATGTTGAATCAAACTTCGGAATTTTACTTGAATCGAATCTTTCTACATCCTTTTTCTTTTGACATTCAGCTTCTTCTTCTTTCCCGACTGAACAAAATTATCTTTTGGATAATCTTGCAGCTTCTGACTTGAAGTTTCATAAGATGAATTCTTCAAAACAACTACCAGAGCAGGAACTTCTTGATTATCAACCTCTTTACTAGGTTTGCCATTTCGTTCTAGATGATACAAATAATTCTGAAACACACTTGATGTATTACAATTTGCAAGTTATCGTTGCAGATCAAGCATTTCAATCTTTATTTTAGAACTCCTAGTATTAGCTTCCAGTAACTCCTTCTGAGTAGCCATAAATTTCTCAGACAATTGATTATACTTCTGCTTTTGAACATACATTCTCTCACATTCATCAAGCACTTCTTTTGTATTAATTTTCACTTTCTTTTGAAGATCATCAACATCTGCTTTCAAAACTCTATTTTCTCTAACTAATTCAGTCTTCTCAGAAACTAGAGTTTCATTTTCAATTAAAAACCTTTTAGATTTTGTAGCAAGTTCATCACTTTGTACTTGAAGATAATCAAGATTCTCCTTTGACTTAACAAATAAAGCATCAAAATCTTCATTAACTTCTTTTTCTTTAGCTTTAGCTTTATCACATTCTTCAATCAACACATTTTTTATTGCAACCAATCTTCCTTAATTCTAATAGATTCAGAACAATTTGAGCATGATGCAGACATACCCTTTTGAATTTCTGCAACTAAACCATCACAAACTTGTTTTTTCCATTCCTCCACTTCTTTTGTTAGAATAACATTTTCTTCAGTCAACTTTGCCACTTCCTTCTCTAACTCCTCAACCTCATCTTTGTTATCTGATGCGTAAAATGTAGTCTATAAAAATTACTCAAGTTTTAAAAGGTAAATAACCAGGTGACTACACTACACACTTTAGGGCAAGTGTACCCGTCAGGTGCAGCAGAGTATTGGTAAGTACCGAGTATCAATCCTGGGACGCGTATTCAATCTCCCGATATTAGACCTTCACTAATAATTAACCTATGATGATTTTGATTTTTTAATTTATTAAAACTAATTAAAACGACTTCGAGAGAACACAAACACGACAGAAAGCTTTTAGAAAACTATCAGATGAGAGGGAACTACCTAGACTTCGACTCCTAATATGACTTGCTAACCTCCGAGAATGACCTATTGGGATGACGCCACTATCCACCAAGTATAACCTATGTGAGGTAACCTTAGGGACAACTAACCAATTAAACCTTCAATCACCAGAATTATAGACCGATCCTAGCAATATTGAATTCAATAATTAAGCACAAATGACTACTATGCTGAAGTGCTATTTAGACCTAATTACCTATTTGAGGCTTATTAGACCCACAACCCTAGAGACATCAAATATCATAGACAATATCTAATTCCCTAAAATCATGAAGCAAATTACTTATTACCAACCAAATTCCTAGAAAACTCCCTAACCACGAAATAATGGCCTAAACTGAATTTGTCAATTTAATTAACCATAAAACAATGATCAGGACATCAACTAGCATGAACATTCATTCATCCAAACAAACATACATGGACACAAATCTGCAAATCCATTCACCAACATCAACTAGTCAATACCTATATGAGGATCAAGCCCTTAAAGTCAAAATATTTAATCTTAACGTTTAAGAAATAATCTAGAGCCAAATAACCGTATGTGACGTATTACTCAACCCTAAACCACACCAATTAACAATGATGAACAGATTGTAACAGATTCATGCATTCAAATTCAGTTGATAACAAATAATTTTCATAAAATCAACATAGACATCCCAAAAAGTCAAAACCGAAAAGTCAACAATTCATAAAAGTCATCTAGGCCTAGGTAGTAACAAAGATTTAGCCTAGCATATTCATAGCATTCAAAAACATTAAATCTAGAATTAAACTCAAAAACATGGTGTAGTCAAGAATTAAAACTAGAAAATTAATGTTTAAGAAATTTAAAATAATCAAACCGAGTGGCTTCCGGTCTTCTCCAAATAATTTTCTTCTATTCCGTTTCGTCTGTCCCGACTGTTTCTGCATACAAATATTCTCTCCGTCTCAATTGCTGCCGTCACAAAGGTCTCTCGTCCTCTATCTTCTTTATTCTTAAGTTGCCGCAACATGTGTATATATATCTTTTTACTTTCTTGCGTAGCACCCCTTCCAAAGTAACCTTATTTTCTTTATCTTGATCTTCACGGTAGCCTCACAAGTCCTACGTGAGCTTTTCATTCCAGCCCAAGTTAAACAACAAATTGCAGTCCAAATTAATATCTAGTCCATTTTGATTTGTATGACCGCCATCTACATATAATACAACACATATAATCAATTTGCTATTCCTTAAAAACTCACGTGAGCAGCCTTATTTATCTTTAAAGGTCACAAGACAAATCATTCTTATTAATTTGTTTCATAGGTAATTAGTCATCAATAATAATTAATAATAATTCACGGTCTCGGCTTCCAGCTCAAATTTCATCGTTTTAGCTTCGTTTCTACTCGTGGTCTCTTAAATACTGAAATTCAAATATGAACAACTTAGGAAGTAATATTCAATAAAAAGTATCATAAATATTATTAAAAGTGTAAGAAATATTTGATTCAAAAGATGTACAAATTAAGGTACATCAAACATCCCCACACTTATTCTTTTTCGTCCCTGAAAAACTCGCAATGGAATCACAACTGGAAAAATGACTTTTTCTTTTCTTCTATTCTACTCTACTCTATATTTTTTTTTTCTGATATACTTACGCGCTAGCAGCAATCACCGATATTTCTATCCGACTAAGCCCAACCACCGACAAATGACACCCCCGATCATGCATTTATCATTCAATTTACCTTATCATTCTATCTATGTGTCTCACACTCAGGATTCTCAGCTAGTCCTAATCCCATCTCAAGGAAATCAAGGCCCGGGCTAAACCATTCCAGATTTTAACCCACCACATTAACCAAAAATATATATGTCAAGAGAATAGTGGATGATGGATGAATGATGTTTTTGAGCTTTATAACATTTTTCCTTTTTTTCTTTTTTTTTCGCACCTAAAACCATCCTCACCCCAATAGTACATCTCCGGAGTCACTATCCCTAGAGGTAGTACGTAGGATTGGCGGTTTAAAGCACTTTATTTGCTTTTTTTTTCATACTTTCATATTTTCTCTCTTTTTTTTCTTTTTTTTTTCATTTTTTTTTCTTTTCTTCATCTTTTTTTTTAAATGTATAAAGCTCAGATGGATGGTAAAAGGCGGGGCGCCGCTATTTCTCGGATTTATTTTCATAAAAAGATCATAGCGTGCCATAAATTCTCAAGACATATACATCTTTACCTAAAGTGGTACCTATCAACCTAGTCGACAGTTTCGGCTTTACCAATCCTCCCAAGGCGAAAACCCACAAGATATTCATGATTTATTATTTATTTATTTATTTAACAATCACAGGATTTTTAAGCTATCATTGTCGGTTGGACCTACCAGCACATCACTAGCTAGACGCGCTTTCTATCCTTACTTTTTTTCAACTTTTTTCAGTTTTTTTTTATTTTTTTTTTTCAAATTTCCAGCTATACCTATCATTTTCCATTTTAGTTGCAAGCAATCAGGGACATTTTTTTTTTTCAAAAATTTAAAAATTTTCAGCTTTTTTTTTTTTCAGTTTCATTTTTTCAGACTTTCCCTCCCCACACTTGATTTGTGCATTGTCCTCAATGTGCAAGAAAGAAAAACAAATATAAGGATGAAAGAAACTGAAAACTCCCCTGATTTGATGACGGCCGGCTCTGATGATGTAGTTTCCGCTGTAGCCAATCCCGAACTGTTTCTCTGATCTCTGATTTCTGGAGCACTGGTTATCATCTCTGCACACTTGGTTGAAGATGTAAAGCCCACAAAAATAAACAAATAAAAATAAAATAAAAAATAAAAATAAATATGGAAAATAAGTTGAACACACCAAAAATAAATAACACACATACTCGGGTTGCCTCCCGGAAGCGCTAAGTTTATTTACGAGTCTTCAGCCAGACTCGATCCCGCAATCAGTTGTTCGGGACTTGGAGGTCCACCACCTCCTTCTCAGTTGTGTCAACCGGGCCACCAAGGTAAAGCTTCAATCTATGCCCGTTGACCTTGAAAGTCTCCCCTTCATCGTTCTTGATTTCAACAGAACCATACGGATATGCTTGAATGACTGTGTATGGTCCTGACCACCTCGACCTGAGTTTCCCTGGGAATAATCTCAACCTTGAGTTGTAGAGAAGTACACGATCTCCCACATGAAATTCCTTAACTCTAATTTTGCCATCATGAATTCTCTTGGTTCGTTCTTTGTAGAAGGTTGAGTTTCCATATGCGTAGTCACGCAGTTCTTCTAATTCATGCAATTGAAAGAACCTTTCCTTGCCTGCCTCATCCAAATCCATGTTGACTGTCTTCAACGCCCAGTATGCTTTATGCTCAATCTCAACTGGCAGATGACACGCCTTCCCGTAAATCAACCTAAACGGCGTGGTGCCGGTAGGTGTCTTGTAAGCCGTACGGAAGGCCCACAGTGCGTCATCCAACTTGTCTGACCAGTCCTTTCGATGTTTCCCCACCGTCCTTTCTAATATTCTCTTGATCCCGCGATTCGAGACCTCAACCTGCCCACTCGTCTGAGGGTGATATGGCGTTGCCAACCTATGGGTCACTCCATAACGTTGTAACGCTTTCTCCATCTGTGCATTGCAGAAGTGGGTGCCTCGATCGCTTATTAGTGCCTTGGGCACTCCAAACCTTGCAAAGAGTTTCTTCAGGAACTTCACGACCACTCTGGCATCGTTTGTGGGTAAGGCTTGAGCCTCAACCCATTTAGACACGTAGTCTACTGCCATTAAAATATATTTATTTCCGCGAGATGACGGAAATGGCCCCATGAAGTCGATACCCCATACATCGAATACCTCGCACACCTGAATGCTCGTCTGGGGCATCTCGTCTCTCCTCGAGAGATTTCCCGCACGCTGGCAGTTGTCACATTTGAAAATAGAATACGGCATTAGGTTAATGCTAGCACCTAGGTCAGCTAGAGCATTGCTGACTGACAAACTACCGATCAAACACGGGATTGTGAAGCTCCCGGGATCTTTCATTTTCTGGGGTAGTTTGTTCTGGAGAACGGCTGAACATTCGGCGTTCAGCGTGACCGTAGAGAGCTCCTCAAGTTTCTTTTTGTTGGTTAGCAGATCTTTAAGAAACTTGGCGTATTTAGGCATTTGAGCCAGAGCCTCTACGAATGGTAAGTTGATATGGAGTTGTTTGAAAAGTGCGAGAAACTTACCATAGTTCTCCTCAGTCTTTTCTTTCTTCAGACGATCAGGGTACGGAACTGTTGGCAATGAACTCTTAACTGGTTCCTGGGGCTTTGATGTAGTTGCTGGGCTTCGCCTTGATGATTTCTTTTGCCCAGGACCCTCAGCTTCTTCCTCTTCTTCTTCAGCTTCAACTGCTGGCTCATCATTCGTGGGTGACACAGGATCTTGAGTGGTTCTGCCACTCCTGGTTGTGATTGCCTTCGCGTACTGCTTCGGATTTGTCTCTGTGTTACTTGGCAGTCCGCCTTGTGGTCTAGCTGCGATCTGCTTTGAAAGGTCCCCCACTGTCCTCTCAAGACTCTGGATCGAAACTGCGACATTTGAAATGTCTTTCTCATTTTTAGCGACCCTAGATTCGTGGTTAGTAAGAATTTGGGCCATCATATCCTTCAGCTCCTTTATGCTACTGTCCTCAGTGGGTTGCTGCCTTCCTTGTGCAGGGTCATAAAACGCTTGCTGCCTCTGCTTAGGCTGATATCCCGGTGGAGTGGAAGAACTTGGCTCTTGTTTCCACCCATAGTTTTGGTTGTTCTGGTTAGTCTTCCACTCGGGCTTGTACGAATTTCGATACGAATAATCGTTCTGGCGGCCCTGTCCTCCAACAAACTCTACCTGCTCCAGAAGATCTGTGCTTCCCTTGATTGAACACTCGGTGATCGGATGCGGCCCTCCACATAACTCACAATGCGCCACCTGCTGTGGGTTGACCTGTATTTTATCAATCTTTTTAGTCAAAGCCTCGACCTGGGCGGTTAAGGCAGTGATCGGGTCAACCTGGTGCATCCCCTTTAGATTGTTGATGCTGCTGTGATCTGTTTCTGGTAGTCGACCATTGGTAACTGTTCAATGCTAGCTCCTCTAGCAACTCTTGAGCTTCCTCGGGGGTCTTGCTGCTCAATGTTCCCCCAGCTGAGGTGTCGACTGTTGGTCTGGTAAGTAGGTTCAGGCCACCATAAAAGATCTGAATTTGTTGATACAACTCTATCCCATGTGATGGACACTTCCTCAGGAGCTCCTTGAATCTTTCCCACGCCTCGTACAGATCTTCGTTGTCGCCTTGCGTGAACGAGTATATTTTATTTCGGAACATGGCGGCTTTGGATGGAGGAAAGTATTTAGATATGAACTTTTGGGTAAGACCATCCCACGTGGTGATCGAACCCGGAGGAAGTGATTGGAGCCAGGTTTTAGCTGCTCCTCTGAGTGAGAATGGGAAGAGGCGCAGTCGTATTGCATCAGGAGTGACACCGTTTAATTTGAAAGTATCACAAATTTCGAGGAAACTTGCGACGTGAGCCATAGGATCATCATTTGGAAACCCATCGAATTGAACGGAGTTGAGGATCATTGTGATGGTTTGGGGTTGGATCGTGAAATTGTTTGCCTCCACAGCCGGTCGGATGACACTGGGCTGCACCCCATTCAGATTCGGCCTTGCGTAGTCCGCGAGTGTCCTACGTGCTGCCATTGCTGTTGCTGCTCTTCTTGCTGCCGCTGCTAGCCTTCGTCGTCTACGAAATTCGCGCTCGGGTTCAGGGAGTGGTGAGACTTGATGACGACGCAATCGCATAAACTTATAAAATTACTAAAGTGAAAATACTAATCTAAGGCCCACACAAAAAACACACAACTAAAAAAAACAGAAATGAATAAATAAGCAAATATCTTTTTTTTTATTTTTTCAATTATTTTTTTTATTTTCTTTAAGAAAAATAAAAATGCAATTAAATTAAAAACAAAAAGTGGTTAAACTACTAATTCCAATCGTTCTCGGAATTTGACGCGTCCCCGGCAACGGCGCCAAAAACTTGATGCGTAAAATGTAGTCTATAAAAATTACTCAAGTTTTAAAAGGTAAATAACCAGGTGACTACACTACACACTTTAGGGCAAGTGTACCCGTCAGGTGCAGCAGAGTATTGGTAAGTACCGAGTATCAATCCTGGGACGCGTATTCAATCTCCCGATATTAGACCTTCACTAATAATTAACCTATGATGATTTTGATTTTTTAATTTATTAAAACTAATTAAAACGACTTCGAGAAAACACAAACACGACAGAAAGCTTTTAGAAAACTATCAGATGAGAGGGAACTACCTAGACTTCGACTCCTAATATGACTTGCTAACCTCCGAGAATGACCTATTGGGATGACGCCACTATCCACCAAGTATAACCTATGTGAGGTAACCTTAGGGACAACTAACCAATTAAACCTTCAATCACCAGAATTATAGACCGATCCTAGCAATATTGAATTCAATAATTAAGCACAAATGACTACTATGCTGAAGTGCTATTTAGACCTAATTACCTATTTGAGGCTTATTAGACCCACAACCCTAGAGACATCAAATATCATAGACAATATCTAATATCCCTAAAATCATGAAGCAAATTACTTATTACCAACCAAATTCCTAGAAAACTCCTAACCACGAAATAATGGCCTAAACTGAATTTGTCAATTTAATTAACCATAAAACAATGATCAGGACATCAACTAGCATGAACATTCATTCATCCAAACAAACATACATGGACACAAATCTGCAAATCCATTCACCAACATCAACTAGTCAATACCTATGTGAGGATCAAGCCCTTAAAGTCAAAATATTTAATCTTAACGTTTAAGAAATAATCTAGAGCCAAATAACCGTATGTGACGTATTACTCAACCCTAAACCACACCAATTAACAATGATGAACAGATTGTAACAGATTCATGCATTCAAATTCAGTTGATAACAAATAATTTTCATAAAATCAACATAGACATCCCAAAAAGTCAAAACCGAAAAGTCAACAATTCATAAAAGTCATCTAGGCCTAGGTAGTAACAAAGATTTAGCCTAGCATATTCATACCATTCAAAAACATTAAATCTAGAATTAAACTCAAAAACATGGTGTAGTCAAGAACTAAAACTAGAAAATTAATGTTTAAGAAATTTAAAACAATCAAACCGAATGACTTCCGGCTTCTCCGAGCAACTTTCTTCTATTCCGTTCGTCCGTCCCGACTGATTGCATACAAAATTCTCTCCTCTCAATTGCTGCCGTCACAAAGGTCTCTCTCCTCTATCTTCTTTATTTTAATTGCCGCAACATGTGTATATATATCTTTTTACTTTCTTGCGTAACACCCCTTCCAAAATAACCTTATTTTCTATTTATTTCCGGTCCTCCAAGTCCTACGTGAGCCTTTCATTCCAGCCCAAGTTAAACAAAAAATTGCAGTCCAAATTAATATCTAGTCCATTTTGATTTGTATGACCGCCATCTACATATAATAAACACATATAATCAATTTGCTATTCCTTAAAAACTCACGTGAGCAGCCTTATTTATCTTTAAAGGTCACAAGACAAATCATTCTTTTAATTTGTTTCATAGGTAATTAGTCTCAAAATAATTAATAATAATTCACGGTCTCGGCTTCCTGCTCAATTTCAACGTTTTAGTTCGTTTCTACTCTTGACCTCCTAAAATGTAAATATGAACAATTAAGAAGTAATATTCAACAAAAAGTATCATAAATATTATTAAAAGTGTAAGAAATATTTGATTCAAAAGATGTACAAATCAAGGTACATCATTATCCTTTGCTGACCTTGAATTTCGATGAAGTTGCATATTGTGATATTCACATATTGTTTTCAGGTTGTCCCACAATACTTTTGATTTCCGATAATCCTTAAAATAAACAAACAACTCTGTTGATAATGCCTACTTGATATACTCATATGCCTTCTTTTCATTTTCAAACTGTTTCTTTTCTGCATTTGTAAGATCCCTTCTCCATTTAGGTTCTCCATAAGAATTAGTTGAATAGACATATAACTCCTTAATCAGAATCTACAAATCTTTATCCACGCCACTAGGATATTCATTAAATTTTGTTACCCAACTAAGATAATCCTCAAGCTTTACCAGTTTTGGCATGTTTTGACGTTCAAGACCAATCAAAGCATCAATTGCATTCATTTTGAAAATTATGATATTGAATATCAAAACTTCAACGAGAAAACGGAGGTCTTAGACATGGAATATGGGTATCGAAACGGAGGGTACTAGCCATAAGGTGAGTAAAAGTGTAATCTCTCTGAGATGGTCATTTTGGCTGGTATTAGCTCCCGTAACTCTTAACAAAACTCAAGTTATGTCAATTTTAGTGAAACAATAAAAAATTCTCGATCTAAGAGTTTGAGTAGCCAACTGATGCGAACTATTACGAACTGGCCCGAAATAAGTTTCACCAAAGTGATACAAACTGGTCCGAACTGGTCCAAAAGTGATGCAAAGTGGACTCTCACGAAGTGACCCGAACTGAGAAGCGAACTAGTCCGAACTGAGGCGAAGTGTCACTTCGTGACAGTTATTTTTCCGAACTGTCAATTTGGGTGATGGTTATTTTTTTATCAGACTGTTCTTGACCCGAACTCACACGAACTGAACTCAAATTTCACTAAATTTCGAGATTTTGAAGGTTTTTGACCGAGAATCGCAGCAGTCAAGAAGATTTTAGCAACATAAATGTTTTGTAAACAAATTGGACTTGAAAAGCTCAAAATTGACTCATTTTTTATAGAAAAACACTCAGTTTTATCACGAAAACGAAACGATCAAAGAAAACGCAATAGAGCAACCTGGATTTTCTCTGATATCACTTGTAAATGACTAGAACGGATCTTACTAGAGGTTTGTTTGATCGTATGAGTGAGAACGAGATGTAAATATAAAGTTTATTTATTGAAATCACTTAGACTCAATTAAAAAATCTCTCAACTGAAACACTTTTAGAAAAACACACTTTAGTCTTAGATCTATTAAAAATACAAAGCAAACATGTATTTATACTAAGAAAGCCTGCTGGACCCGAACTGAACCGAAGTCACACTTCAGGTGGGTCACTAACTGGTCCAAAGTCACACTTCTTGTCTCACTTCTTTCCAATTCGTGTCTCACTTCGTGACACTGATTTCTTGCAATTCTCGTCTTGTTCAGATACTTCACATGACGAACCGTATATTCTCTAACAAAATGAGACCTCACATTTATGTTCCTTCTGATTTTCACTGCGAGTCGTGTCAACTCGTTAAACATACTCGACGTTCGTATCCACCCAAAGTGTCTAGTTGAGCTAGTACACTAGTTGAGCTGGTACACTCTGATATATGGGTCTCTGTCCTACTAAAACTCCCTTGGGTTTTTAGTATTTCGTTTCCTTCATCGTTGACTATTCTCGTGCTACTTGGTATTTTGGTTAACAATTACCAAAGTAATTAAGTGATCAAACTTAGATTGTAAGGTAGTGTGCTTGATCAAATAGGTGATGAAATGGAAAGAAAAAGTAAGGTTGACACGATGTTATAACGAGGGAAAAATCCAGAATCCTGTGGGTATCCTCAAGGATTCCGGCAAAATACCTCGGGAGCTGGCCTGAAGACCCTGTTGCCTAATAACTTTATTAAATATGTAAAAAGGTTACAAGTGTTGAGCTTGAATGATCGAATGTTGCTAAGTTTTACAAGTGTTTACTTTCAGAGCAAATCGGTGTGAGTTGTGTGTTCTAAATTCGATCATTAAGCTAGTTTAAATAGTCAAAACGATATAACAAATTATCCTATATTCTTGGCATTTTTCAACCAAGTCAAGCTGAACGTTATAGTCCACTTAGTCCACGATCTCAGGTCTCTGGCCGAGTCTTTAGGCTCAAATAACACGTGCAAATTACCTGTCAAGATACTGAGCTGTGAGAGCATCTTCCCGAATCCCAAATATTGAGCACTAATAATTGTCCCTTGAATTTTGACGGATGTTGAACATGATAACAGATGCGAAATTCAAATCTTTGTCTTATCTTTTGAAATGATGATGGAAGATACATGGTATCTTTTAATTTGTCCGCGGCTCAACCTCTCAAGTGACTAATTCGTTGTGATTTTTACCATAGATAACCCCCACATTTACCCTTCTTCCTCACAACAACCAGAAACATTTTGAGAATCCTTTGCTACCAGGTCATTTTCTTAAACCTTTCTTTCTGATTTCCATTCTTTGAATATGGGGGAAAAGATTACCCGTTCCAGTGCGTCGATAACTCCTCCGATGATTGAGGATTTTGTTGAGCAGGAATTTCTCGTTGCTTGCGATAAGGAATCTTGCACATTCGATGATTGGGATATCGCAGCCCTTAAAGATTCCAGCGCATTCCCTTCCGGCGCCATGATCAGAGGGTACGTTCCTCGCGTGAAGGCCGATTTCTCTTTAAAAACCTGGGTTTGTTTTCTGTTTTACCCTTTCTCTCTTGGAATGTCCTACCCTTTTCCCGACCTCGTAGAGAGTTCTTCAACACCACCAAACTGAGCTATTCCCAGGCCATGCCAATGGTCTGGAGAGTTTTGTTTTCTTTGAACAATTTGAACCATAGCCGGGATCTTGACATCAGAGTCCCTGAAATCTAGCGTGCATACCAACTTCGAACCCATGGAAGTATTTGCTTCTTCCTTCAAGCTAGAACATCCACCTCCCAAATGATACTCCGAGCCAGCCATAATGACTATGATTGGAAGAAGAAGTTCTTTTTCGTGAAGAGGGATTCAATCTCCCAGGGGGGTAGAATTTGCCTATGCATTGGGTTGGCTAGGGTAGGATATTGTAGAAGCTCCACATGAAAATGACATTGTTGTTTTTTAACTGTTCTGAACTTTTTGATCTTGCAGCTTAGAAGTTTGAGAAGTTGTTGGCTGCCCGAGAAGATTCTGTTGAGAAGCTGAGAATATTTTACCTAATTCCTGCCGCTGAGAGGGCTTTTGCGTTGGAAGTTGCCTCTAGTGAACTTAGTTGCTCTGTTGATCACACCCCTTCTACCATGTGTCGTAAGTAATTTGCAGCTCCTTGATGTTTTGAAATTGATCACAGGATATTGATCCATGTAAACTTGTAATGCATTGCCAAAATCGAGCTCCTCCTTCTCCCTTACTGACTTGGGGAATCTCCTACCTGTGAAGGAAGAAAACACCGATGTTCCTGACAAGCTTAAGTTGCTAACCGCTCGATCTAAGGCCTCCTCAGCCAAGAAGAGGAATGCCTCAGAAGACACCATTTATCTAGAGGACTTTGAGGATCTCAACACCTTGGAGGTAAGCAACAAGATGCTTAGCATGCAAACCATGATGGGCCTGGTAAGAATTTTTGGAAATCTTTAATGCTTGATGTTGAACCCTATTATGACACATTTAATCTTTGTTGCAGGGCATTGACAAGTTGAGCTCCATGGCGATGGAGTATGAAAAGAAGCTGCTGGAGGCCGAGGACAAGGTACACACCCAGGCTCACATTGCTCAAGAAAAAACGAAATATTATGAGAGGAAGCTCAAAGAGAAATAGACAGCACTGCCAACAGGGAGAAGCTGAATGTTGTGGAGGATGCCAAGCGCTCTGCAGCCCGGAATTTTCTGGAATCAATGATAAAAATGGCAAATGAGGTGTCTGCCAAAGGTTTCATATCCATGGTTTAGGATGTGGCCACCTGGAATGGTGCTCTGGAAAAGCTGGGGGACGCTAACAAGGAAACTAGGGAGCCGAAGAAGGCCGAGGCGAGTAAGGCGGGTGAGGAAGCTGATGGATCGGTGGTGGAGAAACTGGTAGCAGCAGCTGGTGAGGAGCTGTCGGAAGTTGGGAAGCCAGTGGGTGATGAAGGCAAACTTGACTAGGCCTGAGCCCACTTTTTATGGTTCATGTTTGAAAAAAATATGGTTCTTTTCTGATACTTTGTGGGTGAAAAAACAATTTTAGGGTAGGTTTAAGAAACAAAACAATGATAGTGATCCGGGTGGAGGGATCCCGAATTTTTTAAGACGAAGTGATGTGTTGTAAACACATCACTTTTTCTTAAGTCATTTATGTAATATTTGAGTCGAGTTTGAGTCATTTTAATTTAGTTTTTATCTATTTTATAGTATTTGAGTTTTAACGTGCTATTAAGTCATTTTATATATTGATGTAGTTTATATAATTTGCTTTAGCCTCTGACATTTAGTTTAGTTGGCATCATGCTCAGTGATAGAGCGTTCCTTGGCCAGTGGCCCGGGTTCGATTCTTGAGAGCGCCCCGGGTTTTTATCCCACCATGTGTTACGCCAGATAGTCTTCCAGCTATTGTGGCGGCACAACCGTCTGTCCTTGGGCAGTCGGTGGTATGGTTTCCCGGAGAATCCCAAGCCAAACTCTGATGCCAGCCGGGGCACGGTTAAGACACTCGCGTCTGGCCGGAGTGGGGTGGCGGGGCTCCTCCATAGGAGGGGTGGCAGTCACGTACTGTGTAGAAATTGCCGTTCAAAAAAAATATATAATTTGCTTTAATGTATTTTTCGTTAAACATGAAGTAATATGTGCTTATAAAATAATCATTTGAATTTGTAGGTATATCACGTGTGGAAGTGGAATTTCAAATGGCAAATCTACAATTAAATTAAATAAATTAATGAAGCATGACTTGGGCTGACGTGAGCAAGAAAATAAAGGAAGTAATTGGGCTGAGTGGATCAAATATAAAAATATCACAAATGGGTCATGAGATCGGGCGGATAGGTAGGTCAGCTCAAGAATAAGTAAGGCAATCAATTCAAAGAGGAGGGTCTGACGCATTAAAGGGAGAAAGGCTGATAAATAATCCAAACGGCAGAAGGGTTTACGAATTAATTGGCAGCCATCGAAGAATATTAGGAATAAATTTCGATCGTAAAGAAGAGGGGGAATCAAGAGAAGAAGCTCCGGTGAATCATTCGACTGCAATCATTAGTTCGGGTTTCATTGTTCTTTTGTTTTTTTAAATAATTACTTACCCAAACTATGTTCTTGACCCAAGTTTTAGACTACACTAAATTTCTGTTGGAAAAAATATAGGAAAAGATGCAATTAGTGGATTGTTGTCTTGGACAGTGTCACACCCCAACCGACGGCGGAATATGTCGGGACGTGATGATTGTCCAGATGCACACAACACTAATTAATGTTGCGATATTCTTAATTAGCCCATTTTATATAAATCAAACAAAACATTGCAACACAAACATTTAATATCAATGAGATACAAGTAAATTGATTAATTAGGTCAAATTAGATCCGCATGCAATCCTATAGTGTCATCAACAAGTTAGTCATCATCTATCAGCAACCTGCAACATGTATAAAATAATGGTCAACTACAAGTAGTTGGTGAGTAAACATAGGTTTAGCATACTACTTATAATAAAGCATTGCGATTCAATGAGTCAAGTGTTAATATCTAATCATGATCAACAAGTATGAGTGATGTGCACCAAACCTAGACAAGTAAGGGAGCAATCACCCGGCGCCCAAGCCAAGGCAGGCCAGGTGGGTTGTCAGCCAATAGATCTATCATTGTTGCCACGGCTCGATGGTTAATGGTACACATGCGATTAGAGACTAGCGACTAGCGATTAGAGAATAAAACAAACAAATCACAAGTATCACATAATCAGAGAATCACACATAGAGCACATAGAATCGCATGTTTGGTTTTTGTAATAATGCGATTAGAGATTTGAATATCGGTACATGTTACACCCCAAAACATTAAAATAAAAGAGGGGCTATGATCACTCACCTGATATGGAGACACAGGAGAAAGAATGACACTCTGACTCGAGACGAACAAACTCGAGGACAAACCCGATAGCTAAACCAAATGGATGAATAAAGGAATAAATAAATAACTAAATAGATAAATAAATAATAAATAAATAAATAAATGAATGAATAAATGAATTTTCCAAGTCGAAGTGATGGTTTATTCCGAAACCATCTACAAATCGATAAATAATTAAATAATTATAATAAATTATTTAATTTCTTAACGGTAAAAGTATATATATAGTTTTATGATTTATAAGGAGAACTTAATCATACAAAGTTATGATGACCGTCACGCAGATACACACAAACAAATTCAACATAACATTTCAAAATCAAGTTTTTATCCAAACCAGGCATCGGGTTTTAGTTTACTTGTCCATAGGAACCAAAAAGTAACAATTTAAACATATTCTTGACTAAATCCGAGCTTTTCAGAATCGAAATATTATATTTTGACGACCGGGACACCGAGTTTTAACATTCGAAATGCGATTATTATTACCAAATTTATATGCATATTTATTTACCAAATTATTATTACCAACTTAAAATGCATTTATATTCAGAGATTTTATATATATGTTCCTTTAAGTAATCTCGATGGCAAAGGTTCTAGCCAACGGGATATAGCAGTGAATGAAATCATATAAATGCCAACGAGATAGAGAAAACGGTATACCTTTCGGTAAATCACTCAAACCCGGACCCGTTTAACCGCAAAGCCAGCGCTTTACCAAAATAGACAAATGAGTGGTCAATACCGATCCATTTTCGCCACGAACAATAATATGAGGTTAGTTTTCTAAGTTGACTTTGCTTGACCGATTTTCTGTTTGACCAGATTCGCGACTGAGTCGACTCGGTACATAGTTAACTCATGTTCATATGAATCTTGCATCCAAACATCCCAAGAGGTATTATTAACCAACCCCACCACAATTAAACCATACCAAACAGTCTCGACGGTCGAAGTCTCACCGGAAAACCGGACACCACCGCGAATACCGACATACATCGTTACCATGACATCATACACCCAGAACCGAAACATCCCTGAGAGAATCGATGGGTTAGAGAGGGTGGAAACGAGCAGAAAAGAAAAAGAAAGAAAAACACAACCGAATCTTTGCTCTAGCCCTTGATGCCGCCGCTAGCGGTTGCCGGAAAAATGGCGACTGCCGCCACGCTCGCTTCAGGTTGATCGCCGGAAAAACAGAGAGAAACGCGAGCTAGTGGAGGAGCATAACCACAGTCGTGGAGAGAGAGAGGGAGACGATGGTGGGGCTGCTGCTAGATGGTCGCCGGACCGCCACTGTCGCCGGTGAGAGGCCAGCTTCTCTCTCACTCTTTCTCTCTCGATGGCACACACACAAACACACAAATGTGTGTGTGTATGGCGGCTGATGAAAAAAGAAGAAGGGGAGAACCCTAAAAAAACTGGTTTTATTTATTTATTATTTTTTTTCTCTTTTTCTTTTAAATATAAGAGTTTGGGGTGATAAAATAAATAGATATATATTTTACCACAATAACCGAATACATAAAAATTTCAAACGACTCTATTCCAATCCGCCATAAAACCGAACATTTAAAGAATATTCAACGTATAATAACAATTTGAGTTTTAAACGTTTCGAGAATATTTATAAGGGTTTTTATAAATTTTTTTGGTTAGGACGGATATGTATATAAAATAACGAAGACGGTCAAGATTATTAAATTATGTATAAATATTTTTATCGTAAAACTTTAGTAGACATAAACTTATGATGAATGAAGTGATTACTTGAAAATACAATTGTCTAATAATTATTAATTACGATTTTTAGAAAGACGGTTCGGGTTAAAATAGATATGGGTTGACCGAGTTGTTATAGTCTCCCCTACTTTAGGGAATTTCGTCCCGAAATTTAGTAAAAAGTTAACATTTTAAAAGAAAGAAGTTTATAGGGGTTTTAATTAGTACTTAATATATTTTTGACCTTAGAGACAAAAACATAGAGGTGACATATCAAAATTTCCCCGAGACTAGGAATATATTTTTGATTGCTGGACCAATTATGACGGTGTCAATCTTAACATGACCGAAAGGGGTTAGGTTAGGAAACGCGACCAAGGAAAACGGAATTTGATATAACCAACCATCAGAGACATATCCATACACGCACACACACCATCCTCTGTCCGACTACCAGTGCAAATTATATACATTACCAATGCTTATATGTAGGTTGTACCGCAGCTAACCCACCATATTTTTAATATCTTTAAGAGCGTACCGTTCGTCTTCGGTGAACATCATATTCTACACACCAACAACGAATAACCGAGCTTGACACTATAACACTTGGGCTATCATAGAGAGCGAGCAATAGATCAAGGGACACATATCACAACCAAATCGAGAACCAATGAAAGACTAACCAATGAGATGACCAAAATCTACCCTACTTTAGGAGTGAGACCGAGGGGTCGAGAGACACAGGTGAGTAATGGATGCAACATATATACCTACAATCCAAATAACATAGCTCCACATAGAGCATCACAATAGATAAATCAAAATAATCAATGATAACCAAAAAATTTGGGGCTCCGAAATTCTTATCAAGGCAAAACGTCAAGTTCTGGTGAACTAGATGGGTAGCGACCCACATCCGGTTTACCTCCCGAGACACAATACCCAGACGGAATCCGAATCAGCTCTCGCTGAATCCCAAGACTAATACCCACGACCAATACCGATTGTATGCTAAGCTAGCATCACACACAATCGCTGGTAGTAGCACGTATGAGTCTCCGATTCAGCAAGAGTAGAATAATGACTAACGCTTGAATTAGCGGTACACGACCGAGAATTCGAAGCGATATAAGTCAAAGTGAAAGAAACCAATCACAACCATAAGAGGGTCAATACCAAACAATTAGAGTACCACGAATCTGACGGAATACTCCGCTTTGGATACCATGAACCGAATTGCACTGCATGCATGTCACAACTAGTATGAAGAAACAATACATTTCGAAAACATGAAACCGCTGACGCGAGTTGAACCGCATGTTTCGTGATATATGAAACCAATGTCACATATCAAGTAACATGACTCCGAGTACCTGAATCCGATGCCATAAACCGAATGACATGATTTGAAATACGCGAATTTGTTAACATGAATCGAGTAGCATTTACCGAAGTACATGAACCCGATAAGACGAACCGAAAACTTGACTTAAATGCATGCACCCTATATCATGAATCGAAAAGCATGACTCGAAATTCGTGAAACTGATAGCATGAACCAGAAGCATAATTCGATATGCGTTAAACTGATAACATGAGCCAAAATCATAACTCGAGATGCATAAAACATGATAACATGAACCAAAAGCATAACTCAAAATACATGAAACTGATAACATGAATCGAAAAGCACGACTCAAAGTACATGAACACGATAGAATGAACCGAATGACACGACATCGAAGTACATGAATCCGGTGACATGAACCGAAAATCATGACATCGAAGTACGTGAATCCGAAAATATGAACCGAATAACACGATTCGAAGTACATAAATCCGATAACATAAATCGAGCAATATGAAATGAGAAAGTAAACAAGAAATGAACATCACCAATAATAAAATAACGGAACCACACAAGGAAACCATAGATCATGAGTCGGTGGATACAAATAACGATTCTAAGACAAGGTAAATCAGTAATCGAATAACGAGCGTCAAATCAAAGATATGGTAATGAACACCGAATCGAGATCAAACAAAATCAAGGTCACGCATCAACAATGAGGCAAGCCGAAACCATCATCACGATCAGGAGGAACGAAATTCGAGCGCATGTCCATGGTCATGCGTCAACTGCTGAAGCCACATCAATTGAACCTGGGTATTTGATGACAACCATCTATCTCACGATCTGACTATTGCGTATAACAACAGTCGAACGATGAGGCTAAGCAGTCAATCATTCCTCATAATTCATTGGTTGGAATAGATATGCGCTTCAGGTTTTAAGATAAAAAGCGAACATGAGCAAACTCGCCTATCACCAGCGAAGGCGATCGCGAATCTGGAGACTGGGAATGGCGCCCACGAAGGAAACACCGAAACAAAGGGGACCAGACTCAAACATAACAATGCACTCGGGTGAAAATATCAAACATAATACAGAACCCAAAATATCCAAACCACTTACGAAACGCGATTTGGAAAAGCATCACCACGAAAAGAGAGGGGGAACCCATAACGAGAATCAATCACATGGAAATGATCAGTTCTCAGGGCTGCAATATGGAGATAAGGGTCTCCAAGCATTGAGGTAAATAGATCATAGGTTTTCTAAAAGCTGCGCGACGATAAGGTGACTTGCAAAAGGAGTCGCTCAGGGTGCGAGGTCGATGTGAACGTCGATCTGGTGAACGGGAGGAAAACCATTGCGTCGTCAGGAAAAATTTTAACGGTAAATCCAGGCGACTAGGATGTCTTTGACACCCATTTCTTTCGACTCCCACAATTCAGTCCAAGATTGCACGCGCTCCAATGTCAAGTAATTGTGGGTTTTATGCATGGCATAGGCTTGATCCCACAGACTAGTTTATCATCGAGGATTGTCGAGTCCTGATCGCCCAAACGGGATGCGAATGAGTTTAGCCGACGCGCACAATTTTAGCAAAACTGTGATAGAGAAGTAGGAATGAGAGGAAAAAGGATAGGAGGTGCCAACGGTGAACAATACCAAAGCACGATAATCAATGACTTATGTCGCCAAAACAGACATAACTCAGAAATCATAAAAATCTGAACTTCGAGCAAAAACTTTTATGACCACCACACGTGTCGAGTTTTCCACTCGAGAGGTCGTATAGTCGTAAACTCATACACATGCAATCCCGTAAACATGTGGACTCGTAAATTCATACATTTCCAAACGAGTATATTCCTAGACACGTATCCCTTGAAAACACACGAGCAATCTTAAAGATGAGGAAAATTAAAATGGACAGCTTGGAAAATTTAAAAGGGACGGGTACGTGCACCTAGGCTTGTATACCCGCTGATGTGCCCATTTATTGCCACGTATGCATGTAATCCCGTAACCATACAACCTGGAAACTTATGAACCCATCAACGAGAAATCCCCCATAATACACACGACGACACAAATGACATGAGAGAAAAATGATTTAGAAACATGAGAGACAGATACATGAGCATAAAAACACGGCTGACATGGACATGTAGGCTTTACATACTAGCACAAGAGGGGTAATCGATTGACAAAGATCCCAACGATCGATGGACATCAACATAAGAATCTCCAAACAGCAACTGAATCAAACGCTCTAGTAAGGGTACCCAGGTTAGCCTCTCCATTAACAAGGGTGTTATCGGTGACTAACGGAGGTATGGGTGTAGAAAAATGTCTAAGGTTTCCACAATTATGACAAACGACGTAGGTGTAAGGACAAACAGATGCATCATAGCGAATTAAACATGCGCTGGTGCCCATGGTTGAACTAATCGAGGCTGAGCTCGAGCTAGCTGGAAACGAGTGCTCACAAGATGGCTTGAGTGACCATAGGTGGCTTACTAGAAGCCCGACTGAGGAATGGTGATGCTGGCATGACTTACACAACATGGGTGAAACCTGAGGTCAGACTCCATAACCGAGCAAGGAATGAGGGTCACTTCGCAGTCGCTACACCGATCGATGTAACTCAAATCGAGAAAATGGATGAAATAACCATGAAATTAAGACACCGCGAAAGATCGATTTGAGGTCGAGGGAGAGAAGGACACCATATGGGATACCCGAATCTGAGTATTACGAGACCACAAAATGAAATAAGTCTAATCAGAATACCATGAAATGAGAAAATAAAATAAATCGAATCGGAACATCATGAAATAACATGTTAAAATAAATCATAGGATATCGAGAATTGTTAAGAATCGTCGAATCACCGACTCACAAAATAAGAAATCAGGTTGAAAATCAACCCTAATCACGAGAGATAGAATAAAACAATGTGTAACAGAAATTCGTGAAATAGTGTGACTCGGATCATCAAAACCGTTGTGAATCATAGTAACCATAATAACGCGCAAAATCATGAAATTAAGCGATCGAGATAAAACATATCGGAGTGGTCCTCATCTCCTGATTGGGAAACTACTACCGAGACAAATCAGAGTATGGTTCAAGTGATTGACATGCTTTGGCCTAATAGGTTTTAGCACTCTCGTCGGGGTTTCCCAAGTGAGCGTTCGGGTCCGTCAATTCAGGTGAACGCTTTTCCTGACAAAAATCCTAAATACTGATGCTTTCAACCTTCCAGTTACTACATGTCAGTCACAAAATCCATTTCTGACGAGATCATGAAAATCGAAAATCAATTTCCTAAATGGTACGTAAGGCACCATATCTAAGAAAGGAGGCTAGGAAGCCTCAAGTGATCTGTGTATAAGTGTGAGTTGATCAACGATAATCAATAGCATGGTTAAAATAGGCACAATTTAGAAGCATATAATGGACAAATAAGCTATATAGGCATACTAAGCATGAGACACTCATGCAGGACACCTAAGGCAATAGTCTAGGTCAAGCCGGTTCTAATAACCTAGATCCCTATAGCCGTGGCTCTGATACCAATCTGTCACACCCCAATCAACGGCGGAATATATCGGGGCGTGATGATTGTCCAGATGCACACAACACTAATTAATGTTGCGATATTCTTAATCAGCCCATTTTATATAAATCAAACAAAATGTTGCAACACAAACATTTAATATCAATGAGATACAAGTAAATTGATTAATTAGGTCACACTAGATCCGCATGCAATCCTATAGTGTCATCAACAAGTTAGTCATCATCTATCAGCAACCTGCAACATGTATAAAATAAGGGTCAACTACAAGTAGTTGGTGAGTAAACATAGGTTTAGCATACTACTTATAATAAAGCATTGCGATTCAATGAGTCAAGTGTTAATATCCAATCATGATCAACAAGTATGAGTGATGTGCACCAAACCTAGACAAGTAAGGGAGCAATCACCCGGCGCCCAAGCCAAGGCAGGCCAGGTGGGTTGTCAGCCAATTGATATATCATTGTTGCCACGGCTCGATGGTTAATGGTACAAATGCGATTAGAAAATACAACCAACAAATCACAAGTATCACATAATCAGAGAATCACACATAGAGCACATAGAATCGCACGTTTGGTTTTTGTAATAAAGCGATTAGAGATTTGAATATCGGTACATATTCCACCCGAAAACATTAAAATAAAAGAGGGGATATGATCACTCACCTGATATGGAGACACAAGAGAAAGAATGACACTCTGACTCGAGACGAACAAACTCGAGGACGAACCCGACAGCTAAACCAAATGGATGAATAAAGGAATAAATAAATAAATAAATAGATAAATAAATAAATAAATGAATGAATAAATGAATTTTTCACGAATCGATGACTAGATGGAGATATAATTTGGTGAATTACGTACGATCCAAGTCGAAGTGATGGTTTATTCCGAAACCATCTACAAATCGATAAATAATTAAATAATTATTATAAATTATTTAAAATTCTTAACGGTAAAAGTATATATATAGTTTTATGATTTATAAGGAGAACTTAATCATACAAAGTTATGATGACCGTCACGCAGATACACACAAACTAATTCAACATAACATTTCAAAATCAAGTTTTTATCCAAACCAGGCATCGGGTTTTAGTTTACTTGTCCATAGGAACCAAAAAGTAACAATTTGAACATATTCTTGACTTAAACCGAGCTTTTCAGAATCGAAATATTATATTTTGACGACCGGGACACCGAGTTTTTACATTCGAAATGTGATTATTATTACCAAATTTATATGCATATTTATTTACCAAATTATTATTACCAACTTAAAATGCATTTATATTCAGAGATTTTATATATATGTTCCTTTAAGTAATCTCGATGGCGAAGGTTCTAGCCAACGGGATATAGCAGTGAATGAAATCATTAAAATGCCAACGAGATAGAGAAAACGGTATACCTTTCGGTAAATCACTCAAACCCGGACTCGTTTAACCGCAAAGCCAGCGCTTTACCAAAATAGACAAATGAATGGTCAATTCCGATCCATTTTCGCCATGAACAATAATATGAGGTTAGTTTTCTGAGTTGACTTCGCTTGACCGATTTTCTATTTGACCAGATTCGCGACTGAGTCGACTCGGTACATAGTTAACTCATGTTTATATAAATCTTACATCCAAACATCCCAAGAGGTATTATTAACCAAACACACCACAATTAAACCATACCAAACAGTCCCGACGGTCGGAGTCTCGCCGGAAAACCGGACACCACCGCGAATACCGACATACATCGTTACCACGACATCATACACCCAAAACCGAAACATCCCTCAGAGAATCGAGGGGTTAGAGAGGGTGGAAACGAGCAGAAAAGAAAAAGAAAGAAAAACACAAGCGAACCTCTGCTCTAGCCCTTGATGCCGCCGCTAGCGGTTGCCGAAAAAACGGCGACTGCCGCCACGCTCGCTTCAGGTCGATCGCCGGAAAAACCGAGAGAAACGCGAGCTAGTGGAGGAGCATAACCACAGTCATGGAGAGAGAGATGGAGACGATGGTGGGGCTGCTGCTAGATGGTCGTCGGACCGCCACTATCGCCGGTGAGAGGCCAGCTTCTCTCTCACTCTTTCTCTCTCGATGGCACACACACAAACACACAAATATGTGAGTGTATGGAGGCTGATGAAAAAAGATGAAGGGGAGAACCCTAAAAAAACTGGTTTTATTTATTTATTATTTTTTTTCTCTTTTTCTTTTAAATATAAGAGTTTGGGGTGATAAATTAAATAGATAAATATTTTACCACAATAACCGAATACATAACAATTTTAAACGACTCTATTCCAGTCCGCCATAAACCGAACATTTAACGAATATTAAACGTATAATAATAATCTGAGTTTTAAACGTTTCGAGAATATTTATAAGGGTTTTATAAATTTTTTTGGTTAGGACGGATATGTATATAAAATAACGAAGAGGGTCAAGATTATTAAATTATGTATAAATATTGTTATCGTAAAACTTTAGTAGACTTAAACTTATGATGAATGAAGTGATTACTTGAAAATACAATTGTCTAATAATTGTTAATTATGATTTTTAGAAAGACGGTTCGGGTTAAAATAGATATGGGTTGACCGAGTTGTTACAGACAACACTCCATCCCGTGTCTATTGAAACCCGTCCATAGCGGACAGAAAAGAGATGGAAATTCTTTCATTCTCCTCTTCTCTGCTGGACTCTCTCTGCGATCTCAGGCAAGTAAAAACTCCGGCAATACGTTGCTTTAGCCACCGTATCCTGGGAAACAGACCGAAATCTGTTTTAAGGAAATCGTGTTCAACACGAGCTCTGGCTTCGTCTCTTTTGTTATTTATTTTCTGTATAGTATTTATTTCATTGTTCTGCTTCTACCCCTTTATGTAGAGTAATAATATTGTTATAATTCAATAAAAATTGTGTTATTATTATTTCTGTTTGCAAATTCGCTGTTATTTTCCAGGACCGTGGCATACAATTTCTCTGTCATGAATATTATTGTTGGCTAAGTGACATTAATTCGGTTTTAGTAGTTTGATTGATGTTCGATAATCTTTTCAATTCCATTAATTTTCTCTGGTGGTGCGTTTGTGTACTTGATTTAGATTTCTAGTTAACATTTAATCCATGCTTTCCTTGTGGATGTCTTCCGGTTTGGGTAAAGTAGTTAACTTGTAGGGTTATGCTTGCAATATATTGTGATTGCTCAATTGTGGTCATAGGTTTGGTTGATAATTACTTATTTAAATCTCGTGTGCTGCTTTCTAAGTAACCTTAAAAGGGTGTTAGTCATTGAGTAGACGGGTTGGTAAATTTATTAGGATCAGATTGTCCCAGAAGGAAATCCCCTGGGTTAGTTTTCTGATTTGCTATTCCGAGTCATTCATAGTTGATTAGTGGTAGCTCCTACTTGCTTAAGTTGCCCGAGATTAGGTTCAGAGATGGTTAAGTTTAGTTGAAGTAGGATGTACTTAAATAGTGAACTCTTGTCCGAGCGTAGGATTATCTGTTAGGAAGAACTCAAAGGTGAACTAACCGCCATCAGGATTACTAAAACCAATTTAAGTTGTGAGCGTTGAATATGAGTCTAGGTCTATGTGATGCCTTTCCTCATCTAATTGTTTTCTCAAGTTTCCCCGTTTCATTTGCTAGTTAGTTGAATTAGTTAATTTAGTTAAATTAAATCTTTCAAAAACCAAAAATCCAATTGTAAAAATTTCCATTTCTTAGGTTTAGATTAAGTTTTGTTCATTAGAGTGTCCTAGGTTCGATATCCGGTCTTCCTTAGCTTTACAACGATCCGACAGGTTCACTACCTTAGGGTTCGGTTTGATTTAGGTTGTTTCGGTAAAATTAGGTGTGTCTTAGGTCTAGGTTTTAGTATTTGTTTTAGTAGTATTTTCCGAACACATCACGAAGCGTGGATTACTTTTTGAACAATGGTTGAGAATGGGTATCCGAATGTGGAGGGATCTTGCATTTGCAAGACGAAGCCTTGGGTTGCCCCTCTAATTTCCTCCAAGTTAATAATATAATATGTCAACTTTTGATTATCATGGTGTGTTTGCCCCTTCTTTTGATTTTGTTCATGGAAAATTTTGAATATGTAAGTGAGAATCCCATCGGGTTCCTCGGGAATATCAAGATAGCGAAAATGCTTTAAGTTAAATATGTAAGTGGACAAGCTATGACACAAGTTAGTGTAAATATATCATAAAATGTAATAATTTGAAGATATATTACCTGAAAAGTCCCTTAAGTAGATTTTACCTTAGGAGCACTTAGACAACTTCTGGTTCTTTCTTTTGGTATCCTTGAGGATCCCTGCGATAAAATCAAAGTATCTTTGAAATTGAAATAAAGTAAGGATATACGCGGGATACTTGGGACTAAGCCAAACTGGGGATAATCCTGATACATGAGTGACATGAACAAGCCAAAGCCTTAGTTAACACGTTAGTGTTAAAAACCTTAGAACTGGGGATAAACCCGGTAAACTTGGGACTAAGCTATCCAAGGATATACCCGATACTTAAGTGACATGAATATGCCAAAACCTTAGTTAACATTGTTGAATATTATATGTCCTGACCCGACAGTTAAACGTAACCGACCCAGTATTGACCCGTTAGAGTGTCACTAGGGTCAACGAACTATTAAATTAATTATTATTAATTAATTAGTAAACGGAACGGTAATAAATAAATGATATTTATTTATTTAACAAAATTAACGAAACGATTTTGTTCGTAAAATTGTTTACGAAGCTCGACATGTTATCGTTACCGGATTAACAATACACTGGGTTTAAATGGGTTTAGACGCGATGTGGGCTTTAACTAGTTTAAAGGCCCGTTGAGGTTTTATATAATGAGGAGTATAGGAGAAAAACCCTAAGTTGTGTGATTAGGTTACTTAGGTACCTAGGGTACAGAATGGAATATGGGTTGCACTAGAACAAATATTCAGCAGTGATTGAAGGACACTGTGATACAAATAATTTTCGGAACAAATTGGATATCTGATGCGAGATCTGATACGGATGATTCCAGAGCAAGGAGTGAATATGTATTCACACTTGGAAGTGCAACCATATCTTGGAAATCTTTAAAAACAAATGGTTATTGCTAGATCCACGATGAAAGCGGACTTCATCGCTTAGATAAAGCTGGTGAAGATGCAGAATGGCTACGTCAATTTATAAAGAATATACCAAGATGGCCTAAGCCTGCAACGGCCATATGTATACATTGTGATAGCCAAGCAGCAATTGGCAGAGCTCATAGCACAATGTATAATGGTAAGAATAGACATATAAGACGTAGACATAATATTATACGACAACTGCTCTCAACGGGGATTATCATAATTGACTATGTAAGGTCAGCTGATAATATAGCGGGTCCGCTTACTAAAGGCTTAAGCAGAGAGGCAGTATATAAGTCGTCAAGAGAAATGGGATTGAAGCCTGTGAATGTATAATTCATACGAAGGAAACCTAACCTATGTGACTGGAGATCCCATGATCTAGGTTCAATAGGACAACCTACTTGTATGAGTTGAGGAGGTCACTGTGGGGGAAGTCATGATATGACTACACCCAAAACTAAAAGGAAGTTTCCAAACTTCCAAACCTGTTCCTTTATTAAACGGTGACAGTGAGGATAAGCTTCTAGCTTTTAATGATTCGAGGAATCACCTATGTGAGAGAGAAGTGGGGTCGCTTCGAAGAGAAATATGGGGGCTAATTTCTTAAGACTCTCGCAGAACCAGGCAAGTGTTCAGGACCATAAAGGACACGACTATGTAGGAGTTAATACTGTCAGGAAGAGTCATGTGTAAAGTGTATTATCGCATACACAAACGGTATCTCAGTTCAAAGACATCGCAGTCTACTGACAGCCAGGAGGCTAAGTACATTTTACAAGGGAAGGTCCAAAGGGGACACCTACCTATCCTACGCAAGACTCAACTATTGAGATTTCAGAATGATCGAGTACATTGCTCCATCAATCTCCATTCATGTGGGGGATTGTTGGAAAAAATATAGGAAAAGATGCAATTTTTCTAACTTTGACCTAATTATCTATATGTAGATAAAATAATTAGATCGGTTATTTGATATGGTTGAATAGCCTAGGACAAGGGCTTTCCAACGAGATATTAAACTTCCAAAGTGATTAAGAGGTGAATGAGATATCGATGCTCAAAGTGTGGTCTACAAACTATACATTTGAGCTAAAAACCATTTGTCCCACATTGGAAGTGGTTCAAAATGAAGTCTGGTTTTGTAAGCCAAGGAACTTTGATGGTTATCAAATTGTATTGTCACTTTATACTCCAACATCTACGCGCCAGGGGGGGGGAGGAGGGGGGGGGGGTGGAGGGTGCAGAAAAATGAGAAACTAGGATAAAATTCTGGGTGCGCTCGCATTCTGCGGACACGAATGCGACTCCAAAATGGTCAGGTTCGCGCAGACCGGTTTTTGCTCCTCCCGCTATCTATTTTTGGAAATGATTTGATCTTGGAGGACACTCCATCCTAGTTAATAGGCAATCAGTTATTTTAGAAACTGATATGCGCGTTTAATGCTGATTGCTGACTTGGACAGCACTCCATCCCGTGGCTATTTAAACTCGTCCATAGCGGACAGAAAAGAGACGGAAATTCATTCATTCTCCTCTTCTCTGCTCGACTATCTCTGCGATCTCAGGCAAGTAAAAACTCCGGCAATACGTTGCTTTAGCTACCGTATCCTGGGAATCACACCGAAATCTGTTTTAAGGAAATCTTGTTCAACACGAGCTCTGGCTTCGTCTCTTCTGTTATTTATTCTGTTTAGGGGTTGATTTTCAGGATGCTCAACAAGAAGCTTAAGCAGCTCAGGAATCCAAAGACAATCTGGGAATCCTATCTAGTTAAGGTATCCTAAATGTACGATATATACTTAACCTCTATTTTGCCTCGTGCTTAATTGTTTGCAGGTGGTAACCGACTCTCAACTAACTCCTAAAGACTCGGACTGAGCTGACTAATACGTGGATCAGTGGGTCGATCCTGCTTCAACGGTCAAGAAAGTAGGAAGCAGAGATCCCGGGAATCCCTGACAGTTAGTTAGTTTGTTTGTTATATATTAAATCGAGGATTCGATCAATAGGAACACACACAACGCACTCTCTAGCTCAATTACCACTGCAAAAACATTGTATCACATAGTTCTGATCGATCAAACCTCCAACCCATTGTAACTATTTATTTCGTTATCAATAAGATTGACTAGGTGGCAGGCTATTCGGCCGGCACCCGAGGTTTTTATCCAGGATTCCTAGAGGCAACTCGAAGGATTCTGGAGTTTTCCGCGCTAAATCATTGTGTCACCGTCCTAACTTGGATTATCTGTTCACTTAAACGTTAAGCACACTACCTCACATTCTCAGTTTGGAATATGAAATTCCTTTGTGAATTTTTTACCAAAATAGTTTGGCGCCCACCGTGAGGCAAGTGGTGCTTCGTCCTAAGAAAATTCCATTCATCATCCGCTCTGTTTGATCTCCAATCCCAAAAATGTCAAACCAACAGAAAGTTGTTTTCGGCCTATACATCGTCTTCCATTCCTCCTCTTCCTTCCGCTCCGGGAAGCCAAAAGAAAAATAATGACCGACTTAAGAGAGTGGACGAGCAGCCGAGAAAAACTGATTATCATGTCTTCACAGGATCCCAGGTTCTATCTGTTGATCCCGTTATTACTACCAATGATTTGTTTGCTTTGATTAGACAGGTGAAAAGTAAAATGGATCAACAAGAAAAGACCAATCAAACGGTGATGAAGGAGATTGAAGAGCTTAAGAAGTCTAAGAAACCTATGGAGGAACAAAGTCCTCTATTTCCCAGGCATCTCGACTTTAATGCTTCGGGATCCTCAGATCCGTCTCGCTACAATTACAAATCAACACCAGGCTTCATTACAGCCCCTACAATGACTTCTCAGGCCGCTGGGTATGCAGGGAGTACTGTTGAATTCTCAGGAGCTGTCCCACTAGAATCCTCGCAGTCGCGCTACAAGGATCATTGGATTCCGCTACCGTCGGGATCCTTAGCCACACCATATCAAGGATATCCCTTTTCTGCTGGGAATCTAAGCCAAAATCCCCAAGGATATCAATACTCTAACCCTTCTGTTTTTGCAGGAATCTTCAAGACCAGCTCCTTAGATGTACATGATGGCGACTTCATCCCCATGCAGACAGCAGCCACTACAGATCCGAGCATACCAACGAGCTATGGATATAATCCCAGGATCCCAGTCCAGGATCCTGGCCCAGGTAATGTGCCTAATTAAGTCCCTGTCGTTTCTAACCAGGGTGCTCCTTGTGATGTAGGTATCCATCCAAGTATCGCCAGGGAGCTCCAGAAATTGAAAGAGATGATATCGAGTGTTCCAGGGATCATGAAACCTATTCCTGAGGTTCCTCTGGAAAGCCACAAGATCTCTAGGTTTATTTGTCCAATTTCTCAAGTGGAGATCCCGAAACGCTTCCAAACTCCAAGCATGAAGCTTTACGATTTAACTACGGATACTGAAGAACACGTGGCACATTATAGCGAGTGTATGGAGATCAATCCCATTCCGATAGAAATCAAAGAAGCTTGTCTATGCAAAGGCTTTGGTTCAACCTTAACGGGACCAGCCATGAAATGGCTACTGAGCATTCCTCCTAACAATATTACATCATTTTCTCATTTAGTTAACCTGTTTAACAATCAATTTTCTTGCAGCAGAACCTTTGAGAAGCTCACAGGTAACATGTACCGAATATTTCAGAAGCCAGATGAGCCGCTCAGGGAATACATTACCAGATTCGGACGAAAATCTCTTAAGATTCCTAATCTGGATATCGCAGCAGCCGTAGAAGCCTTTAAAATGGGGCTCTCTAAAAATTCACCTTTTTATGACGATCTTGTCATGACTCCTTCCAGGAATCTTGACGAAGTATGCAGCAAAGTCTTGAGGTTTATCCGTCTGGAGGACGACAAAAAGATCCACCAAAGGCTGGACGTGCCTAAGTATGATCCTAATAGTAAAAAGGCAGAATCCCCCGGGAAGCCATATAGATCTCATCCATACTCCAAGCCGGAAAATCACAAAGTCAATGCTGTTGACCAGGATGATGATGATGAGGAGTATCCTAAGGTATCTGAGTATTGTTTTTCTGTTGACATTGGTGGCCTAATGTGTGCAATGCAGGATCTTGGTGAAAAGGCAAGATGGCCTAGAAAGAATGATAAACAGGGATCCTGGAAAGACAAGACCAAGTGGTGTGCCTTCCATGAAGATTTTGGCCACCTAACAGATGAATGTATAGCACTCCGAAAGGAAATTAGCTATCTACTCAGCAAGGGGCATCTTAAAGACTTGATAGGCAGAAAGAAGATCAAGACTCAAGAAGCCGGTTCCTCAGAGAGCAGCTTCTCCACCCCAGGATGCTCAAATAATCAACTTCATCTCAGGAGGCTCAGACATCTGCGGCACTTCGTATTCCTCAGCCAAGAAGCATGCTAAGGAATCCAAATCTGAACAGGGTGACAGACCTGTCCGAACGTTCACCCTAACTCAAGACAAACTCATATCCTTTTATGAGAGCGACGGCTCCCATGTTTAGGATCCTCATCATGATAGTCTTGTGGTTACTTTATATATTGCTAACCATTTTGTTCGTAGGATCCTGATTGATAATGGAAGCTTAGTAAACATAATCCGCCTTGATGTGCTCAAGAAGATGGGGATCCCAGAAACTGAAATAGTCGCAAGATCCTCAGTCCTGGTTGGCTTCAGCGGTGAAACTAAAAGCACCGTTGGGGATATCAGGTTGCCGGTATATGTAGAGGGGGTAAACTCTATGCAAAAATTTTGTGTTATAGATTCTCTCTCTTGTTGCAATATTATTCTTGACAGGCCATGGATTCACGAGATGAAGGCAGTCCCTTCAACTTATCACCAGTGTATCAAGCTTCCTACACCCTGGGGAGTTATGAGGATTGAAAGTGACCAGCAGGAAGCCAAGAATTGTTATTCAACGTCGATGAAGAACACCATTAAGGTGACAAAGGGATAGCAATTACAGAAAAGGGAACTTGAAGTACAGGAGGACAGGGAGCTTAATGTCAAAGAAGTGCCTCTAGACCCTGGGAATCCTGAAATCAAGGTGCTCGTAGGAACAAGTATCCCAGCGAATGTTGAGCAGGAATTACTCCAGCTTCTCCACGCCAGGACTTCAACTTTCGCCTGGAAGCATGAAGACATGACAGGTATCCCTAAACATGTAATTACTCATAAACTTGGTTTAGATCCTTCTTTCAGGCCTATACAGCAAAAAAGGAGGAAGTTCGCTCCCGAGAAGAATATAATCATCCAGGAGGAAGTTGACAAGCTTCTCAAAACCAAGATGATTAGAGAAGTCAAATATCCTAGGTGGCTAGCGAACGTGGTGGTGGTCCAGAAGAAGAATGGAAAGTGGAGAGTTTGTGTTGATTACACAGACTTGAATAAGGCCTGTCCTAAGGATCCTTTTCCACTTCCCCATATTGATGCTATGGTCGATGCCACGGTTGGTCACGAGATGCTCACCTTTATGGATGCCTCAGTAGGATTCCAACAAATTCAGATGGAACCATGCGACCAGGAGCATACGGCATTTATGACTCCAACAGGTATATATTGTTACACTGCTATGCCCTATGGTTTAAAAAATGCAGGTGCCACCTACCAGAGGCTCGTCAATATGATGTTCAAAGAGAAACTGGGGGACACGATGGAGGTCTACATAGATGACATGGTGGTGAAATCCAAAAAAGCTGAAGATCATGTCAGGGATCTCCAAACTGCCTTCGATATCCTTGATCAATATAACATGAAGCTCAACCCCTCCAAATGCCACTTTGGGGTGCGAGCTGGAAAATTCTTAGGATACATGGTTACCGAAAGAGGGATCGAAGCAAGTCCAGAGCAGATCAAAGCAATCCTAAATTTGAAGTCTCTGTCGAATGTAAAAGGGGTACAAAGGTTGACAGGAAGAATCGCAGTACTCAACCGGTTCATTTCAAGATCCTCAGAAAAAAGTAAAGATTTCTACGATATAATGAGGAAAGACAAAAAGTTCGAGTAGATTGAAAAGCACGAAGAAGCTCTCAGATGCCTGAAAGACTACCTGTCAGCAGCCCCGCTATATTTATATCTCTCTATTTCCGAAAGCTCAATCTGTGCAGTCCTAGTAAAAGACCATCGAGGTCAGCAGCATCCGGTGTATTATGTAAGTAAAACTCTGCTAGACGCAGAGTCCAGGTATTCTTACCTTGAAAAATTAATTCTAGCTCTTATAATGGCTTCCACTAAACTCAGACACTATTTTGAAACCCATACTATAATTGTGATGTCTAACTATCCTATCAAGGCAGTTCTCGGGAAGCCGGAAATGTCAGGAAGGATGGCTAAGTGGGCAGTCATGCTGAGTGCCTATGACATCAAATAGGAACCATGAACAGCAATCAAGTCCCAAGCCTTGGCTGACTTTGTGGCTGATTTCAGCAGTGACATAGAACCAGAAGTTGAAAAGGAAGTCCAGCAACTTGAAAGCTCAAGGAAGACTGGATCCTTTATACTGACGGCTCCTCAAATGTTAGAGGAACAGGACTAGGCATCCTGCTAAAATCGCCACAGGGGGACATAATACCTCTATCCATATCCTGTGAATTCCAGGCTACCAACAATGAAGCTGATTATGAAGCTTTAATTGCTGGATTACAGCTGGCCAGGGATATGGGAATCCAGTCTATACAAGTGTTTGTTGATTCTCTCTTATTGACTAACCAATTTAATGGCTCTTATGTAGTGAGAGGGGAGAATCTAATCAAATATCTTGAAATTGTTAAAAAATTGTCTCTATTTTTCGAAAATTTTAACATTTCACAGGTACCAAGAGAAGATAATGCAGAAGCTGTTGCCTTGGCAAACTTGGCTTCATCGCTCAGGATCCCTAAGGATATCAAGATCCCAATAACTCACATCCTGACACCAGCGATAGCTCAACAGGAAGCTCAGGCTGTTGACAATAATGCAGGTGCAAATGTTGAGAATCCTCGAGATGCTCAGGAATCCTGGACTTACCCAATCAGGAAGTATCTTAAAGATGGGGAGATTCCCAAGGGCGAAAACACCAGAGCCTTTCGCACAAAGGTAGTACCTTATACTATTTTTATAATATCCTATATAGAAGATCTCTTGCAGGTGTCTATCTTAGGTGCCTAGAGAAATCAGAAGCTCTTGAGGTGCTCGAAGACATCGGGAATCATACCGGGGGCAGGGCACTGTTTTCTAAAGTTCTCAGATTCGGATATTATTGGCCAACTATGAAGAAGGATGCCGCGAGCTTCTCAGAGAAATGCGATGCTTGTCAAAGGCATGGAAATATCCTCCACCAACCCGCTGAGCATCTGCATCCTATAGTATCCCCATGGCCGTTCATGAAGTGGGGCATGGATATTGTGGGTAAGCTGCCAAAGGCTCGCGGAGGAAAGGTGTTTATGCTTGCCATGACGGATCACTTCTCCAAGTGGATTGAAGCAGAAGCCTATGTTCAAGTGAGAGAGAAAGAAGTGATATCCTTCATCAAAAGGAACATCCTCACCAGATTTGGGATTCCGGCAGAAATCATATGCGACAATGGCTCCCAGTTTATCGGCAAGAGAACTACAAACTTTTGTGAAAGCTGGGGCATCAAGATGATCACTTCAACACCTGTCCATCCCCAAGCTAATGGGCAGGCAGAATCCAGCAATAAGATCATCATCAACAACCTCAAGAAGAAGCTGGGATCCAAGAAAGGGAAATGGGCTGAGGAGCTGCCGTTTGTCCTTTGGGAAAATAGAACCACACCTAAGAATGCTACTGGCCAAACACCATTCTCATTAGTGTTTGGAGCAGAAGTTGTGATCCTTACAGAGATGGTACTCCCAACGGCCAGAGTCAACTACCAGCATCCTGAAACCAACAGCCAGAATCTCCTTTAGGATGTCGAAACAGTTGAGGAGCTCAGAGATATGGCCAGAATCCGGATGACATCTTATCAACAGCGGATAGCAAAATCCTACAACAAGAACACCAGGCTAAGAAGATTCCAAGTAGGTGACTTGGTCTTGAGGAAGGCTTTTCAAAATACTACCAACCCTGCTGATAGGAAGTTAGCACCCAAGTGGGAAGGCCCTTACCTTATAGATTCCGAAGAAGGAAATGGGGCATACCATTTGGTAAATATGGAAGGAGAACCTCTGCCAAGAGCTTGGAATGCCGTCCATCTTAAAGCGTATTTTATGTGAGAATATCGTTGAGAATCTTGGGCAGAATCCCAAGGATCTTCACTGTCTGAATATTGCAAGGTACGTCTACTAATCCTATTTTAATTTATTCGTAATATTATTATAACACATTACTGACTTACCGGAGTGGTGTTAGCTATGCTAACACCCACCCCTCACCAAGTATTGAGTGTTTTGTAGATTTTGAGAATCCTAGAGTATTTCGGGTATAACCCCAGTTAGAGGCTGATCACCTCTTCTACGCTTAAGGCATCCCGCATGCCTTCTAAGGTTTGAGAAGCTGACTCTTCTCCTACGATTGGGTAATCGCCAGTAGCGCACAATATGAGTTGAGGATGTCACTGTGGGGGAAGTCATGATATGACTACACCCAAAACTAAAAGGAAGTTTCCAAACTTCCAAACATGTTCCTTTATTAAACAGTGACAGTGAGGATAAGCTTCTAGCTTTTAATGATTCGAGGAATCACCTATGTGAGAGAGAAGTGGGGTCGCTTCGAAGAGAAATATTGGGGCTAATTTCTTAAGACTCCCGCAGAACCAGGCAAGTGTTTAGGACCATAAAGGACACGACTATTGTTAGAGCATATTCCTATGCCAAGATGTGTCTCGTGTATTGTATCTATGTAATAAGCGTAAGAGCGGGTCTTGCTGACAGCGTACCAGCTCCATACCAGTTGGTACGGACCAGCGTACCAGATGGTACGCTGGGTGGTACGCTAGCCAGACTGAGCTAACTATAAATAGGTAGCTTGAGAAAAGACTTTTAGAACAGCAAGTCATATCCCTTTATTAACTGTGTGTTTCTCAAGTATATCAATACAAATTCCATTTGTATTTACTCGTTTGATCTCATCTCTATCTCGTAATCACTAGCTTAGCAAACGATCCATCGCTCCATGCATTTACAAGTGGTATCAGAGCTCTCTGGTTCCATTTGCTGATCAAACTCTGTAATTTTGAGTGTTTTTAGAGAAAGTAAGTTTGGGTTTTCTTCATTTTTCATCAAATTCTTACAATTCCGAGTGTTTCCGAGGTAAAAAATGATTTCTGAGTGTTCCTAGTGAGTTTTCGCACCTCTCTGAAGAAAATTCCAGTCCAAATTGTCAAAATTCGTGAATATCTGTCGATTTCAGCGTGGTACGCATCTGGTCCGCTCCAAGAACATCTGGTCCGCTAAGAATCTTCATCGAGATTCTGGTCCGCTAGGCAATCTTCAAGTCTAGTCCGTGGCAGTTATTTTTTGGTCCGCCGTACCATTTTGGTCCGCCGTACCAATTCTGGTCCGCTGCTGGTCTACAAATCGATCGTCTCGACGAGTTTCTTAAAAGTGTCATAACTTTTACATCGTAAATCGCTACGAGAGCCATAAGTACTCAAATCGATCGTCTCGACGAGCTCTACATTGTTCTTTCAAAGTTGATTTTCAAAATCAAATTCTAACATCTTTGTTTTTGAGTTTCAAATTTTTGCGTTCGGTATCATAATTGCAAAATGAGCGATTATCAAGCATTTTTCGCGATTCAAAACGCGATGCAAGCTATCATTAACTATGATAATGAAATAAGAACAAGTCAGAAAGTTCCGAAGTTGCTCAGACTGGAAGATTATCATAGTTGGGTGAAGCGATTCGGAGAATAGGTTGGCGCTAATGATGTTGATTTTTAGTTATCTTACAATAATCAATATGAATATCCAACGGGTACAAATGGAAGGCCAATTTTGCAACAAGGTCTCACTAGTGAACAAAAGAAGGCATATCAAGCCAAACAAAAAGATTACGGAACTTTAACGATGGCATTACCTTCAAACTTATTACATCAATTTTAAGCTTATACTTCAGCAAAAGAATTGTGGGATGCAATTCAGAAATGGTGTGAGGGTAATGATCAATTCAAGAAAAGTAAACAAAAGGTTCTAAAGAAAGAGTTCGACAATTTCAAACATTTTCCAAATGAAAATATTTCAAAGCTTATTACTATGTTTTTACATTTACTGAGTGAAATGTATTTAGTTGGCATCAAAAAAGGAAGAAGCTGATTTGAAAGAGAAGTTACTAGAGGCATTACCTGAAAAATGGGAAATCTATGTTATGATGATTACTCATGATAAAGAATATTAAGGATTATCATTCAACAATTTGATTGAGCAGATACAAGCAAGAGATATGGAGTTGAATGTGAGCAAATCCATGCCTGCACGAGTACAGAATCCAGCTGCATATCGTGGTGAAAATGATTTTACCATAAATGCTAAAAAGTCAAACATTTTCAGTGAAGGTCCTACTACTGCATTTCTTGCTGGAAAAAATGAGACTTATGGTTATTCTCGAGGTTGTACTTTTACATGTCCAAATCAATCACCGAACCCTACATTTTTTGAAAAGGCATCTGATGATTTAGCTTCATTGCAATCTGCATTTATTTCATCATATAGTGGTTCAATTTTTGGGAATATTGGAGAAGCTGATCTATTTACAAATGGCTTAGGTCAGTTGGATGATGATCATCTGAATGAGTTAGACTTACATTGGCAATTTGCTATGACTGTTGAAAGAGGTAAGAGATTCGTCAAGAAGCATGGTAAATAATCTTTTCTTCCAGGAGGAAAACTTGGATTGGATAAATCCAAAGTTAAATGTTTCAAATGTTCCAAGATTGGTCATTGTCAGGACCGATTTCACATCAAGAATCTCGACATTGAGCAAGAACAAAGATTAGATGAAGGAGACGGGATACTGAGAATCAAAGATAATAAATGACAAGAAATAATAAATCAAACGATTCATTGATTATTGCTGAATGATTACAACGAACCGAATAATTACAAACTCGTCATAGGAAATCCATGGTCACATTGGGTTGAGCTCAAACCCAATGTGTGACTCTCTCTCTCTCTAGAATGGTGCTCACTCACTCTAAGAATCATCTCCCTTACAAATGAGCACACTCACCCTATATATAGAGAGCCCATGTGCTCACTAGCCCACTAACTAGTAAAACACAAATAAAATGAGCTTATTATAAATAAACAACTAAAGTAAATTATTAACTAAATCAAAGTTGATTTAATTAATATGAAGCTTGACTTGCTCGAACCGATCTTCCGTTGACTTTTACGTTGACCGTTGACTCGAATAGTTGACTTTTCAAGAAAACGTCTTCGGTCCAAACTGCAAGCCTCGAGCATCACAACCCGCGTCTCTGAATCAAATCACAATGGATTCTTCAACCGAATTATTCGAGAATAGATTTGATGGCGTCAGTCACACATATTATTAGTTCCAACAATTCCCCCTTGACTGACGCTGTCAAATCTGTCATACTAGTGAAGAACCGCTCTATCGTACATCTTCAAAGAATTACTGATAAACCTGGAATCTTTCTGTTGTAAAGATTCCCCCTTTGAATAAGCATCTTCTGTTCTTGTTGCTCCAGTTGAAATCCAAGTGCTGCAGTTCACTCGGTTCACACGGTCGGGTACAATACTAAGAATGATGAACATTGGAGTCAAAATCACAACAAACCGAATCAGATGAACCAATCAATCACTGAAAAATTCTCCAACTTCAGATAATCGACCCGATAATCCAAATCCATAAAAGTTCCCCCTTTTCTCTAGATCCCTCTGAAAACATCCGATGCAGAAGCGGAAAATCAGATGTAGAGAGTGGAACCGTTCCGCTCAGTTCCGAAGAGAAAACGGTATTGAAATCCTGAAATCGAATAATCTTGCGAAAAACCAGAAGCCGGGTGCTGACAGTTGTGAATGATCCATAAATACTGAACTTGTTCCGCGTGACTGGGTTGGATGCAAAAAAATAATGTCAAATCGGTGAAAAACTGAGATCCCGAGCGTAAACGCAAAATTTATTCATAACCGGAGTCTTCGTAATTTTGGCGAAGAAAATCGAGCTCGGAAAAATATTCCGTGAAGAATTCTGAGTCAAACAGTGCAATTTGGAATGAATCTGAGAAAACCGTCAATTTTATTCAAGTAACAGGCCTTCCGTTAGAGATTTAACAGAATATCCCAATATTTAACTGAGATTCCAGTCAATTCGGTTAGATGACATCAGCGCTCCATCAGCTAAACAACTTGTAGTGAGACATAACGAAACAATTGCAGACTTAACCGAGAAGCGAATCCAGTCTGTCAGTGGTCGTTAGATAACGTGTTCTTGACGTCAACAAAAACTAGAAACCCGGTCGAAATATAGCGGAATGAATCCAAGACCACTAAAAAATTTTCAAGAATTTCGTCGCGGTGTTATTTTGTTAGTCTCGTAAAAGACTTATTAGAAAAATACTGCATTTAACAAAAATGCTGAAATTAATTATTGGTAAAAAAAAAACCTTGAAAAAGCACAATCCATGCCCATTAATTCCAGCCAATCAAAAATCAGCATGAGAAAACCAGAATCTGCGTGACTGGAAGCTGGCCAATCAGAAATAAGGGCTGAACTGATCCAACAGCGCATATCAATCAGATCCAGTGGTCCAGGTTTGTGATCTGCGTGAGAGGCGCAGTAGCCAATCACAGGCCCACAACACTCATGTTTCAACGGTTCTTACT
>JBCNJP010000003.1:37765757-37781757 GCA_039602395.1 Deinandra increscens subsp. villosa | reverse complement strand
TTAGTTTCGCGGGTGGTTAGGGTAATTGAATTGGGAAATACTCAAAAGGTGAACCAATTAGTTGAGCATTGATGTTCTATTGAAATTCCATTAGTTTTCTGTGATTGTTGCATTGGCGTATTGTGATTAGGGTTTTGGTTATTGATTGGTGTTTGTGTTGCCTTCGAATGTCTTTCGGGTCGGGTAATGCATCTAAAGGTGGTAGCTTTAGGGTTTCCATCTAGAGAATAGTTTAGGAGACGTCCCGAACTAGAACATTGGTTAATAACTGATACTTTGATTGCTATATTCTGCCTTGGTTTGAACTTAAAAGGGGAAAACCTTGTCGACTAGTTGGGTTGGTTAATTGTCTAGATTAGGATTGTCTCAAAAGGAAGTCCCCTAGATTAGTTGGTCAATTTGCTAAGTTGTGACTCTCATAGTAGTTAAAGGTAGCTCCTTTTGCCTTAAGGTGCCTTAGATTAGCTTCGAAGGTGGTTAGGGTAATCGAATTGGGAAATACTCAAAAGGTGAACCAATTAGTTGAGCGGTAGAGTTATCGGTTAGGATGTACTCAAAAGGTGAACTAACAAATCAGTGAGCGTTTTCCAACCGTTAGGATTCTTGTCAGTTACGTCCGGAGAGGATTTCGGGGGCTCATAGGTTTTCTATAGGTTGTATCTATTAGAATCTGATTTAGTCACAATTGTCATAGTCAAGGGAAGTCGTTAGCATTAACTAGGATTCTAGGTCTAGGTGGTATTTCTCATCATATCTGGTTTTCGTCTCTAGGGTTTGAGTTTGTGGTTTGCTTTCCATTTTTAGTAATTTCCATTAATAGCAGTTTCCCGTTTTAGTAAGTCTCAGTAATTTAGTTAATTTTAGCTTAGTTAATTTTAGTTAAATTAATTAGTTAATTGCTTCTTCAAAACAAAAACCAATTTTCATCAATTAATCAGTAATTTATTTTCCTTAGTTAATTTTGTCTTTTTAGTGTCTCTAGGGTTCGACCCCGGTCTGCCGATAGCTATTCTACATCCGATAGGTTCACTTGCCTGTTGAGTCGGTCTAGTTTGAGGTTAATTGGGTTTTAATTTAGTGTGTCTAGGTCTAGGATAAATTAGTTTACTTTTATAGATCGATTTTTGCACATCAAGTTTTTTGCGCCGTTGCCGGGGACACTTGGTAATAGCGAAATTAACTTTGATTTTTAGATTAGGATTAATTGTGTGTTTTTCTTTTTCTTTGCGTGCTTAGTTAATTTAATTTTAATTATTTTTGCCTTAGGTTTTTATTGTGTCTTTTAATTGTTCTCTGCTCTATTTTGTGTGCTTTAGTAAATTAGGTTTAATTAAATTGTTTGTGTGTTTTTCTAGTTTATGCCCCATACCCGTTCCAAAGGATCGCCTGAATTTTTTGCTACGTCCGAACCCGAGAGAGATATCCACGAGCGGATTCGTGAGCTTCGTGAGCGTCTCCAGACCATTCGCGGTAGTAAGGTACACACCCCTAAAACCGTTTCTCGTTTACTTCCGCCCATCCCATTTCCTGATTTGAATATGGCTGCTAGACGTACTGTTCATGAAATAGCTAGTGACGGAGTCGTAGATGCTAGGTTTTCCATTGCACCCACCACCATTGCTAACACTGCCAACTGGCAAATTCCATCTCATGTCCTGAACACGTTAACCCAAACCATTCAATTCCATGGCCTAGATGAGGAGGACGCACCCGCTCACTTATCTCGATTCGTACGTATCTGTGCCACTTTTGGCCTCAATGGCGTTCAACCTGAAACCGTCTACCTTCGCTTGTTCCCATTTTCACTCACCGCTCGTGCTGCCTAGTGGCTTGAAACCCTTCCCGCAAACTCGATTGCCACTTGGGCCGATCTCCAACAAAAATTCCTGAAAAAGTATCATTCGCCCGCGAAAGCCGCACGTATGAGGGAGCAGATTCACTCTTTTCGCATGGACCCTGACGAGCCATACTATCTTGCGTACGAGCGCTTTAACACTCTTTTGAGCAAGTGCCCCCAACACGGTTTGACTGATTGGGCAATCATTGAAAAATTTTACAACGGTCTCACCTACGAAACGCAAAAACAATTCAACATTTCTGCAGGGGGCCACATGATGGAGAAGCTGGGTATTGAGGAATGCAAGAACCTGTTTGAGAGTTTTGCCTTAGCTGAGCAGCAGAACCCCGGTGATCGTAGGGCCACTTTAACTCCAACGAAATCTTCACTTTCTACATCTCGGGGAGTTCACCACGTGAGTTCTGACACTGTTGCTCAGGCCTAGTATGATGCTTTGCAGAAACAAATCAACGACATTAAACTTCAGCAGCAGGCTAAATGTGAACTATGCCGTGGAGGTCATGACACCATCGACTGCCCACTTGCCAGCCAGGAGCAAGTGGATTTCATCTCTAACCGAAACCAGTTCGGTAACTCTTTTCAGTCGGGGTGGAGGACCAACCCCAATTCTGGTTGGCGGGGTGGCGCGAACCCCTCGGGTTTTCAATCGCGTCAGAACCAGGATAGCGGGAGTGATGCAGGGTCGAGTATGAAGAAGATTGAGGAAATGTTGGCTGCACAAATGCAATTGCTAAATCAGGTCGTGACACGTGATCAGGAGACGCAGCAGAAGTTGAAGGAACACGACACACTCTTTAGGAACCAACAGTCGGCCTTTCTAGATTTACAGCGTTCCGTAGGAGACATAGGAAAACAGGTTTCTGAGTTGGTAGGTAAGGGGGGGTCATTTTCTGGTAGTACACAAACAAACCCTAATGCGACCCTTAAGGCTGTGACAACACGTAGCGGTAGAGGCGGAGAGCAAGACCCACCGGCACAGGAGGAAGAGCCGGTGGATGAGGAGATCGAGATGGAGACTCCGGATGGGAGGGCGCACCCGAGGCTAGTCCCAGCAAGTACCGTGCCAACCTCCGAGTCTCCTGCACCTAAGGCAGCAGAGAAGAAGAAGAAGAAGTTCGAGCCAAAAGAGATAACTGCTGAGGATTTGAGGCGAGTCCCCTACCCCGCCCGTCTCATCCAACAGAAATATGCGAGAGAGTACGGTCAGTTTCTTGACATGTTCAAACAGCTCAAAATCAATCTTCCATTCGTTGAGGCGCTCCAGCAAATGCCCAAATATGCCAAATTCTTAAAGGATCTCCTATCCAATAAGAAAAAGCTGGAGACGCTCTCGACCGTTACTCTCGATGAACGATGTTCTACGGTGGTCCAGAACAAGCTACCGGAGAAACTGACTGATCCGGGCATTTTCACGATCCCGTGTCTGTTAGGTAGCTCGACTGTGAACCACGCGTTGGCGGATCTAGGCGCTAGCATCAATCTAATGCCCTATTCGATTTACGAGAAGCTAGGCCACGGAGATCCGATCCCTACGCGCATGAGCATCTTATTAGCGGATCGATCCGTTAAATATCCACGGGGAGTTGTGGAGAATTTGTTGGTGAAGGTTGATAGATTTGTGTTCCCCGTGGATTTTGTGATCATGGACATGGAGGTAGATAAAAAATGTCCACTCATCCTAGGATGCCCCTTTTTGCGCACCGCCAAGGCATTGATCGATGTCTATGACGGGAAGATTACACTTCGTGTAGGGGATGAGACGATCACATTCGATATCATGCAGTCCATGAAATATTCTGTAGGTCAGGACGATTCAGTTTACTTCATTGATACTTTCATTTCTCATATGGATCGATGCCTTGACTACATTTGTGGAGCAGATTTGGTTAGGAGTGAGAGTGAGGCTCTGGTGAGTGAGGACCGGGGGGTCGATGATGAGGCTCATGAGGAGCATGTCTCGACTGAGGTAGTAGATGAGAGTTCTGAGGTTTTTGAGGTTAGTGGAGTTGAGGATTTAGGCAAGAAACCATCTTTAGAGGAACCACCGGTTTTAGAGCTTAAGGAGTTACCTTCTCATCTAGAGTACGCATTCTTAGAGGATGAGTCCCGTTTACCCGTCATTATTTCTGCCACTTTGACGGAGGAGGAGAAGAGGAAGCTGATACAGGTTCTGTGAGCGCACAAGCAGGCGATTGCGTGGAGATTGTCCGATATCAAGGGTATAAGCCCTTTGTTTTGCACGCATCGCATACTCATGGAGGATGAGTATAAACCTGTGGTCCAACCTTAGAGGCGACTAAATCCGAACATGAAGGAGGTTGTGAAGAAGGAGGTTCTCAAACTACTGGACGCGGGCTTGATTTATCCGATTTCCGATTCTACATGGGTTAGCCCAGTTCAGGTAGTTCCGAAGAAGGGAGGTGTGACGGTTGTGATGAATGAGAAACACGAGTTGATCCCGAGTAGGACCGTCACAGGATGGCGTGTGTGTATAGATTACCGTAAGCTTAATGATGCCACTAGGAAAGACCATTTCCCATTACCCTTTATCGATCAGATGTTGGAGCGTTTGTCGGGTCAGTAGTACTACTGTTTTCTCGACGGGTTTTCCGGTTATTTCCAGATTCCTATTGCACCCGAGGATCAGGAGAAAACCACCTTCACATGCCTGTACGGTACCTTCGCGTATCGCCGTATGCCATTCGGGTTATGTAACGCTCCGGCCACATTTCAGAGGTGTATGGTGGCCATCTTTCAGGATATGATCGAGACTTCCATGGAGATATTTATGGACGATTTTTCTATTTTCGGGAGTTCTTTCGATCAGTGTTTAGGGAATTTGGAGAGGATGTTAGCTAGGTGCATAGAGACCAAATTGATGCTTAATTGGGAGAAATGTCATTTAATGGTCACAGAGGGGATAGTTTTAGGTCATAAGATTTCTTGTGCAGGTATTGAGGTCGATAGGGCCAAGATTGAGACGATCAGCAAACTTCCACCACCCACTAATGTCAAATCTGTTAGGAGTTTTTTAGGTCACGCGGGGTTTTACCGTAGGTTCATCAAGGATTTTTCCAAAATCACTAGACCCATGACCCGTCTCTTAGAGAAGGATGTTGCCTTTGAGTTTGATGAGAGTTGTTTGAAGGCGTTTGAGTTTCTGAAGGAGAGGTTAGTGAGTGCACCTATTCTGATAGCCCCCGATTGGAGTTTACCGTTTGAGCTTATGTGCGACGCTAGTGATTATGCGGTAGGGGCAGTTTTAGGGCAACGTAGGGACAAACACTTCCACCCCATCTACTACGCGAGTAAGACTTTGGATAACGCTCAGGAGAATTACACGACCAATGAAAAGGAGCTTCTCGCCGTTGTTTACGCATTCGACAAATTCCGTTCCTACCTCGTTCTTTCCAAAACCATCGTTTACACCGACCACGCTGCATTGCGATACTTGTTTGCGAAGAAGGACGCGAAACCTCGTCTGATTAGGTGGATTCTTTTGTTATCTGAGTTTGATATAGAGATTAGGGATAAGAAGGGGGCGGAGAACGTAGCGGCCGACCACTTGTCGCGCCTTGAGGACCCCGAGAGAGAGAGGTTGAGTGAGGAGAGCATAGGAGATACATTCCCGTTAGAGAGTGTGATGGTTGCTAGTGCGGAGTTTGTAGGAGTCACGAGTGCTGAGGAACAGGGCATGCCATGGTTTTCTGATATAGCTAATTACTTGGCTCATGGTACGATTTTAGACGATTTGACGGCCCAACAGAGGAGGAAATTCCTTAACGATTCTAAGCATTACATTTGGGATAATCCTTATTTGTTCCGGGTTGGGATAGATGGTTCTTTTAGGAGATGTGTGAGTCGTGAGGAGGGGTTAGAGATTCTTAAGCATTGTCATGAGGGTTTAGTTGGTGGACATTTCGGGCCTACCTATACTGCTAGGAAAGTGTTAGATTCAGGTTTTTATTGGCCGACATTGTTTAAGGATGCTCACGAGTTAGTTAGGAAGTGTGATGCGTGTCAGAGAGCAGGTAACATCTCATTCCGGAATGAGATGCCCCAACACCCTATCCAGGGAGTTGAAGTGTTTGATATTTGGGGCATCGATTTCATGGGTCCATTCCCCACATCCCGGGGGAATCGGTACATCCTCGTTGCGATTGACTATGTCTCTAAGTGGGTTGAGGCTCAAGCCTTGCCTACTAATGATGCACGAGTGGTAGTGAGATTCTTGAGGACGCTGTTTAGTAGATTTGGAACCCCTAAGGTGTTGATTAGTGATAGGGGCACGCATATCTGCAATGCCCAAATGGAGAAGGTGTTAGCCAGATATGGAGTGAATCATAGGACATCGACCGCTTATCATCCACAGACAAGCGGTCAAGTGGAGAATGCTAACAGAGGGGTGAAGAGAATTCTGGAGAAAACTGTCGGAGCTAATCGCAAGGATTGGTCCGACAAGTTAGATGACGCGTTATGGGCTTTCCGTACTGCTTTCAAAACACCCATAGGAACCACACCCTTCATGATGGTTTATGGGAAAATGTGTCATTTGCCGGTTGAGTTGGAGCACAAAGCCTATTGGGCTATTCGATCGATTAATCTTGATTTAGCCAAGGCGGCTAAGAGCCGGTTTCTCCAAATTTATGAGGTAGAGGAACTTAGGAATGAGGCGTATGAGAGGTCTTGGGGATATAAGGAACGCACAAAGGCGTTACATGATAGTAAGCTGAGAGGTAGGAAAGAGTTTAAGTGTGGGGATAGAGTTTTGCTATATGATTCGCGTCTTAGACTTTTTCCAGGTAAGTTGAAATCTCGGTGGAGAGGACCTTATGTTGTGAAGGAGGTGTTCCCGTATGGAACGGTTCAGTTAGAGTCGGATAGTGGAGTTTGGAAAGTGAACGGTCATAGGTTGAAGCACTACATAGGAGGACCGGTTGAGACGGATGAGGAGAACTTGGTTCTCCACAACATTGATGGAGAATGAGTGAGGAGGTAAGTACTCGGTGAAAATCCGAGTTGTAGAGTTTGTATAGTAGCTGCTTGTGTGTTTTCTATTTATTTTCGTGTGTTTGTGTTTTCGTCTTTCGTGTTTTTCGGTTTCTGCGTTTTTGTGTTTGTTTGATGTTTCAGGGAATTGAAGATGTCTGGAAGAGCGAATTCATGCGAAAATGGAATCCCAGGTATGTATTGGTTAGTATAAACTCATAGGGCTTGAAAATCCAGGGTGATGAGAATTTTTGAAAACATCGAAAATTTGACTAAGTATGGGAAATCTCAAAAATTCCCTGGAAATCTTGTTCCAGGCGTATCGCCTGGGATGGGCATTACTCCAAGCGATACGCTTAAAAAATGTGGTCAAAAAGTCGCCCAGGGCTGTAGGCGTATCGCCTACAATGTTTATATTTGCAAGCGATACGCTTGCAGATCACCGACCGAGAAAAAAATATCTCGGGTTAAAAACCAACCCCGTCGGTCACCATTCCCACTTTAACCCTAATTTCCCCCTTCGCCACCGCCACCATCATCCACGCCACGACGCAGCCCCCACTGTCCTCACCCACCACCATCATCCTCCACCTACCACCCGTCTCCACCCACTCCGACAGCCATCGCAGCCGCCACCTACACCATCCGCTACCCCCATTCACCCACCAGACCCACCTACACCATCATCAGCCGCCTCCACTGTCGCCGCCCTCTACCCACCTTCGATTCCACCACATCCGCCTCCATCACCAACCCCCTCATCGTCACCTGCCATCACTGCGACCGTCGCTGCCGCCACTGGCCAAGCTCCGGCGAGCCGCCGTCACTATGCAGACCCGAGACTAACATCACTTTCATTTCAAAACTTTTGTCTTTAGCAATTCGCGATTCCAGGTACTGTTTTCTAGTTTTCCCTTTGCATTTTGTTCTGATTTTGTTCTAGTTTTCTTGACTGAGGCTACAATTGGATGATTATATGATAGTGTTCAGTTGTTTTTGGATGTTGCATATGATTATGTGCTACGTCTTAGTTGGTTTTGTTGGGATGAGGTTGGTAAACAAGCGATGCTTAGTTGATGCAAATTTACTGGGGATTAGTGACCATGTGGCAGGGTTTCGGATTGCTTAGTATTGAGGATAACCTGTTTAGCCCTAATCTTTCTTATGAATTCTTTTTGTTGGCTACTTTGGTCTTTTTGGTTACATTACTATACGTTTTGTGAGTATTGGTTGGGTTTTCTTTGGCATGGCCAGGTTTATATGATGTATCTTGCTTAATTGATATATATATATTGATTCATCGTTGGCTCGGGATGGTTGAAAATTGAAGTTCTGGTTTGTCTTAGTTGAATTGATATATTTTTGACAGGTTTTGTGAAGAACTGGTTTTGTCTATAAACGAACGGGTCATGCCCGATTTTTCTGAAAATTTTTGTGTTTTTCTTTTTCCTTTGGTTTCAAGTAAATTGTTTTTAGTTTCTAATCCCGTTTTTCTTCCGGTTATTTTTAAATTCTTTTAAAAAAAACATAAAAAATAAAAAAAACAATAAAAAAATAAAAAAAACCAAAAATAGTTTGTGATTGATTGTTTGCTGTTTGGATATCACTGTTACATTTGTTTTGCAGGTATGGATGCTTCTGGTAGTGGTTCGAGGAAGAAGCAGAAAACGACCAAGGTTATTCATCACAGATCGAGGATTCCTTATCTAGCAGCCGAGGTTTTACCAGACTATGAGGTGGAGCTGCCTCCGGTTGAGGAGCGCCGGATTGAGGATCACACACTGCTACAGTTTCAGGGTACCTATGAGGGTGAGAGATGTGAGACGTTTGTGCGCCTAGACTTGCTCCAGCACAGGACGTTCGATTGGGAGTTGATGGATAGGATAGGAGCGAGGGCTCGGCTGGAGCAGATGTTGGATGAGAGATGGAGGAGAGTCCTAGCTTGTGATGGACCCCAGTACCGGGAGCTAACCGTGGAGTTCCATTCGACGTGGAAATATGATATTAAGGAGTTTGACTCTCCGGTCTGTGTTTCATTTGCTCTTGGGAGGAGGTTGTTTGAGATGAGCGTGCCTTAGTTTGCTGTAGCTTTAGGTTTTTATACACAGGAGGAGGTCGCCACATCTGAGTTTAGGAGGAGTTTGAGAGGGACGGCGAAGAAGGCCAAGGAGTTGTATGTTGTTGATGGTCACTTGAGAGCTTTCTAGGAGACGATTTCTGATACACCGTACACGGTCGGTTTGGTTGCTTCTGCGATTAGGGATCCGTTTCTGCGGTATGTTCATAGGATTTTGGCATGTTCACTGATTGGTCGACGGGCTGGGGCTGAGAAGATCAATATGTTGGATATGTTTTGCTCTGAGGTCGTTGGTGGAGAGACACCCGACCAACCTCGCTATGGTTTTCATTCAGTCAGTTGCCCGGCCCCGCAAGGGTGGGCCGGAGGCGAGGTTGGATCTGGGTCCATACATTGGCAGGTTGGCTGATCGTTTAGGAGTATTAGAGAGGTATAGGCCTTCGCATTTGACTGCTGGACCACCGACATTGCCTTATAGTTTACTGGATATGCGGAAGGCTGGTTTTTGTCCATTTGATGATCCCCCGAGATGGGTTGAGGTTGGAGCCCCTGCGAGGAGGAGGATTCCGCAGAGGGCTGATAGGCCTCCGGTTGCTAGACCTATTAGGGCGCCGAGAGCTGAGCCGTTGACATTAGAGGCGGTTAGAGATGAGATGGTTATGAGGATGGATTTACAGTATCGGGCCATTAGGAGCTTGTTCATTGCCCAGGGGTTCGAGGTGCCTGATTTCTTCCGTGAGCCTGAGGCTGGAGATGACGAGCCTGATGATTCTGATGATGATGCTGAGGAGTAGGGAGTTGGATGCAGTATTGTGACAGCAGCAGCCTTTTGATCGGTTATTTCACATCCTTGTACTTTTTCTTTATTTTTGTTTTTATTATTATGGTCTGTACTAATATTATGATATTCTGTACCTGGGAATTTGTACGGGGTTAACCGGTTGGGTGGTTTGTTTGATATATATATGCTGCTGTGATTTTGGTTTGCTTGTTAGAATATGGTTTTTTAGTCGCTGCTTTCGTCCGTGACGATTTTTGATGCAATTCTGGAATTAGTGAGTTTCGATATCACGTTCGAATTGGAGGGCGAGGAACAAGATTCTTTTTATTCATGCCGATTCAATCAGGGGAGTCTGTTCCATTTTTCTGTTCTTTTATTTTTCAGTCTTTATTTATTTATTTATTTATTCTATTTATTTCTTTTCTTTTATTTGTTTGAGTCGTTGTTTCTCGGTTTACATTAGGGACAATGTGAGTTTCAAGTGTGGGGATGGGGAGACTACGTGTCGTGTCTCGTTAGTTGAGTCAGTTTTAGTGTGTGTGAGTTTTGTTTTGAAAAAAAAAATATATATATATATTGAAAAAATTTGTGAAAAAAATGTTTCTGATTAAATCTGCAGTTTAAAATGGAAGATGATAGGTAAAACCCGAGGATTGGTTGTCTGATTAAGGGCTTAAATGATAAATATAATTAAGAGTTGAAAACATTACTGGTTAGTGATGTATTGGTAGGCCCAACTAACTTAGTAAAGCTTAATTATCCCATTGTGTTTATGTGTTGTATAAATATGTAATAATCAGTCTGCTAGTGGGTTCCCATTCTAGGAGTGATAGGAATACTGAAACTGAGGATTAGGAGGAAAGAGACCCCTTTAGGCTAGATACTTCTATGTCCTTAGAATACCTGGCACGTTATGATCTTTTTGCGAAAGCAAATCCGAGAAATAACGTGCGCTCCATTTTTCCATCATGAGCACATTAGGAATAAATTGGTTAATATATTTAGAGTGAAGGGGCAAAATACTCATGTACGAACTAAGGATAGTATCCCGTGGTAAGTACCTCTGATGATGTCCTGGATCTCGCGGGCAAAATACTCACGTATGATTTTGGGGATAACATCTCGAAAAGAATGCCTCTGATGATGTCCGTTGGTAATTTTAGGTAAAATTGACCAATTAAATCATGAAAAAAAAATGGAAAATAGAAAAATAGACAAAGATATGGTAGATTAGAAAATAAATGCTTAAGCACTTCACATTCCATCTAATCCCATCATTCTTTGGACATTTTTGTATCTGATTTAAGGGGGGTGGGAAAAATCAAAAAGTTATATCTTTATTACCCTTTATTCGGACTGAATATGATTCGGGATTAGGTTGAACTTGATCTCTCTAGAGTGGGACACATAGGCAGATTGGAAAGTATTCGGTAATTTATAAACACCTTAGGGGCTCAAAGGTTAGTGATTGGGTTTAATCGGATCGAAATATCGATAATCGCTACCGGAATGTAAGTAGGCTAATTGAATTGAATGTGATGAAATTGAAAAGGTTGGAAACCAATTACTCAGGTTATGATTCCATTTGCAGGGTTTTTCGGGGACGAAAAAAGGTTAAGTGGGGGGATATTTGATGTGTTGCAAAACACATCGGTTTTCCTTTATGTTTTCGAATCGTTTTGAGAGTCTTTTGAGTCAATTTCCATAGGTTTTTAGTTGTTTTTTATTATTAGTGTCTTAATGTGTGTTTCAGAGTAAAGTTGCAGTTTTGGTACAAGTTCCAGAGAGAAACGAGCATTGGAGAAGAATTGAAGATCAAAAAGAAGAAAATGCTGAATTTGAAGCACTAGGCGTATCGCCTAGTGCCCATGAAGATGCAAGCGATACGCTTGCTGATCTGAAGTCAAAGGCGGTGATTTAATCGTTGACCCGACTATTTTGTCGATTTGTGGGTCCAGGCGTATCGCCTACTGATCAGAAGACCTCCAAGCGATACGCTTGGAGGCTAATATTCCGGGAAACCCTAATCTCTCACTTATAAATACAATACGGGGTTTCCAGTCGAAACACATTCACACTTGCCGATTCTCAGAGCCACTAGGAGACGATTCTCGGAGCAGGAAGATCGTGGATTGAAGTCATCTGGAAGCACTAAGGATTGAAGCATTCGACATCCATTACGCTTCCCCGGGTTCTTAATCTTTCGATTTAACTCTTGTTTTTCATTAGACCAGACTATGTTCTTGATTGTTGCTACTGTGATTATGATGCACTTAGACATGTTAATGATTATTGGCTAAATCTTTTGTACCATCTAGACCAATTGATGATTAGTTAGTGTTTTCCGATTCTTTTTCCTTGATTGTGACAATATATCGATGTGTTGATAATCTATTGAAACTCCATATAACCTGCTGTGATTATTGTGTATGGCATGTTGTGATTAGGGTTTTGATTGTTGATTGGTGTTTGTGTTGCCTTCGAATGTCTTTCGGGTCGGGTAATGCATCTAAAGGTGGTAGCTTTAGGGTTTCCATCTAGAGAATAGTTTAGGAGACGTCCCGAACTAGAACATTGGTTAATAACTGATACTTTGATTGCTCTATTCTGCCTTGGTTTGAACTTAAAAGGGGAAAACCTTGTCGACTAGTTGGGTTGGTTAATTGTCTAGATTAGGATTGTCTCAAAAGGAAGTCCCCTAGATTAGTTGGTCAATTTGCTAAGTTGTGACTCTCATAGTAGTTAAAGGTAGCTCCTATTGCCTTAAGGTGCCTTAGATTAGCTTCGAAGGTGGTTAGGGTAATCGAATTGGGAAATACTCAAAAGGTGAACCAATTAGTTGAGCGGTAGAGTTATCGGTTAGGATGTACTCAAAAAGTGAACTAACAAATCAGTGAGCGTTTTCCAACCGTTAGGATTCTTATCAGTTATGTCCGGAGAGGATTTCGGGGGCTCATAGGTTTTCTTATAGGTTGTATCTATTAGAACCTGATTTAATCGGACATTTGTCATAGTCAAGGGAAGTCGTTAGCATTAACTAGGATTCTAGGTCTAGGTGGTATTTCTCATCATATCTGGTTTTCGTCTCTAGGGTTTGAGTTTGTGGTTTGCTTTCCATTTTTAGTAATTTCCATTTTTAGCAGTTTCCCGTTTTAGTAAGTCTCAGTAATTTAGTTAATTTTAGCTTAGTTAATTTTAGTTAAATTAATTAGTTAATTGCTTCTTCAAAACAAAAACCAATTTTCATCAATTAACTCAGTAATTTATTTTCCTTAGTTAATTTTGTCTTTTTAGTGTCTCTAGGGTTCGACCCCGGTCTGCCGATAGCTATTCTACATCCGATAGGTTCACTTGCCTGTTGAGTCGGTCTAGTTTGAGGTTAATTGGGTTTTAATTTAGTGTGTCTAGGTCTAGGATAAATTAGTTTATTTTTATAGATCGATTTTTGCACATCAATATATCTTATCTTTTCTTCTAATACTTGATTTTTTTCCGTTACATATACATTATGTTCTAACAATCTCCCCCTAAGTATTTGAAGAAAATATATGAAAAGAGAAAATAAAAATAAGCAGATCATTCCACAAACAAGATTCATAGTATGGCTTATTACATAATCTTTCTTCAGACGGGATTTTGGTTAAAGATTCTTCTTTGACACATAACTTTTTGGGAAGTGGTCTCCAACAGGCTTTGTGAAGTTCCTTTTGGAGTGCTCAATGTTGCTTGAGTTCTTTTAGAGTATCAATTCCTTCCTTCTTATTACCTCAGGATCAGCTTCTTTGTTTTGTTCTAGTAGAAATGAGATAAGTTTTAGAGAGGCATCAAAGTAAGCATGACATTGGTTTATTATGAAGAAGCTTCTCCTATTTCTCTAGTGCTTGGAATCCGTTTGGAGCCTTTCCATTGTCGCCCAGAGGGGAGATCTTCTTTTGCAGTCCAAATGGCGAGTTTCTTCAGACCAGTGTGCATAGCTAGCTCAAAGTCAACCAGAGCAAATCGGTTGTATATTTCTTTCCAGCTTCTCTGAGTCTATGTATTGCTCTTCTGTTCTTAATACTTGTTGAGCCATTCGCGAAACAGGTTTTGAGGAGAGATAGAATGTGCATCTCACTGAGTTGGTCAAGATCTGCTCGTTGAAGGTATATGGCTTATGATTGTTTGCAGTGGTAGTTATGGTATAGGAATTGAAGAAATGAATGAACTGGTTTCCTTTTTGTTGTCTTTCTTTGACATCATCAAGTTATAGGATGGTAGCTTTTGAGTGCAGCCAGTGTCTTTCAAAAGGGATATTGTGGATCCTTTCTTCAAATATATTCTTGCTCATTGGGCTCATTGGAGGTGCTTGTTATGTTTCTTGGAGAAACATATTTCCACATCGTCTCTTTCCATGCCATAGTTCCTCATATAAAGATTGAGAGGCAATTGACAGTTCCGGAGTGAAGAGGGCTCCCCCTAGATTTGTGGTCTTTTCCTTTCCCTTTTTGGAGTCTTTTGTGGATCTTGAGGCTTCTACAGTGTGAGCCCTAGGAGCAGCACTTGATGAGGGTGGAACTGGAGGCTGATTGGATTTTTGAGCAGGTTACCTTGGTGTTGGGGGTGGCATTGATTGCTCAGGAGATTTGGACTAGGCTTGCAATGATCAGGTTTCTTCCTTTTGGGAGAAGACTTGTGTTCATCAGGACCTGTTTTTCGCTTTAAGCCAGGAGGTGAGGGTGATTCATCAAGATTGATGACCGGAGGGGTTGATGTTTCTTTTTCTGAAGGCTTCTTGATTAGGAAGAGTGGATTGGCTTCTGTTACCTATTTGGATAAACTTCTCATTCTTTTCTCTAGAAGCATCTTATCCAAGTTTATCTTTGTTAGATTTGATCTTTCTTCATGTATTTCTTTGTTGAGAAGGCTGGAATTGTCTTTGATTGCATTGAACATTTCTCCTCCTTTGGCTTCATATGATTCTATGGTCTTTTGAACTAGCTCATTCAGCCGCTTGATTTGATCTTCTGTAGATTCCTATCTTCCTCCCTTTAGTTACCACTCTTTTTCTTTCAAAGCTTTCAGTTGATCAGAAATTTGGTGTAATTGCTGCTTGCTGTTTCTCTTCATTGTTTTTATCTTTTCTTCTAGTTCAGAGATTCTCAAACTGTTCTTTTCTGACTGTTTTGGTACTTCTTCTATTCATACAGAACTATTACAAAAATTCTGATGTAGTTTTGTAGTCTGTTTTTTTGTTCTTTCATGAAGTCATTGAGTAGAGAAGAGAGAGAATTGGAGAATTCCTCGAAGTCATACTTTGAGGCAACTTCAGGGGGTAACAAACCAGAAGACAACACATATCTTTCTGTTGGACTTAGTGGTTTCTCTTTAAGAAATTCATCAATGCCTGCTAACCCAGTCAGGCTGAGTGAGTACAGGACTTCTACATTCCTTAATGAATCTAGAATTGGATTCACCTCCTGTGTTTTTAGAGAATCCCGAGACAGAACATTTGTTTGTTTGTGAGAGGATGTCTCAGATGAGCTGACAGGGAACACATCACTTTTGCTCACTTCCAAGTTTCCTTAACTTTTAGAGTCTCCACTTGTTGTTACATCATCTTCGCTAACAGATTCAGAGAAGATATTCTGATGTGTGGTTATGATGGGTACGTCAAAGGAGGGTTGATTGGTTACTTTAGTTTGGAAGTGGGCAAAGGCTTCTTGGTAGGATGTTTGAGGTGATGATTGCTAGCTTTTGTTCTGAATTGGTGAGGTTGATTTTCCTGGTGAGTGTGGCGCTGAGATTGATGGTTCTTTGGAAGGATGTGATATGAGGGGTTGATGGTGATGACTTGGTGTGGGTTCTTGTTGATGGTGTGATTGTGGGGAGAGATGGGGAGATGAAGGATTGTGATCAGCCATTTCTTCTGATGGGTTTGAGGTAGTGATGGTTGAGGTTGGTGACTGGTCAGGGTTGGTTGAGAATTTGTTGGCTTTGGTGAGGTGCTTCTGGAGGATTGGATTATCATATCCTACTTTGGCTTTCAAGCCCCGTGGGAAATTGTAGAAATGAGTGTGTGTACATGATTTGTAGATGCCTTTGATGTGGTATAGCTCAGTGGTGTATGTTTCTTCATTTTCTTCGATATCCACCTTCTTTTGAAGCATTTGAGCTAGAAATCTGATATAGGGCATGAAATCTGATTTCTTGCTTTGAGATTTTTCTTTGACTCTTTTCTCCATGTCTTTTCAGTTTAGTTGAGACATATCTATTTCCACATTGAAATATAAACGTATAGGATGATCAGTGTGTTTAT
>JBCNJP010000003.1:37737536-37765257 GCA_039602395.1 Deinandra increscens subsp. villosa | reverse complement strand
TAATTCTACACTTTCTGTGTATGTGTTCTAGAGAGAGAACCAGAGAGTTCTTCTTGTAATCTTCAAGTGATCAATAAGAAAACTCTTATTTACATTCTCATATTCACTAGATTCATTGATTCATGCAGTAGTAAGATCATTCCGTGTACTTTCAAGTGGTATCGGAGCAATCCAAGTTGCTCTACTGCTATGTTTTAGTTAATTTTTGAGCTTATACTGAGAGAAAGTTGGAGTTTCTTCATTTTCATCAATTTCTTACAAATCTGAGTGTTTTTGGTGCTAAAACTGATTTCTGAACCTTCCTAGAGTGTTTTCGCTATCTGTTGTTGCAAATTACAGCTCAAATCGTCAAAATTTGAAAAAATCAGTCGATTTTACAATGGTCCGCTGTTGGTACGTCGGTTAAATATGTTGGTACACTGAATAAATTTTCTGGTACGCATGAGTATCTTCATTGAGAGGTTGGTACGCTGATCACTGGTACGGAAGGCAATCTTCAAGCTTGATACGTTAACTATTACACCGTACCATAGTGGTCCGCAGCTGGTACACTGATTGGTTGGTACCCAAAGATCCCGACATCTCAATGGGTTCATGATCATCGTTATCAGGTAACTGATTCCTTTTATGATCATTTTGGAGATATTAATGTTTGTGAAACTTTGCAGATTCCCAAAAGGTGAAATGTAAACAATCGCTTATGTTATAATTGCCACCAAAAAGGGCATATGGCACAAGATTGTCTGGATTTTGCTGCTTCTACATCAAGAAGAGGAAAGGTTCCATATGTTGGTAAATCTGCCAAAAAAAGATTCATTGATGAATATGGCAGAGTATTTGATGAATATCAACCTACATTTTTCAAAAATCAAGGAAGATTTATTCCTAAGTTTCAAAATGTTCCATATGTAGGTTGTTTGTCACAATCAACTGTGACTGGTTCATCAAATACTGATTTACCAAAACAACAAAACTGGAAACCTAAACTGGTTTCAAAAGGAAATCATGACACTAGTCGACCAGGAGTGATTCGTTTCGGGTCATATATGAACTGATGTGTTTGACCAGTTTGTATGTACTTCTAGAATAGTTATCAGTGATTGAAAAGTTGCTGATTGAGGAGTATTTTGCTGCTTTAACTTAAATTGCAAGTGATATCAAATTTCAAAATTAACATTTTTCTGAAAGTAATCGGAAAGGTATCGATGTCGAAAGGTCAATTTTCTGTCTTTAATGCATTTTTGTTTGTCGTTTAGGGAGAGAAAATTGAAAATACCAAAAATAATGTCTTTGTGTTTTGTTAAAATGAAAAATCCAAAAATAGAGTTTTCATTTTAAGGGGGAGAAACAGAGTAAAACAGAGAAATACAAAAACATTGAAAAATAATAAATTGTATCCGACATAATTGGGAAATGATGATACATTGGCTTACTTGTCTGACTCATGAATAAATTAGATGAAAAGGCCATAAGATTATCGTTTGATGTGCTTGGTAGGCTCGGCCTTAATTCAGAAAGTATTCAGATGTGATATACATTAAATACTAATGCTTGACCAAGTGGACAACATCTTGAAGCGTATCTCAAGATATTAAAAAATATGTGGAAATAAAAATGAGAAGTCACTGTGTAATCGTGTGTTCATTTTGCAAAGATTTAAACTTGTTTGATTTTCTTTATTTTGTCAAACGATCGGACTTTCTCTGCGTATCGAATGATCGACCTGATTGTTGTTGTTCGTTTGACGTTCTGCTTTATTTTCTTTGGTGTTTCGTATAATTCATCGGACTTTCTCTGCGTGTCCACAAGACCGACCTGATTTTTGTTGAATTATACAATTTCACTTGTTTTTATTTTCTTATTTTGTTAAATCTGAGGCCTTATCTGCGTATCGAAAGATCGACCTTAAGGTAGACGATTTAATATTTTTATTTCTTTTTGCATGGAACGTAGTTGACTAGATCATGAATACAATCACTATGTGTTAAATCACAAGTGAAGTCACAAAGTGTGATAAGCTAATACATATTTGAGTATGTTTGATAGTGTGAGGTACACTGGTCAAAGCAAATCTAATCAATACAATAACATATCCAGATGTTATGAGTATGATTGTGCCTGAGCTTAAGGTGGAAAAATTATACCAGCAATCGACATGACTTGTGTGCTGAAGTAGTTGAAATTGAAGTGTAGTTCAGCATGTTATGTTCAATATGATCCCATGTTGTGATCTTTCTCGCAAAAGAAAAAAATAGTGTGTGATTCAGTATTTCATTTCTGAATTGCATTTATGTTTCATATCTGAAAAGTACAAAAAGATTTTAGTTGTGTATTAGCATAAACTTAAAAAAATCAAAAAGATTTTAGGTGTGTTTTGATGTAAAGTTTCAAAAAAAATGAAAATTTTTTTTTGTTTCTTATTTGTTTTCGACCGATCGACATGTGATACGAAGTCAAATTTTTGTTCTAATCTTTGCATCCATCTCGAGAGTTGCACTCGACAGACTTGACATGTCAAAGGCCATTGCAAACACTGAAAGACAAGAAACAGGGGTTTTCGATCAAGAAAGGATGGGTCAAAAAGGGTTTTTGGTCAGACAGGGCTGATCGAAAAGTACTTTTCGATCGGAAAGATGCTTGATCGAAAAGTGTACTTCCCGATCGAAAAGTCTCAGTGGGGACTTTCTGATCGAATCGAGAAGCTGATTGAAAAGTCACAGGGGGACTTTCCGATCAAGACGTCTGATCGAGAAGTCATAAGGGGAGCTTCTCGATTGATGAAAGCTGATCGAAAAGTCACTGATGGGGACTTTCCGATTGAAATCAACTGATCGAAAAGACACAGAGGGTCTTTCTCGATCACAGGAACGCGACAGTAAGGGTTTTCGATCAGAAGGGCTGATCAAAAAGTCTTCACTTGGCTCGAAAAATCACTGATTCACGAACAAATAGTCTTGAAAGATTCTGTTTTGACTTAAACCTGCAAAAGACTTCTGAATCGTGCTAAATGCTGAAAATCACCAACAAACACAAATCGTTAGTCACCTAAATCTTGAATCCGATATCGCGAGAGCCTCGAAACTTACGTTTCTTGGCTCTGATACCAATTGTAAGGATCGAATCAACCCTCACGCGATATCAAAGTCTACAATCACTGTTCGGAATCCGGTGATTATAGGTGATTCAAGACTAATCAAAAAATAATGTAAATAAGCAATGAAGAACGTCAGAAAAACACAAACCACAATGAGGAAAACACTTGAATAACACCTTTGGATTGCAACACTAGAATCGAAATTCTCTTAGGAGAATTTCGTGAACATCCAGTTTCCAGAACACCAAAATCAGCAGCCCTAAACTCCTAAACTAGCTATCCTTATATAGGAAAGCATATGCTTGTTCAACAAGCTACAAAATCGCCCTATAAGGCCTATTTACAGCCAACCCACAAGCCCACACAACCCAATTACACTTTCAACTAGCCCAAGAGTAATTCTAATGCAAAAGCCTCAAAAATATGGACTCTACAAAAATGGCGTTGCTGAATGGAAAAACTGCCATTTGTTAGGTGTTGCACGTTCCATCGAGTTTCACTCTCATGTTCCGCATCGATTCCGGGGAGATGCGGTACTAACTGTTGCTTATCTAATTAACTGTATGCCACCATCCGTTCTTGGTAGTCAAACCCCCAAAGGAACTTCGTTTCCACTCTCACCCAAAATTTTTGGGTGTGTGGCGTATGTTCATGATCATCATCCTGGTGTCACTAAACTGGATCCTCAAGCCATTTGTTGTGTCTTTCTTGGTTACTCACGTGTCCAGAAAGGGTATCTGTGTTATAGTCCTACTTTTCATTGATACTTTATGTCAAGACCGATTTCACATCAAGAATCTCGACATTGAGCAAGAACGAAGGTGAGATGGAGGAGACGGGATGGAGAGAATCAAAGATAATAAATGACAAGAAATGATAAAACAAACGATTCATTAATTATTGTTGAATGATTACAACGAACCGAATGATTACAAACTCGTCATTGGAAATCCATGGTCACATTGGGTTGAGCTCAAACCCAATGTGTGAGTCTCTCTCTCTAGAATGATAGCTCACATCTCTCTAGAACATCCTTATTCATCTTATTCATCATCTAACAAATGAAGCTATCCCTTCCTATATATAGAGAGCCCATGTGCTCACTAGCCCACTAACTAGTAAAACACAAAATAAAATGAGCTAATACAAATAAACAAATGACATAATTATTATTAATTAAATCAAAGATGATTTAATTAATATGAAGCTTGACTCGCTCGAACCGCATCTTCCGTTGACCCGAACAGTTGACTTTTCAAGAAAACGTCTTCGGTCCAAACTTGCAAGCCTTGAGCATCACAACCCGCGTCTCTGAATCAAATCACAATGGATTCTTCAACCGAATTATTCAAGAATAGATTTGATGGCGTCAGTCACACTTATTAAAAGTTCCAACAATTCCCCCTTGACTGACGCTTTCAAATCTGTCATACTGGTGAATAACCGCTCTGTCGTGCATCTTCAAAGAATAACTGATAAACCGAAATCTTTCTGTTGTAAAGGTTCCCCCTTTGAATAAGCATTTTCTGTTCTTGTTGCTCCAGTTGAGATCCAAGTGCTGCAGTTCACTCGGTTCACACGGTCGGGTACAATACTAAGAATGCTGAACGTTGGAGAAAAATCGCAACAAATCGAATCAGATAAACCAATCAAACACTGAAAATGCTCCAACTTCAGATAATCGACCCGCTAATCCAAATCCATAGAAGTTCCTCCTTTTCTCTAGATCCCTCTGAAAACATCCGATGCGGAAGCGGAAAATCAGATGCAGAGAGTGGAACCGTTCCGCTCAGTTCCGAAGAGAAAACGGTACTGAAATCCTGAAATCGGACAATCTTGCGAAAAACCGGAAGCCGTGTGCTGACAGTTGTGAATGATCCATAAATACTGAACTTGTTCCGCGTGACTGGGTTGGATGCAAATATAATGTCAAATCGGTGAAAAACTGAGATCCCGAGCGTAAACGAGAAATTTATTCATAACCGGAGTCTTCGTAATTTTGGGCGAAGAAAATCGAGCTCGGAAAAATATTCCGTGAAGAATTCTGAGTCAAACAGTGCAATTTGGAATGAATCTGAGAAGACCGTAAATTTTATTCAAGTAACGGCCTTCCGTTAGAGATTTAACGGAATATTCCAATATTTAACTGAGATTCCAGTTAATTCGGTTAGATGACGTCAGCGCTGCATCAGCTAAACAACTTGGAGTGAGACATAACGAAAAAGTCGCATACTTAACCGAGAAGCGAAACCAGTCCGTCAGTGGTCGTTAGCTAACGTGGCCTTGACGTCAACAAAAACCAGAAACCCGGTCGAATAAACGGAATAAATCCATGACCACTAAAATATTTTCAAAATTTCGTTTCGGCGTTATCTCGTTATTCTTGTAGAAAAATTGATGAGAAAAAGCCCGCAATTAATAAAATTGCTGAAAATAATTAATTAGTGGTATTAAATCTCCAAGAAAATCCTTAATCCATGTCAAAATAAATCCACCAATCAGAATATAGCCTTCAAAGACCACAATCCGTATGATATTAATTCAGCCAATCAGATTTGGTTCGAAATCTGATCCAGTGGCTAAGAAAGAAAGGATCTAAGGGCTGAGATGCTTGATCCGTGTGAAGGGGGAATGCGCCAATCATGGGCAGCCAGCAAAATGGATTTCAACGGATCTTTTATTGTGGTGGGACCCAGCGCTTTATTGTGACCAATAGAAATTTGACAACCAATGGAGCATTCAACGGATCTTTTATTCCATGTGGGACCCACGTATTTTCTCCACCATTCACAATTCGACAACCATTAGGGTTTGTCGGCCAGAGAGAGAGAGAACATCCCATGTCAGCCAATGAGCAAGTGGCACGTCACCGTCTTCCTTAAAAAGAATTTTGACCACCCAGAAACCCTAAACAAGTCGGAAAAAACTACCGGAACTACGAAGGATCACCGAAAAATATAATTTCACGCATATCTCGGTTAATACTTGACCAAAATTGATGAATTTTGTACCCCTGGACTCGTAGCTTCATGCTTTACAATTCTGGACGACCAAAATTAGCAGAAAAACACTCGGACGAAAACCCAGATGATGAGATCGCCAAGGTTCGAGGTCGCCTAGCCTTATTCGAGGTCGCCAAGGGCAAAACCGAGGTCGCCAAAGCCATGAGATCGCCAAAGAAAACCCAAGTCGCCAAAGGTAACTACCAGATCGCCAAGAACTTATTGAAGTCGCCAAGAACAAGCTCGAGATCGCTAAGGCAATCTTCAAGCTCACCTGAGATCGCCAAGTACATCTTCAAGGACATCTCAGGTCGCCAAGAACACCTTCAACAGCAGTGAGATCGCCAAGGCAATCTTCATAAAAAATGAAGAACACCAAGAACACCGTGAAACACACACTACTGTGTGTTTCTCTAGATCTGTCAAATCTGTTGTGAATCAGGCGAAACCGATGCTTCCATTGGATAACGCGTTTTCCATCAAGATTCATACTTTATTTCATCCAAAAACACTGATTTTAGCACCAAAAACTCAGAATCAAAGCTCAAAATATCTTCAAAACCCCAAAAACGGGAAAACTCTAACAGCTTCGTTTTTCTTGCTCAGATCTCGTATTTCTTCACTGATTATGACATATGGAGCATGAAATCATATCTAAATGAACCCAACAACAATAATCTATCATCAGATTCATCCAGAAATCATCCAAACAGCTCCAAAAATAAGAAAAAGATAGAAAAAGTCTCCAAAGTGGGTTTTCCAATCAGCACCTCATTCAAGCTCAAAATCACAGATTCGAGTGACCAGATTCACGGTGAGATGAATCTGATCGGTACCCGCTCTGATACCATTTGTCATGACCGATTTCACATCAAGAATCTCGACATTGAGCAAGAACGAAGGTGAGATGGAGGAGACGGGATGGAGAGAATCAAAGATAATAAATGACAAGAAATGATAAAACAAACGATTCATTGATTATTGTTGAATGATTACAACGAACCGAATGATTACAAACTCGTCATTGGAAATCCATGGTCACATTGGGTTGAGCTCAAACCCAATGTGTGACTCTCTCTCTCTAGAATGATAGCTCACATCTCTCTAGAACATCCTTATTCATCTTATTCATCATCTAACAAATGAAGCTATCCCTTCCTATATATAGAGAGCCCATGTGCTCACTAGCCCACTAACTAGTAAAACACAAAATAAAATGAGCTAACACAAATAAACAAATGACATAATTATTATTAATTAAATCAAAGATGATTTAATTAATATGAAGCTTGACTCGCTCGAACCGATCTTCCGTTGACTTTTACGTTGACCGTTGACCCGAACAGTTGACTTTTCAAGAAAACGTCTTCGGTCCAAACTTGCAAGCCTCGAGCATCACAACCCGCGTCTCTGAATCAAATCACAATGGATTCTTCAACCGAATTATTCAAGAATAGATTTGATGGCGTCAGTCACACTTATTAAAAGTTCCAACAATTCCCCCTTGACTGACGCTTTCAAATCTGTCATACTGGTGAAGAACCGCTCTGTCGTGCATCTTCAAAGAATAACTGATAAACCTGGAATCTGTCTGTTGTAAAGATTCCCCCTTTGAATAAGCATCTGTTGGAACTTTTAATAAGTGTGACTGACGCCATCAAATCTATTCTTGAATAATTCGGTTGAAGAATCCATTGTGATTTGATTCAGAGACGCGGGTTGTGATGCTCGAGGCTTGCAAGTTTGGACCGAAGACGTTTTCTTGAAAAGTCAACTGTTCGGGTCAACGGTCAACGTAAAAGTCAACGGAAGATCGGTTCGAGCGAGTCAAGCTTCATATTAATTAAATCATCTTTGATTTAATTAATAATAATTATGTCATTTGTTTATTTGTATTAGCTCATTTTATTTTGTGTTTTACTAGTTAGTGGGCTAGTGAGCACATGGGCTCTCTATATATAGGAAGGGATAGCTTCATTTGTTAGATGATGAATAAGATGAATAAGGATGTTCTAGAGAGATGTGAGCTATCATTCTAGAGAGAGAGTCACACATTGGGTTTGAGCTCAACCCAATGTGACCATGGATTTCCAATGACGAGTTTGTAATCATTCGGTTCGTTGTAATCATTCAACAATAATCAATGAATCGTTTGTTTTATCATTTCTTGTCATTTATTATCTTTGATTCTCTCCATCCCGTCTCCTCCATCTCACCTTCGTTCTTGCTCAATGTCGAGATTCTTGATGTGAAATCGGTCCTGACAAATGGTATCAGAGCGGGTACCGATCAGATTCATCTCACCGTGAATCTGGTCACTCGAATCTGTGATTTTAAGCTTGAATGAGGTGCTGATTGGAAAAACCCACTTTGGAGACTTTTTTCTACTTTTTCTTATTTTTTGGAGCTGTTTGGATGATTTCTGGATGAATCTGATGATAGATTCTTGTTGTTGGGTTCATTTAGATATGATTTCATGCTCCATTTGTTCAAATCAGTGAAGAAATACGAGATCTGAGGCTGAAAAACGAAGCTGTTAGGGTTTTCCCGTTTTTGGGGTTTTGAAGATTTTTTGAGCTTTGATTCTGAGTTTTTGGTGTTTTAATCAGTGTTTTTGGATGAAATAAAGTATGAATCTTGAAGGAAAACGCATTCCGGATCCATTGGGAGCATCGGTTTTGTCTGAAACACAACGGTTAGGGCAGATCTGGAGAAACACACAGTAGTGTGTGTTTCACGGTGTTCTTGGTGTTCTTCATTTTTTATGAAGATTGCCTTGGCGATTTCGCTGTAGATGAAGATGAATAATGGATGAATAAGAGAGATGTGAGCTATCATTTCTAGAGAGAGAGTCACACATTGGGTTTGAGCTCAACCCAATGTGACCGTGGATTTCCTATGACGAGTTTGTAATCATTCGGTTCGCTGTAATCATTCAGCAATAATCAATGAATCGTTTGTTTTATCATTTCTTGTCATTTTATTATCTTTGATTCTCTTCATCCCGTCTCCTTCAATCTCACCTTTGTTCTTGCTCAAGATCGGGATTCTTGACGTGAAATCGGTCCTGATACCATTTGTCAGGACCGATTTCACATAGAGAATCTCGATCTTGAGCAAGAACAGAGGTGAGATGAAGGAGGAGGGATGATGAGAATCAAAGATAATAAATGACAAGAAATGAAAGATCAAACGATTCATTGATTATTGCTGAATGATTACAACGAACCGAATGATTACAAAACTCGTCATTGGAAATCCATGGTCACATTGGGTTGAGCTCAAACCCAATGTGTGACTCTCTCTCTCTAGAATGATAGCTCACATCTCTCTAGAACATCCTTATTCATCTATTATTCATCATCTAACAAATGAAGCTATCCCTTCCTATATATAGAGAGCCCATGTGCTCACTAGCCCACTAACTAGCTAACACACATACAAATGAGCAAATACAAATAAACAAATAACATAATTATTATTAATTAAATCAAGGCTGATTTAATTAATATGAAGCTTGACTCGCTCGAACCGGTCATCCTTTGACTTTTACGTTGACCGTTGACCCGAACAATTGACTTTTCCAGAAAACGTCTTCGGTCCAAATTTGCAAGCCTCGAGCATCACAACCCGCGTCTCTGAATCAAATCACAATGGATTCTTCAACCGAATTATTCGAGAATAGATTTGATGGCGTCAGTCATACTTATTAAAAGTTCCAACAATTCCCCCTTGACTGACGCTTTCAAATCTGTCATACTGGTGAAGAACCGCTCTGTCGTGTATCTTCGAAGAATAACTGATAAACCGGAATCTTTCTGTTGTGAAGGTTCCCCCTTTGAATACGCTTCTTCTGTTCTTGTTGCACCAGTTGAGATCCAAGTGCTGCAGTTCACTCGGTTCACACAGTCGGGTACAATACTAAGAATGCTGAACATCGGAGAGAAAATCGCAACAAATCGAATCAGATAAACCAATCAATCACTAAAAATGCTCCAACTTCAGATAATCGACCCGATAATCCAAATCCATAGAAGTTCCCCCTTTTCTCTAGATCCCTCTGAAAACATCCGATGCGGAAGCGGAAAATCAGATGCAGAGAGTGGAACCGTTCCGCTCAGTTCCGAAGAGAAAACGGTATTGAAATCCTGAAATCGGACAATCTTGCGAAAAACCGGAAGCCGGGTGCAGACAGTTGTGAATGATCCATAAATACTGAACTTGTTCCGCGTGACTGGGTTGGGTGCAAAAATAATGTCAAATCTGTGAAAACTGAGATCCCGAGCGTAAACGCGAAATTTATTCATAACCGGAGTCTTCGTAATTTTGGGCGAAGAAAATCGAGCTTGGAAAAATATTCCGTGAAGAATTCTGAGTCAAACAGTGCAATTTGGAATGAATCTGAGAAGACCGTAAATTTTATTCAAGTAACGGCCTTCCGTTAGAGATTTAACGGAATATTCCAATATTTAACTGAGATTCCAGTTAATTCGGTTAGATGACATCAGCGCTGCATCAGCTAAACAACTTGAAGTGAGACATAGCGAAACAGTCACGAACTTAACCGAGAAGTGAAACCAGTCCGTCAGTGGTCGTTAGCTAACGTGGCTTTGACGTCAACAAAAACTAGAAACCCGGTCGAAATATGACGGAATAAATCCAAGACCAATAAAATATTTTCAAAATTTCGTTTCGGAGATACCTCGTTATTCTTGTAGAAAAATTGATGAGAAATACCCCGCGTTTAACGAAAATGCTGAAAATTTAATTAGTGGAAATAAATCTCCAAGAAAAACCATGATCCATGAGATTTAATTCTGACCAATCAGAATTATTCTACAAGAAACCCCCAATCCGTGTGTTGGAAGAACCAGCCAATCAGAATGGATATTCTCATCAAATCTACGGCTGGAAAATATTAGATCCAAGGGCTGTTAGAGCCCATCCGTGTGATATGGCGGCTGCCCAATCACAATCCAGTTGAGAAAGCACACTCAAAAGAATCTACGGTCGAGATAAATCTGATCCAGCGGTGTGCAAGGGGAATCCGCGTGAGGGTGCCAAGCACCAATCAGAGCGCGACGAGAGAGAGAGAGAGAGCATTTCAACGGGTCTTATAGTGGCTGGGTCCCACTCGAATTTACTCTTTCAACGGTTAACATGTTCACAAGTGGGGCCCGTCAAAACCTTCAGCCCAATCACCTTTCGACAGCAACTTTAGGTTTCAACGGAACTTTTGCAGCAGGGGGGCCCACGTGAATGCATGCAGCCAATCAACTCTCGACAACAACAATTAAGGTTGCAGGAGAATTCCTTTCAGCCGACAAGGAGAGAGAAAGATAATTCTCTTATGTCCAATGGCACGCTGCCACGTAGCGTCTTCTACCCCATACCTACGAAACCCTAATCCGGCCATCGGAATTACGAACACCCACCGGAAAAACGTAAAACGACCATATCTTCCTCAAATCTCGACTGTTTTTTATGAGTTTTAGCTCGTTGAGATCGTGTGTCCGTCCTCTACACATTTTAACGATCAAAACTCACTGAAACTTATTCGAACAAAGACCCAGATGTCGTGTTTAGGCTATACGAGGTCGCCAAACATTCGAGGTCGCCAAAGACAAAAACGAGGTCGCCAAGCTTCATACGAGGTCGCCAAGCATTATTCGAGATCGCCAAACCCAGATCGCCATGAACAAACTCGAAATCGCCAAGGAGTTTGTCGAGATTGCTAGGAACCAGTCGAGATCGCCAAGGCAATCTTCAAGCTCACCTGAGATCGCCAAGTACATCTTCATCAGCTGTGAAATCGCCAAGGCAATCTTCAACCAAAATGAAGAACACCAAGAACACCGTGAATCACACACTACTGTGTGTTTCTCCAGATCTGCCCAAATCGTTGCGTTTCAGATAAAACTGATGCTCCCAATGGATCCGGAATGCGTTTTCCTTCAAGAATAGTGCTTTATTTCATCCAAAAACACTGAGTATAACACCAAAAACTCAGAATCAAAGCTCAAAAAAACTTCAAAACCCCAAAAACGGGAAAACTCTAACTGCTTTATTTTTCAGCCACAGATCTCGGATTTCTTCACTGATTTGAACATATGGAGCATGAAATCAATCCCAAATGAACCCAATAACAAGAATATATCATCAGATTCATCCAGAAAACATCCAAACAGCTCCAAAAATGCAGAAAAATAAAAAAAGTCTCCAAAGTGGGTTTTCCAATCAGCACCTCATTCAAGCTCAAAATCAAGATCCAAGTGACCAGATTCGTCGTGAGACGAGATCTGATCGGTACCCGCTCTGATACCATTTGTCAGGACCGATTTCACATCGAGAATCTCGATCTTGAGCAAGAACGAAGGTGAGATGGAGGAGACGGGATGGAGAGAATCAAAGATAATAAATGACAAGAAATGATAAAACAAACGATTCATTGATTATTGTTGAATGATTACAACGAACCGAATGATTACAAACTCGTCATTGGAAATCCATGGTCACATTGGGTTGAGCTCAAACCCAATGTGTGACTCTCTCTCTCTAGAATGATAGCTCACATCTCTCTAGAACATCCTTATTCATCTTATTCATCATCTAACAAATGAAGCTATCCCTTCCTATATATAGAGAGCCCATGTGCTCACTAGCCCACTAACTAGTAAAACACAAAATAAAATGAGCTAATACAAATAAACAAATGACATAATTATTATTAATTAAATCAAGGATGATTTAATTAATATGAAGCTTGACTCGCTCGAACCGATCTTCCGTTGACTTTTACGTTGACCGTTGACCCGAACAATTGACTTTTCAAGAAAACGTCTTCGGTCCAAACTTGCAAGCCTCGAGCATCACAACCCGCGTCTCTGAATCAAATCACAATGGATTCTTCAACCGAATTATTCAAGAATAGATTTGATGGCGTCAGTCACACTTATTAAAAGTTCCAACACTTTACCAGTGTGAATGCTAGTTTTCATGAGTTATGCCCCTACTTTCCCTCATCTTCCCCTCCTGTTTCTGACCTGTTTCTGAATCTGATCATGTTATTCCTAAGTCTCTCACTATTCCCACGATTCCTATATCCATTAGTTCATCTGTCCCTCAGTTCTCTGACAATACAGCTCATGCTCCTGCTATAGTCGGCCTACCGACATCACCACCACCTCTGATTTTCACATATGCTCAGTGATAAAAGGACACGACGATCGTAACACATGACTCTCAACCAGCCCAGAACCCTAGTATGTCCTTAATTCCGCATTCTATGACTACTCCTATTACATCCTTGCCAGACCCTACACCCTTTCCAGATCCTACACCCGTTTATGAACCATGTGGTGCACCATATCCCGTTATACCTATTGCCTTTCGCAAAAAGCCTAGATAATCTACCCATTACCCTATTCAGCCTAGATAATCCTACACCACTGCCATTGACTCCTACCCGGTTCCCAAGGATGTGATGACAGCTCTTAATTACCCAGGATGGCGAAAGGCTATGGAAGATGAGATCAGGACGATTCGTGCTAATCATACATAGGATCTTGAGGCGTTTCTTCATGGGAAGCGTATTATTGGTTGTCGTTGGTTATTCACTGTTAAACTAAATCCTGACGGCTCCCTACATCGCTTGAAGGCCCGGTTGGTGGCTAAGGGTTATTCTCATACGTATGGCATTGATTATGATGAAACATTCTCTATAATTACCAAAATGTCATCTATTCGCATTTTTATCTCTCTAGATGCTATTAGTCATTGTTCGCTCCATCCACTTTATGTCAAGAATGCCTTTCTTCACAGTGTTCTTGAGGAGGAGGTTTATATGGAGCAGTGTTGGAACTAAAATGATTCTTCTCCTTCTTCTTAATCTCCTTCATCTTTTTTGGGTTTTCGAATCCTACTCTCGTTCGAGCTCACGATCGAGATTCTTGATGTGAAATCGGTCCTGACAAATGGTATCAGAGCGGGTACCGATCAGATTCATCTCACCGTGAATCTGGTCACTCGAATCTTGATTTTGAGCTTGAATGGGTGAAGATGAGAAAACCCATTTTTGAGACTTTTTCTATTTTTCTTCATTTTGGATGATCCTGGATGGATTCTGATGATATGGATGTTTGATTCGTGTTATGGAGTTCATCTAGATGTTATTTCTTCTTCTACATGTTCAAATCTGTGGAGAAAATGAAGATCCGAGCTGTTTTTCGTAACTGTTTAGTTTTTCCCGTTGTTGGGGTTGTTGAAGCTTTTGGAGCTTGACTCTTTGTTTTCTGGGCATTTCTTCATGGATTTGGATGAAACGAGGTATGATTCTCAGTGGAAAATGCGTTCCGGATCCATTGGAAGCATCCGTTTCGTCTGAATCTCAAGCATTTGGGCAGATCTGGAAAACACACACTACTATGTGTTTCATGGTGTTCTTCGTGTTCTTGAAGATTTCCAGATTTTGGAGACTGTTTTGATCCGATTTGCGACTGTTTATGTGTTGTTGGTGGCCACAACATTGTCATGGATGGTTTAGCATCAAGTATCTTGCATCATAACGGGTTTTCCTTTCATTTCTGGACAGATTCAAGTTCACCAAGTAAGGCTTTCTTATTGTTCATCATTTTCGATATTTTTCTAAGTGGTTTGAAGTTTTGAAGATTGCCTTAGCGGACTTCCCTTAGCGGACTTCCACTGTTCCTAGCGGACTTGATGTCTTTTTAGCGGACTTGAACTTTGTCTTAGCGGACTTGTTTAAGTCTTAGCGGACTTGAGTCCTTAGCGGACTTTAGTGGAGTCTTAGCGAACTTCTCTACCCTTTAGCGGACTTCTGGAAGGCTTTAGCAAACTTCTAGGGTTAGCGAACTTGTTTCGGGGTTTTTATTCGAGTTCGTTTCAGAGGATTTTGGTCGTCCAGTTTTGTAGAGAATTGAAATACGAGTTCAGGGATATAAAATTCGAAGGTTTTGGTCGAGTATTCGCTGAGATATAGGCGATTTATGCTTTTCCGGTGAGGAATACATTTTTCCGGTGCATTCTCCAATCGTCTAGGGTTTCGCAGGTTTTTGGAGAAGGTAATGACACATGCTGACGTGGCTTATTGCTATTGGCTGCAGGGAGAATATTCTCTCTCCCTTGTCTGCAGACTTTGTCCACCATCTTTCCGCTGTCGAGTGTTGATTAGTGGAGGAGAATTTACGTGGGCCTAGCTGATATAGAAAATTCATTGGAAGCTTAATGGTGTCAAATTCCTATTGGACGAAAACATTCTCACGTGGGACCCGCCTGGTATAGAAAGAGCCGTTGATGGCTGCTCCCTTTGTCGTTATCTGATTGGCCAAAGGCCAACTCACGCGGATCGAACTTCCTGACCGTTAGATTGTACTAGATCTCAACCGTAGGATCCATTTGTGTGTTTCTTCAGCCCAATTCTGATTGGCTACCTGGCCATCACGTGGATCACGAATTTTTGCCCTTAGATCCTTATTTTTTTCAACCGTTGGATTTTATGGAAGGCCCAAATCTGATTGATGGAGAGCTTAGCACATGGATTGTGTTTTGTAGTGGAGATTTAATTTGACTATATAAATTATTTCAGTATTTTTCGTTAATCGCGAGCTTTTTCTATCGGTTTTTTACAAGATCAACGGAGATAACGCCGGAACGAAATTGTGACAAATTTTTTATTAGTCTCGGATTTATTTCATTTTATTGGGGTTCTCGTTTATTGGTGTCGCGCGTACTTTTGCTATCGATCACTGACGGGTTAGCTTTATTATCCGGTTAATTTCTCAGCTTCTCGTTATATCTCACGGTTTATTTTTAGTAGATGCAGCGCGGATGTCAACTAACCGGATTAACTGGAATCTCAGTTAATTATGGAATTTATCAGTTAAATCTCTCGAGAAGCCGTTACTTGTCGAAAATTGATGGAATTTTCCAGATTGCACCGGTTAAGTTAGAAATCTTCACGGAATTTATTTCCGAGCTCATTTTTCTTAACCCAAAATTACGAAGACTCCGGTTATAATTATTTTCGCTCGGGATCTCATATTTTTCTCAGATTTGACATTTATCTTTATTTTCGCATTCAACCTCAGTCGCGCGGATTATTCACAACTGTCAGCATCCGACTTTTGGTTTTTCACGAGATTGTCCGATTTCAAGATTTTTATCCGGTTTCTCTAGGCAACCGAGCAAAGTGGTTCGACTCTCTGCATCTGATTTTCTCGCTTCCGCATCGGATGTTTTCAGAGGGATTTAGAGAAATATGAGGAATTATTATGGAACTGGATATCGGGTCGACAATCAGAAGTTGGATCATTTTCAGTGTTTGACTGGTTTATTCGATTCGGTTTGCTGCGGTTATGACTCCGATGTTAAGCATTTTCTCAGTATTGTACCCGACCATGTGAACTGAGTGAACTGCATCACTTGGCTATCAACTGGAGAAACGAGAATAGAAGAAGCTTATTCAGAGGGGGAATCTCTACGACAGATTGTCTCGGGTTTATCAGTTTCTCATTGAAGATGCACGACAGAGCGATTCTTCAGCAGTTGAACAGATTTGAAAGCATCAGTCAAGGGGGAATTGTTGGAACTAAAATCTATGTGACTGACCCATCGAATCTGTTTACCGAAGCATTCGACTGAAGAATCCATGTGAAATGATTCAGAGACACGGGTTGTGATGCTCGAGGCTTGCAGTTTGGACCGAAGACCGTTTTCCGGAAAAGTCAACCGTTCGGGTCAACGGTCAACGTAAAAGTCAACGGAAGATCGGTTTGAGCGAGTCAAGCTTCGTATTAATTAAATCAACTTTGATTTAATTAATATTTATGTTATTTGATTTTCTTGTAATTTTTGTTCATTTATGTTTTCTGTTGTTAGTCACCCTCACTATATATATAGTGAGGGTGCCCATTCCAAGAAAAAAAAGGAGTCTCCAAATGTGGAGAAGATGATCTTCTTGTAGAGTGTGAGATTTCCATTCTAAAGAGAGAGAGTGAGTCATGGATTTCTAGAGAGAGAGTGTTGTCATGATTTCATTGTTGTAATCATTCGACTAATGAAATCATTCGACTTTGTTCATCATCTTTCTTGTTTATGATTTCCTAAATTCATCTTCATGATCATCGTCTCCTTCGGGTTTTCGAATCCGATCCTCTTTCTCGCTCAAAGTCATGATTCTTGATGTGAAAATCGGTCCTAACAAGCAGCCACCCAAATTTGTTAACGAGGAGGAGGCCTTGAAAGTATGCAGGTTACGAAGATCATTTATATGGCCTTAAGCAGTCTCCTAGGGCATGGATTGGTCGATTCTCTAATAATATAGAAGAATTTGGAATGGTTCATAGTGCTCATGATCATGCTGTATTTTTCAGACAACATCAAGGGAAACAGATTATTCTGGTTGTTTATGTAGATGACATCATAATCACAGGGATGACGAGGCTGGTTCCTGCAGTCCCAGTTCTAGGTCAGCGGCCTAGGTCGACTCCGGTACTTCCTTGGCATAGAAGTATCACGTTCTCCATAAGGAATTCTCCTTTCTCAAAGGAAGTATGTCCTTGATATATTATCCGAGTGTGGTTTACTAGGTTCTAAACTAGTTGATAATCCTATGTTTCCTATAGGGAAGCTCCTGCCAGAAGATGGAAGCCCGCTAGAGGACCCTGAATGATACAGACGATTGGTTAGGAAACTTAACTACTCGACAGTTACTCGACCGATGTTTCATTTATCGTAAGCGTACTGAGTCAATTCATGACTGCACCATACACCAGACACTAGGAAGTTGCTCTTCGTGTATTAAGGTATCTCAAGACTACACCAGGTCGAGGGATCTTGTATTTGGATCAGGGTCACTATCGTGTTGGTGCATTTACAGAGGAAGGAGACGGACGAATATCTGGATTCTTAGATGCGGATTGGGCAGGATATCCAATTTTACAGCGATCAACTACTGGGTATTGTGTGTTTGTTGGTGAAAGTCTTGTGTCGTGGAAAGTAAGAAGCAACACACATTGTCTGGACAATGTGCTGAGTCTGAGTACAGAGCCATGGCCGATCTCACTTCAGAGATGATGGGTTCGTCGTCTTCTTAAAGAACTTAGCGTTCTTTCTGATGATTTGATGTGGCTATATTGTGACAGACAATCAACTATACACATATAGCTAAGAATCAAGTATTTCATGAAAGGACGAAACATATTGTAGTTGACTTTCATCTAATCAGAGACCGTGTTGTAAGAACTAAAGTTGATCCTCAATCAATCTAACCGATATATGTTAATACAGAGTTTCAGCTTGCAGTTAACTTACCCAAGCCTCTTTGGAAGACTCGGATTGATTTTATTTGTAGCAAGTTAGGCATGATTAACATCTATGCTCCAACTTGAGGAGGAGTGTTAAATATGAGCCCATAAGCTCATGTATATTGTATGTGGCCCATGGCCCATTATAAGGCCCGTTGTCTAGAATCTTCCTAGCTTGTCTATATATAGCTTTCCCTTATTCATTGTAAATACAAGTTTTATATCAATCAAATCAGTTCCGTTTCCTATAACTAACCGAGGTCGGGTTTTCTTCCATAACCGGTTTATATGCTTCGCTCTAGATACCAGTATAACCCACTAAGGAACACCACTTATTTTGATGTTAATTTGTTGACTCCAATTTTAAATTTGTTTGGTGTGAGAACATGTGAATTGCTTATTGTTTTTTAACAAGTTTTCAAATTCGCATGTTGCGGTGCATCTTTAGGAATAAATTTCACATTTAGATGTATGCAATGAATATTTAGCAATAGATTACACATTTAGGCGAATGCAATGAATATTTGTCAATAACAAATAGGTGCTTTATGCATTGAATTAATGTACATGATCCTATTTTATAATCCAAATACTCATGAAGAAAGCATTACTTGAAGAAAACATTGAAGCTAAGGAGAGATACCCTATTTTATGATTACAAATAAGGTACCATTTAAGGTCGATTTTCTACCTAAAACATACCATAAATATAATATCATGGAGAGTATGAAGAAGCCACCAACAATAATATGAGTGTATATTTTCATAGTATCCAAATCATGCATCGATACCATTGCTAAACATGTGTGACACGCCTAGGATGATGCCTCCATCATGTGTTTCTTTGTGAATACAACATTGCAGGAAGTTAGCTTTGTAACATATATCGCACTGTTCTGATATGGATATCAAACATCCTCACATAAGAAAAGGAGTTGAAGAAGCAAGTATCCTTAATTTAGTAAGGTTGGTAATAGTGTATATGTGCCCTTTTGTTTAATTCATAATTACAGTACACAATACATAGTTCTAAATTTTGTTGTTGTGTTATAGTATACATGGTTGCCCATTCGTGATCTGAGAATGGTCATTTCGATGATGCTTAAAAGACATTACACAAACTTAAAGATAATGCAGAGTCAATTATGCCTCTAAAACAATCAAAGCAAAGCAAGAAAAATACTTAAATTTATTTAAAATCGTCGTAAAACAAATGAAATCTCTAAAGAATCATCTTAAATTTATTTAAAATCGTCGTACATTAACGATATTCACCATGAGAGTCAATAACTACGTTCACTTTCACTGTTTAACAGAAGAAATATAAGACAACATGTTTAACATGTAACCATTTCCAAAATAGCTCTCAACACAAGAAGTTCGGTTCTTCTCCAAAACACTTGGCTCGATCATGGCTTGGTACTGCCCACTACTCTTTACCTATCATGATTACAAGTGACATGTTAGTAATAGCGACAACTAAACAAACAACCCAAACCAATTCACCCAAAAAGGCCAAAACAAACAAAAAAAATATTTTTTTGTTGGCTAGGATCCCTCGCGTGTCGCGATGGTTTGGGCGTGAGTTCTCGCGTGGAGCAACTAGGGTTGTGGGTCACGAACCTCTCCCCTATTAACCTTTGCGTACCGCCAACAAGGTTTCCTGACAGAAAGTTAGTAAATTTTGTACAGATTTCTGACTTACACTACGTCAAAAAGTGACTTTAGCCACGGTTTTTCGAAAACACCTAGCCACAGTTTAAATAAAAAACATGGTTAAAGGTAAGAAACACTAGTTTTAGCCACACATATTTTGTACCCGTGGCCAAATATATAGCATTTGGACCCTTTTAGCCACGTATTTTTTTGTTTATGTGACAACAACAATCTGGTGCAGTGGCTTTAGCCACTTTTTTACGAAAACATTTGACACTTATTTGTCACACTTAAAAAATAGTGGCGAAAGGCACCAAACGGCCACGGAATTTTTATGATTTTTTATTCATGTGACCAAAAAGGAATGTATGGCCACGCTTAAATAATGTTGTGTGACGGAAGAGTAGATTTTATTACTTAGTAAATTAAATAAAACAAAACTATTAAGTATATATTATGTGTGGCTAAATGTGAGCAATGGCCACTGTTTACTTAATTATGTGGCTAAAAGCTAGTACATATGGCCAATGTTATTAGGTTGTGTGACTTATAGTAGGTTGTGAGTGATAAAAATCTATTACCTACAACCACATATATTAACCTTGACTAAATGGTAGGTTGTGAGTGACAACAATCTATTTTGTGGTCACAGTAAAATATTAAACGCGTGGCGAAAGGAGACGATTTGTTTTCCTCTAAAACAACGCGCTTTTTTGGTTTACACCAATTCAAGCGTGTTCAAATCTGCTACCCAATATATACATCATCATTGTCACACCCCCTAATTAACCACTAATGGAGTTTATACCGTTAAGGGGTGCGAGCAAACCAGGACCACAACCATTAGTTACAAATACTAAACGAATCAGAGTAAAGTCCAAATGTTCCAAATAAAATAGTTTTAAAAGTACGCAACGGAATAAAAACATAAGTATCTTAGCACTAACCACGTGCTTTAATTACAGAACATAAATAGTTGTTTAATTCCCAAATTAAGTTTAAAATAAAGTTAAGTATCTTCTTGTGCCATGCCAACCTCCAGTGGATACTCTTCAACGATCTACAAAAGTGAAAACCACACAAGTGTCAACCTAACGGTTGGTGAGTTCACGGTGGGCATGACATGCATTGGCCCGGTCTCATAATCGTATTCATCAACGTGTAAATAAGTAATGGATTTGCAAAACATTGCCAAGTGTTGAATTACCGAATATGCACTAGTTAAGTAAAAGTTAAAGCGGTCAACCGATATCGCGGGTAGCTAATCCGGTTTCCATGCACTAAGGAAGTTTGTACCAAAGCTAACCAATATTGTAGTGGCCGTGCCATTCTGTTTTGCGGACCTATGTCATCGTGGTTTTGCCTCCCCCGTGTCCTCTCGAGATCACGGTCAGATAGGCTGATATTGTACCTCCGTGCACTCCCCGTGCCACGGGGCGGAGTTTGTCAAACTCCAGTAGATCTACCCAACATCCCCTCGCTTTACAATTAATGGTACAATTTAGTTGACGACTTTTAAGTTTTTAAGGAATCCTTAGAAATCATGTGATATCATTTGGTTTAGACTTTAACCTACACTAGTCATATTAAAACGGTTTTCCTTTGGGTTCTCATGAATTCCGAAAATATTTTCAGTTTTGTTTTAGAAATAGTTGTTTTAGTATTTCACAAGTGCCTCCCATAAAACACTTCAAGTTCGTCAAGTGGGTGCCAAGCACTCCCGAGTTCAAGTTCATCAGAGAGGTGCATAGCTCTCATAAGGTTGTCAGCATTGTTTTTCATTAAGTTATTCAGCGTGACCCAAACGGGTTCACGGTAAATGGGTTAGTGACACTCACCTTAGGTTGTTCAGCTACACTTGCTAATTAATCCAATTATTTCTTAACGAAGACCTATGAACATGTTTAGGTCTTAAGTATTAGTTTTGTGTCTAATCGTTAACTTATCGTCACTATGGCCCATAACATAGCACGTTGGAACTACGACACGACATAACGACACACGACACCGAGGGTTGATCATAAATAAGGGTTCAAATATTACAGAAATCATAGCATGTTTCATCATAGTATAATCATGTAAGTCATAGCATAACATTCAAATAAGTTGCACAAGTTTGGGTTTAGGTCTGGCGAAACTGCTGGAGAAACTGCTAGAGAAACTGCTAGAGAAACTGCTAGAGAAACTGCTAGAGAAACTGCTAGTTTCGCTAGCTAGTTTCGCCAGGAACTGGTTGAACTTTCGTTCAGGGACAAGGTCAGTTTCGTTCACGAGAGACACTACAGTTTCGCTGCACAGTGTCGCTGGAAGGAGATATGCATAGTTTCGCTGGATAGTTTCTCCTAATGAATGCACAGTGTCGCTGGTCGCTAAAAAAACCCGTAAATTTGACTAAAAATTTTTCTAACAGCCTCCATACTTCATGTAATTAATTTTCAAGCATACATAATCATTTAGGAACATCACAGGAGCATTTTTAACATCATAAACATGTATTTTCATCATCAAATCTTCAAGAACACATTTTACACAAAATAACCTAATCTAGCATGAATCTCTATTATGGATCAGTTTCACACGTAAAGTTGTAGTCTTTATGATAGATCTAGTATTCCTAAGCATTCTTACAGAAAATCTAACAATTACATGGAGATCTAGGCATGCTTTATGAAGAAAACACATAGAAAAGCAAGAAACATGGTCATGGGACTCACGGTTTGATCTAGGATCGATGGATGATCTTCTTCTACAGAAAAGATGGCTGATCTTGATGGTCTCTAAGGCTTGTCCAGAATCGCAAGAGGGAGAGAGTGTGTGTGTGTTTCTTGTGTGATGTATGCAAATGGGTAATTTAGGGTTTAAAGCTTCATTTAAATACTAATGGCCATCATGGGCTTTCATTGGGATTTGGGCCCCCAATGTTTAGCCATCATTAGCCCATGATTAGTCTAATGACTAGCCCAATCATTAATCATGTATGCATACACTTAGTTACCCGGTTAAACATATAATCACATAACTAGGCAATTTGTCACATAATTTATCAAATAATTAAATAGTCATTCTTTTTAATAAAATCCATGCATTTAAATCACGTTTCTCATAATAACAACATATAAATAAATACATAGCACATATGGACGGGTTCGGTGATCAACCAAAGGTCGTGGACGTATTCGGCCTAGTTAAGCATTAGTTACTAAGTTAACACTATTAACGTAACTAACAAAGATTGTCTAACGGAAGTAAACCTTGAAATTCCCGGATGTCACAATCATTGTTATTTTCATTTACCGCCATCCCTTTCTTGATCTCAAATTCTCTACACCAATTCATTTACACCAATTCGCGTGCATCAAAAGGCCGATAATCTACGCTCTCTTAATTACTGGTATGTGAAGAATAATTGTATTTTTTTGGTTTACAGTAACAGGAGAAGAAGTTCTTTCAAGTCCCTTAAATCTGTTATTAAAAACAACAATGAGAACATCCTGAGGATACGGTGAAATTGAGGGATCTCATGAGAACATCCTTCAAGTTAAAAAAAATTCTGTGGATGAAATTGAGGGATCTTATGATATGAATTTTCTAAAAAAATTGATTGAAATTCCCCTGATTAACAAAGATGGGAATGATTCCGGGAATGACATTCAACAAAAAGTGAAGGATACGGTGGCCAATTGGTTTCAAGATCCTGGAAACGTTGGTCGGATTGAAGAAGGACATGATGATGATGATAACGATGCAAGTTCAGGATACATATTCGAAGATTGTAGTGATCCGGATTATTAATTAATTGATGTATATGTTTATGAACAAATTAAGAACAATATTTTATATGTTTATCATGTTTGATTATCTTGTGATATGACCATTCATATTAAACATTGTTTGCGTGACAAATTATGACAAATGGTCACAGTATATTAATTTTGGGTGGCTAAAAGAAGACCAACAGTCCACAGCGCTTGTAATAATTACTATTCCATTTACTTTTTCATTTACTTTATCGTTCAAATCTCCATCTACCACGCCCCTCGAGTATCGATATATACTTATCTTTGGATCAGTTCTTATTATCATCTCCACCATGCGCCTTTTCTCCCAGTCTCTCTCTCTGTTTTTCGTCCATCATCGCCGGCAAAAAATGTGGAATTGGCGTCATCCGTATGTGGAAAACGGTAAGTTATCATCTTCACCACTGAAATTCGATTGAAATTTGCATGTCAGATTTGGTAATTTTTTCTTGTGCAGGGAAAGATTGCACTCTGTAGCTCCTGGGAGCAGATTTTAAGTTATTGTGGAAAGCATGGAGACGAGGAGTCTCTAATGGTTCATACAAATGCTTACTGAGAGCAGATTTTAAGTTATTGTATAATTTTTTAACAATCAGCAATAAGGGCACATGATGAGGTTTGCAGCACTTGTATTCTTCAGGTGCTTCTCTCCCTTTTGGCCCCACAAACCTGATTTTTCTTCAGCCGCTTCCTCTCCCTTTTGATCAGAAGTAAGTGCTTGTGAGAAAGCAAAGAGGGATAAATTTGTCACATATTTTGGCCCCACGAACCTGATTTTTCTTCAGCCGCTTCTTCTCCCTTTTTAAGTTAGTAGTTTTTAAGTTGTAATTTTATAGATCAATGTATTAATGGAATCATACCTTTTGGATTATAGCTGTAATAATTGTGTTTGTTAAAGCAGCAGTTGATTTTGTTTGTTTATTTTTTACTTTTATTGACTCTAGTTTGGTCAAAGAGAGGAGACCTGCAAGCACAATCAAAACAAGGAAACACTTGACTCAAAATTAAGATCCATAATATTCCAGAATACATAAAGAAAAAAAACAAAATATTGTTGAGACTGTAATTTGCCAAAATTCAAAAACATTACAATGATCAATTAATCGGTTTACGTAATATCATTCCAGTACAGCAAGCTCTATGGTAAACATTGTCACACGGATCTACGGGTGGCAATACATTATCGTTGTGACGAAAAAATATCGTACTAAATTCCTCATTGGCATCATCTTCATAATAATCTTTGTAATTTCTGGGAGGTGTCATAAAGACAATATGCAGTTTTTTATCCAGCTGGTCTTTGACGTAAAACAACTGTCGTGCGTGTGAAGCGAAAATAAACGGGTCCTCCTTGTGACCTAGTCTTTTAAGGTTGACCAAAGTGTAACCAAGACTATCTTTTTTTACCCCGTGTGTATTCTAAACCCAGTCACACATAAACAGAGGGATGCTTTTAATATGGTATTTTAGTAGCCATATCTCTTTTAAAACCTCATAGTAAGGTTTTTGTCCATAGTTTAATACCTCGTTAGAGATGTGCATGTCATATACCACTACACCAACCCCGTTGTTCTGGTAAACCCTACCGTCTCGAGATTTTGTACGAAATGAATAGCCATTAATGTCATATACTTCATATTTCCTCGCGCTTCTATGTGGACCATGTGAAATCCACCTAACGGTCTCTGATATAGTTTCTGGGGACTCCGACATCTCCTTGTCAACCTGAAATTTATCGTAGGTTCATCAGGAGAGTTCATTAGGAATAGGAAGGTTAGAGTTCTTCCGAAAATCAAATAAAGTCGTTCCGGACAAGTCAGGTCAGTTTTTCAGGAAAGTTACAGTTCATTCGGAATTAAAACAATAAGAAAATAGTTTCAGTTCACCAGGAAGGTTATAGTTCATCCGGATAGAAAATAGAGTTGTTCCAGACAACTCAGGTCAGTTGTTCCGGAAAGTTACAGTTCATCCGGAATTAAAACAATAAGAAAATAGTTTCAGTTCACTAGGAAGGTTATAGTTGAAAATAGAGTTGTTCCGGACAACTCAGGTCAATTGTTCAGAAAAGTTACAGTACATCCGGAATTAAAACAATAAGAAAATAGTTTCAGTTCACCAGGAAGGTTATAGTTCATCCGGATAGAAAATCAATTTGTTCCGGACAATTCAGGTCAGTTGTTCAGGAAAGTTATAGTTCACTCGGAATTAAAACAAAAAGAAAATAGATTCAGTTCACCAGGAAGGTTACAGTTCATCCAGATAGAAAATAGAGTTGCTTCGGACAACTCAGGTCAGTTGTTCAGGAAAGTTACACTTCAGCTGGAATTAAAACAATAAGCAAATTTAGCTGACCTTGTTGCGTAACCATTTACCAAATGTTGTGCTCTGCTTCTTCGTCAGCTCATTTAGTCTACTACCAGGATGTTCCTTTTCCAAAAATTTCATGTGTTCTCTGCAATTACATGAATCGAAGTTATCTATAAAAGTTTATAATTAATTAAACACATCAAAAAAGGTTAATAACAAATAGGTGCTTTATGCATTGAATTACATGTGTTCTCTGCAATTACATGAATATTTAGCAATAGATTACACATTTAGGCGAATGCAATGAATATTTGTCAATAACAAATAGGTGCTTTATGCATTGAGTTAATGTACATGATCCTATTTTATAATCCAAATACTCATGAAGAAAGCATTACTTGAAGAAAACATTGAAGCTAAGGAGAGATACCCTATTTTATGATTACAAATAAGGTACCATTTAAGGTCGATTTTCTACCTAAAACATACCATAAATATAATATCATGGAGAGTATGAAGAAGCCACCAACAATAATATGAGTGTATATTTTCATAGTATCCAAATCATGCATCGAAACCATTGCTAAAAATGTGTGACACACCTAGGATGATGCCTCCATCATGTGTTTCTTTGTGAATACAACATTGCAGGAAGTTAGCTTTGTAACACATATCGCACTGTTCTGATATGGATATCAAACATCCTCACATAAGAAAAGGAGTTGAAGAAGCAAGTATCCTTAATTTAGTAAGGTTGGTAATAGTGTATATGTGCCCTTTTGTTTAATTCATAATTACAGTACACAATACATAGTTCTAAATTTTGTTGTTGTGTTATAGTATACATGGTTGCCCATTCGTGATCTGAGAATGGTCATTTCGATGATGCTTAAAAGACATTACACAAACTTAAAGATAATGCAGAGTCAATTATGCCTCTACAACAATCAAAGCAAAGCAAGAAAAATACTTAAATTTATTTAAAATCGTCGTAAAACAAATGAAATCTCTAAAGAATCATCTTAAATTTATTTAAAATCGTCGTACATTAACGATATTCACCATGAGAGTCAATAACTACGTTCACTTCCACTGTTTAACAGAAGAAATATAAGACAACATGTTTAACATGTAACCATTTCCAAAATAGCTCTCAACACAAGAAGTTCGGTTCTTCTCCAAAACACTTGGCTCGATCATGGCTTGGTACTGCCCACTACTCTTTACCTATCATGATTACAAGTGACATGTTAGTAATAGCGACAACTAAACAAACAACCCAAACCAATTCACCCAAAAAGGCCAAAACAAACAAAAAAAATATTTTTTTGTTGGCTAGGATCCCTCGCGTGTCGCGATGGTTTGGGCGTGAGTTCTCGTGTGGAGCGACTAGGGTTGTGGGTCACGAACCTCTCCCCTATTAACCTTTGCGTACCGCCAACAAGGTTTCCTGACAGAAAGTTTGTAAATTTTGTACAGATTTCTGACTTACACTACGTCAAAAAGTGACTTTAGCCACGGTTTTTCGAAAACACCTAGCCA
>JBCNJP010000003.1:37680621-37737036 GCA_039602395.1 Deinandra increscens subsp. villosa | reverse complement strand
GTTGTCACACCCCGGTCAACGGATTTGGGTGTGAGCGAGACGGAATCATAGTCGCAGATATACAGAACAACTTCTACTAAATTCAAACGTCATTTAAAACATAATACCATTTATGTTGCAGCGGAAAGTTGTGGTGAAATGATAATGTCTTACATTTGAATAAAAGTCTTAGTTTGATATTGAAATCATAAATCAGTTTGTGTAAGATAGGTCGGGACTACGACTCCAGTGAAGCAGGGTCGAAAGTTACAGTGAAGCCCCATTTGCACATCTTCCATGATAAGCTTAGATACCTGAGAAATCATGAGTTTTAAAAGGTCAACATAAAGTTGGTGAGGTTCACAGGTTTATGATTCTATGGTAAGTTTGTAAAAACAGTTTACAGTGTGTTGGAATAACAGTTTACGGCATGTTGGGATAACAGTTTACAGCATACTTAAATGTTACGTTGGTTTACTGTCGTGGTTGTAAGATCCTACCATGAACCTCAAATTCGAATACTAACGGATTACCCACTCATAGCATTCTATCCCAAGAATACCGAACAGGCAAGAATAACTGACGTGTACCCCTTGACAATATACGAAGTCAGGATTGGAGCTACCAATCTGGGCAGGGTTGTCAACCCAAATAGATCTATTCACTAGTTATCGTTTCGAGCAGAACTAATCGAATTCAATTAATAGTGGGATTTCAGTTGTACTAACGTTTATAACGATAAAGTACCAGTTGTTTGGGATTCAGAATGGAACATGTAGTCATACGGCTAACAGGTAAACCATAACATTAAGTAAAAAGCAGTTTATCAGTTCATGATTTCTCCCCCATAAGTGTAAAACAGTTGAAAAGAAAAGGGGCCGTGAAACTCACTTGATTCAGTGATGATGATGGATTGCCGAGTGGCAAACTAGCAAGTAACGTCCTAATAAAACATAAGACAACATGCATAAGGGTCCACTTAATCATTTGAGTAATGAACGTTACCCAAATGATACCGGTCAAGTCTTGACGTATAATCCCGTTTGTAGCGTTTTGAAAACCCGTTAGTTAATCAGTTTACAAAATCAGTAAATACGAATGTTCACGTATGAAAGCATTTATGTAATTTGAATACAAGAAATGAACATGTGATCACGTATCATGAAGGCCAGTTCAATCAAGTATTAAACATCGTTTCAAATAATAATATTTATTATTATTTTTATGTTCGCTCGATCGATTGAATAGTTAATCGCGTTGAGTTATAATATATATAACTAGAGTTGATAAATATTATCGAAATAATTATTCTAACTTGTTGGAATAATTTATCAAATTATTACAAGTTAAAGATTTAATGATTAAACACAAGTAGGTAAATATTAAAGGTTATTTTAATATTAAACTCGTGTTTTGAAAATTAGGGTTTTGAGTTAATGTAAATATAATTATTATTAAAATAATTATATTAACAAACCAAAATGATTTTAACTCAAATTAGGGTTTCTAAAATTCATAAGGATAATTATTTGCTGAAAATAATTATTTACGATTTATTACGTCGTAAAACATTTTTTAATCGTTTAAAGATTTCGTTTTAATTCCAAACGTTTAAAAATAAACATTTGATCCGGTTAAAACGTTTTGATTATTTTGATTTATTTAAGGTAATCAAAAATATGTTTTTCATAGTTTCTATAAGTCTTTTGATTTTATTTTTATAAAATCATTTCTAAATAACTTTATTTATCAAATAAAGTTAGAGTTTTAAATTTAAAGACTTTTTATAGAATATTCTCAACATAAAACATTTTCACTTTTTGTATAAAATCCAAGATTTATACTTTTTATGTCAAGTGACATAAATATGTTGTTTTATCATTTTTGATATAAAATATATTTATATATATTTTTATCCATTTTATTTTCATAAAATCTAAGACAAGCATTTAAGTCTTGTGTTCTTAGAAATTATATTTTTATAAAATGTGACCATTTTATATAAGTTATGTTTCATGGTGAATTCTTGTGGTTTAAATCCAAGTAATTTTTATAAAATTACTAATTTCAATATTTAACCATAAAAATTCATTTAAATGTTTTTAAGTTATCATTTTATGTCCAAAGTTTATATAACACATCAAATGTCCAAATTAAGTCCATAAGTGTTTTTAAACACCAAATTAGTTCATGATAATATGTCATTAGCAACATTAGTCCATAATTATGATGATTAACAATAACAATCATAATTACAATTTCTAGCAATTTAGAACACATTAAAACATGATAATTTACCAATATAACCATATGATAGTTCTAGTCATCATAACATACTAACAATAAGATTATCAATCAAATATAACCATGCAAAATATATAACGTTATAAACTAACCAAATGATTTATTTAATCCATTTAGCTAGTAATATTAATCAATATTTTTGTGTTAGACAAATATGAGAATATCTTATTTGATTAACAAGTTACTTGAGTTGGTTTCCATAGGTTAAAAACACCACATAACACATTTTCAACCCTTACAATATTAAGGTATTAAAGAAAACGAAAGAATTTAGTTTAAGTGTTTCGATCGTTAGGAAAACTCGGGTTTTTAACGGGTCGATTGTCAAGACGTTACGGTTCATTTGGGACGGTAATAACATATAAAAAACGTAACGAAAACGGTTCAAAAGACTCACAAAAGGAGAGGAGTTAAAACCGAAAGGAAACGAGAAAGGTGGTGGCTCGGGTTGGTGGTTCCCGGCTGCAGCAGTGGCGGGGCAGCAGCTCCGGCGGTGGCGAGGCAGCAGGTCGGCAGTGGTGGTCGTGGTTGGTGGTGGCAGGTGGCGGCAGGTGGCGGTTCTTGGTGGTTTGCCGAGAAGAAGAAGGGAGGGTAGAAAAGGTGGTGACGGGGGAAAAGAGAAGAGGAGAGAAGGTGGCGGTGGTGTTGGTCTGCCGGAAGAAGAAAGGAAGGAGGAAGGAGGGTGGTGGTTCGGTGGCAGCAACAGTTGGCGCATAGTAGCAGTTCCGATCAGCAGGTGCACGACGGATGGCGGTGGTGCGTGGTTGTTTTTCCGGCAGAAAAGAGAGAGACCAAGGAGGTGTTGGGTGGTTGCCTTCGATGGTGGTGGTGGTACAGCAACAGTAACCGCAGACAGCTGCAACTCCGGCGGACAACAGTATCTCCGGCGGACAGCAGCAGAGGCTGCGGCGGAGGCAGCAACAGCAGCTTCCAGCGGTGGTGGTCCGGTTCTGTTGCAGCAGCAGCGCAACCAGCGGCAAGGTGGTGTACGGCAGTGGTGGTGGTTGTTTGGTTCGATGGCAGCAGCATCATCAGGCGGAGGTGGCAGCCACCTGCGGCGGTGGTGGCTAGGCTGCTTCACCGGAAAGAAAGGAGAGAGGGGAAAGGGTAGTGGTGGTTATGTTGCTTCACCATAAAAATAAAAGAAGAAAGTGGAGGATTGCTTGGTTAGGATGAAAAATGAAGAATTGAAATCGTGTTTAGTTTTGTTGGTTCTCGGCAGGTACAAAGAAGAAAGAAGAAGAGATGGAGGTTGGTAAAGTGTGTGGTGAAGAGTGTGTAAGGGTGTCTAGGTGTTGTAGGGTGGTGTGGCCAAGTTGTCTTCACACCCTTTTTATTTTATTTTTCCTTTTAAATAAAATCTCCTTACACTTTTTATAAAAACAAACAACAAGTAGGTTATTTTTCTTTATAAAAGTTTGTCATCTTTTATAAAGTATATAAGGCATAATACACAATGTGTAAATTCTATGAAATATATAAGGATTTGGAAGGAAGTAATCCTTAGTTTTTATAAATCAATAATGTATAAAAACTTTACAAGTTTAAAATAATTTTTATAAAAATTAGAGGTGATGTCAACTTTTATAAAAATAAAAAGTTGCTGGGCCAGTATTTTTTTTTAAATAATCCATTGGGATTGGGATTTATAGTGGGCATAAACATTTAAAGGAAAAGTGGATCGGTTAGTCGATTATGGGCCGTACGGGTCCAAACGAGGCGCCGGTTCGAGGCCCGGGCCCGTTGTGCATCGGTTGAAGTTACGGGTTGCCACGATCATTCGGGATATTAAGTTTGAGTAATGGGTCAAGGTTTCGGGCTCGGTTTTATTGTTTTAGGCTTATTGGGCCTATTGGGCCAAGTCGGGCCCAATTGGGTGTTCGGTTGAGGTTCGGCTTAAGTCTTGACAACGATTTCAGCTTGTGATGTTTTTATTTCGTAAAAACAATTGTTTGAGTCGGTTACATGAGTTTTCAGAAATCAGATATAGTTTTCAGTTTTGTACACGGGTTACGGTTAACGTTTTCAGTTTGTCAATTCGTGACAGGTTTTAAGCTCGACCGTCCAGATTATTTAAAACCGAATAGTTTTAAACATACGATCGCTTATCAGTTCATCGTGTCGGTTATATAATCGTTCGACACCAGTTCCGGATAAAATATAAAAATACATTTTATATTTATTTTCTTGTTATTGAAATTCCATAATTAATTCATGGAATCTTTATGAAAGTTACGGGTATACGCTTCAAGTACAAATGCGGGATTAGATTTACGTCATCAGTTATCACTCAGGCATCGTAATTAACAGTTTAAACAGTAATCAGATCGGTTAATGCATATTAAAACTTAATTAAAAGTCAAATGAGAGAGGTTTGACCTAGGTTTTTCGGACGAGGTGTCACATTCTCCCCCAGTTAGAAGAATTTCGTCCCGAAATTCAGTTCTTGATCACTGGTTGAATGCGACGTTTCCGAAAAGACGAGGATATTTCAGACGCATTTGGTCCTCGTGTTCCCAAGTGTACTCTGGACCTCGCCATGAGTTCCAGCACACTTTGATAATGGGAATGCAGCTATGCTTCGTTCTCGTAAAGTCTCGGTCAAGTATCTCGACAGGTTCATCGATAAAGTGAAGTGTTTTGTCAACTTGAATTTCGTCAAGTAGGACGCCAAGCGTTTCATCAGACAAGCATTTCTTAAGATTACTAATGTGAAAGACATCATGCAAACAACTTAGTTATACGGGAAGGCGTAGACGGTAAGCTACTGGTCCGATATGTCTCAGTGATTTCAAATGGACCAATGTAACGAGGGTTAAGCTTTCCTCGTTTGCCGAACCGGATGACACCTCTCCAAGGTGACACTTTCAACATGTCGCGGTCAGCCTTTTTAAAGGATAAGGGTTTGCGACGATTGTCGGCAGATAAATCTCAATATTCTGATAAAAGAATGAGGATTGACACATGGATGAACGAGGTTTTGAGTATGGAGGTTTCTGGACAAGTCCGGATTTCTCATGAATGGGCTCCACCAGGATTTTCATGCAATTCAAATTACAATTATGTGTGCACCCACAATTGTGATTTGCCTTACATGATCGGCCTGAGCTTTGCTCACACTTGAGTTTTCAGTTTGTCGGAAAATGAAATGTATCGGGGACAAGATGGCTTATGGAAAAGTTTAGATTGATTCGCTACCGGACGAGATCTTCCTTGATTCCCGGGATTTCTAATGATAACAATAATGGAAATGCGGTTTGTCTCCAGTCTATTGATCTCGCAGTCTAAGATCTTAATAGGTTCTAGGCAAGATGGGTGTGTAGGCCATTGGTCCAATCCGTTCCAGGATCTCAAGGGACCGATGAGGTTTAAGCATACATAGCTTTCCAAGCCTAGTTACCTCCGTCTGAGACAAAATTCATTATAAGGTTTTGAACCCCTTATAGATTCTAAGGGTTCGTGTCGAGTGTTAACGTAGTTCTTATGGAGATTACCTATGGCTTTCAGAAATTGAAAGGTCTCCTTAGTAGTTTCATAAACTATCACTGGACCAGTCAGATTACCTATGGCTTTCAGAAATTGAAAGGTCTCCTTAGTAGTTTCTCCATGCCGCGCAGGCATTCATTTTCAGATTCACAGGCTTAAGAGCTTCGATTTGAGTGTCACGAACTTGTGACGTGAGATTCGAGCGTATGGTCATACCTAGTGCTCGAACACGACGCGGTTTGGCATGTTCCTTCCTGCTTAAAGCATCGGCTACAACGTTAGCCTTTCCCGGGTGATAATGAATCTCACATTCATAATCGTTAAGCAGTTCAAACCATCGTGGTTGTCTCATGTTTAGCTCTTTCTGGTTAAAGATGTGCGGGAGGCTCTTGTGATCGGTGAATATAACGCACTCAGTCCCATAGAGGTAGTGCCTCAAGATTTTGAGGGCAAAGACAACGGTTCTAAGTTCTAAGTCGTGAGTCGTGTAATTCTTCTCAGGAATCTTCAGTTGTCGAGAGGCGTAAGGGATGAATTTCTCACGCTGCATTAGTACGCAACCCAAGCCTTGATGCAAAGCATCACAGTATACTACGAAATTAAGTAAGGACAGGGTTGGGGCGTTGCAAAGTTTTTGCTTCAACAACTGGAAAGTAGTTTCGATTTTATCGTCCCAGATGTACTTCTTATCTTTCTGGGTCAGGGTGGTGAGTGGCTAGGCTATCTTGGAAAAATTCTTAATGAATCGGCGATAATAGCCAGGCGAGACCTAAGGATTGACGAATCTCAGTTGAGGTCGTGGAAGTACTCCAATATTTGATTGCTTCAATTTTAGCCGGATCAACGTGAATATCGAGGTCGTTGATCACATGACCCAGAAAGTGTACTTCGTGAATCCAAAAATCACATTTGGAGAATTTCGCGTACAGCTCTTCGTTCTTCAGCAGTTCTAAGATGAGTCTCAAGTGTTCCTCGTGTTCCTTCTTACTACGTGAGTAGATAAGAATATCGTCGATGAACACGATAACAGATTTATCCAAGTATAGTTTGCACACGCGATTCATTAAGTCTATGAATACGGTTGGTGCATTAGTTAAACCAAATGGCATAACAAGGAACTTTTAATGACCATAACGTGTCCTAAACGCTGTCTTTGAGGCATCTTCATCTCTAACTCGGAGTTGGTGGTACCCCGACCTTAGATCGATCTTGGAATGGAAGCATGATCCTTGAAGTTGATTAAATAAGTCATCGATCCTTGGAAGCGGGTAACGGTTCTTCACAGTCTGTTTGTTCGACTCTCGGTAGTCGATACACATCCTGAACGTTCCATCTTTCTTCTTCACGAATAAAACGGGAGCACCCCACGGGGAGTGGCTTCGACAAATGAAGCCCTTATCTAGCTAGCAACTCTTGCAGTTGGCTAGATAACTCTCGCATTTCAGACGGTGCCAGTCGGTAAAGGGGACCTGGCAACGGGGCGGCTCCGGGTGTTAGGTCGATGCGAAACTCTACTTGTCGTGCTGGGGGTAATCCTGGAAAGTCTTCTGGAAAGACTTTCAGGTATTTGCAGACAATAGGAACGTCTTTGATACGCTTCTCTTTCAGTTTCTTCTCTGTGACATGAGCTAGAATGGCATGGCATCCTTTGTGGAGGAATTCATGTGTCTTCATACACGATATGATACCTAGTTCGGCTCCACTCTTTTCGTCTTGTACGTTCAGAGTGTTGCCGTCCGCTAACGGCACTCTAACCATTTTCTCATGACACATAATTTCAGCATGGTTCTTGCTAACCAGTCCATTCCAATTACTACATTGAAACTTCCTCGATGCATGGGCATTAAGTCGATGCTGAAATAATGGTCAGCGGTTAGTCTGGGTAGATTACTCTGGTTCCTAACAAATCTCCACTTGCTAAATCAATTGCAAACTTAGTGTCTAAGGTAAAAGGGGCGATTTCACGTAATTGACTAAAATCGATAGACGCAAGGCTTCTGTCGGCATCAGTACCGAATAACATAGAGGTATAATTGCTATTTAGCATAAACGTATCCATCACCGTATTGGGGTCACGACGGGCGTCTCCGGCGTTGATCACGAAAGCTCTTCCTCTAGCATGGTTAGCATTTTGATTCTTCGCCTTCAAGCATTCCTTTGTAATGGCTAATTTCCTCGCAACCGTAGCAAGTGCGATTTGGGCAATCACGTGCTACATGTCTTTTAACCTTGTAGATGTTACAGTAGACATTACCACAATCGAGATTGTGGTGTAGGTTGCATTAGGAGCATAGGGGTGTTGTACCGGTGTAACCGGTCCTTCGGGTAGGGGTGAACAGTTCACGGAACCTCTAAAAGGTGTAGGCTTTAATTCATAAAGTCCTTTTATGAATATTCACGAGGGCTTACAATGTTAGGTTAAAACATTGACACAATTTGGTGAAATTGTGGTCTGGTGTTTTCTAACCTTGGTTAATTCATTCTTACTGCGCGCCCCATCGTCCGCGTGACGTTGGGTTGCAGTAGCAGTGACGGTTTCAGCAACCCATTGAGCAATCAGTTCCTCGATTTCAGCAGCGCTCAAGGGCGGAGGAGGTGAGGCGTCTATGGTGGCTCGGCGTCTAGGTGGCATACTTTCGCTTTAAGTTATTAATGTCAACATAAAGGAAAGTCTAGATTATATGTGAATGGGGTTATTGCATGCGTGAGAATAACTGCCACGACATACATCCATGGTACCAAAATATGACGCGCAAGTACGACCAAGAAACAGGAAGTAGAGGGGAACATCATACGCGTATAAACGACATGATAAAACGATATAACGACAGCAACAGTAATGACATCAATCCTAAACGTGGAAATCATAATCATAATGCTAGTTTCTGTTACCACCATATTAACTGGTAGAATATACGATAGTCAAAAGAGGATAAGTCTTTATCTTGGGCTTGCAGTCTCGTCGCAACAAAATATGTAAATAATTTTCATTGCTAAAACGAGGGATCAAAAGTCTAGATTCTTAGCCAAGCTATCTAGAGTGGCGGTAGTCCAGAGGGCATAGTTAAGGTGGTGGTGATCTGAGCAATGAGGTTCATGTAACAGAACACTCGCCTAGGGAATTTCTCCAGGTAAGCGACACTCGTCCGGAAGGACTCGTTGGCCAATAGCAGATCTGTGTAGGCCATGTTGACAACACTCATACGAGCGTGCAGTGACTCCATAACACCAAGTGTGGAAGCCTGGTGATGCTCCATGGCAGTTGAAAGGGTCCCTAGTGTCGCCAGATCGGTCCAGGTGGGGAGTCTAGTGATCTCATCGTTGATTACCGCAAAGGCTTGTTCGTGATATCTCAGGCATGTCACCAGTAGCAGTGGTCGCACTGCCAGCAGCAGCGGTGGGAATCGGGTGGTTCGAGGAGTCGTCCGAGAGACGGGGTCACAATGGTCTCAGAAAAGTTGATGGTAATGAGGATTGTCGGATAGTACCAACCGTGAGAATGTCCTGCTCTGGGCTGGACAACTCAAGGTCCTCAGGGGAAGGTGTGTACTCAGACACGACTGTGTCTTTTCCAGGGGAATCAGATATGCAGATGACCTCTTCGGAAGTCATCTCTGCGGTAATATTCCATGAGATAACATAGTTGGTAACACGACAACAACATCTAGAATAAAAGGTATAAATGTACCAGTTGTAGTAATACTAACTCGTATAAGTAAAACATAAGTTAACGTAACCAATATGATAAGGAATTGGTCTTGCGTGCAAACGGTAGCTTCGGAGCGGGTTATAGTCCAGGTTTGGTTTTTGTTTATTTGTTTAACCTAGTTCGCTATAACCACGGCTCTGATACCAATCTGTCACACCCCGGTCAACGGATTTGGGTGTGAGCGAGACGGAATCATAGTCGCAGATATACAGAACAACTTCTACTAAATTCAAACGTCATTTAAAACATAATACCATTTATGTTGCAGCGGAAAGTTGTGGTGAAATGATAATGTCTTACATTTGAATAAAAGTCTTAGTTTGATATTGAAATCATAAATCAGTTTGTGTAAGATAGGTCGGGACTACGACTCCAGTGAAGCAGGGTCGAAAGTTACAGTGAAGCCCCATTTGCACATCTTCCATGATAAGCTTAGATACCTGAGAAATCATGAGTTTTAAAAGGTCAACATAAAGTTGGTGAGGTTCACAGGTTTATGATTCTATGGTAAGTTTGTAAAAACAGTTTACAGTGTGTTGGAATAACAGTTTACGGCATGTTGGGATAACAGTTTACAGCATACTTAAATGTTACGTTGGTTTACTGTCGTGGTTGTAAGATCCTACCATGAACCTCAAATTCGAATACTAACGGATTACCCACTCATAGCATTCTATCCCAAGAATACCGAACAGGCAAGAATAACTGACGTGTACCCCTTGACAATATACGAAGTCAGGATTGGAGCTACCAATCTGGGCAGGGTTGTCAACCCAAATAGATCTATTCACTAGTTATCGTTTCGAGCAGAACTAATCGAATTCAATTAATAGTGGGATTTCAGTTGTACTAACGTTTATAACGATAAAGTACCAGTTGTTTGGGATTCAGAATGGAACATGTAGTCATACGGCTAACAGGTAAACCATAACATTAAGTAAAAAGCAGTTTATCAGTTCATGATTTCTCCCCCATAAGTGTAAAACAGTTGAAAAGAAAAGGGGCCGTGAAACTCACTTGATTCAGTGATGATGATGGATTGCCGAGTGGCAAACTAGCAAGTAACGTCCTAATAAAACATAAGACAACATGCATAAGGGTCCACTTAATCATTTGAGTAATGAACGTTACCCAAATGATACCGGTCAAGTCTTGACGTATAATCCCGTTTGTAGCGTTTTGAAAACCCGTTAGTTAATCAGTTTACAAAATCAGTAAATACGAATGTTCACGTATGAAAGCATTTATGTAATTTGAATACAAGAAATGAACATGTGATCACGTATCATGAAGGCCAGTTCAATCAAGTATTAAACATCGTTTCAAATAATAATATTTATTATTATTTTTATGTTCGCTCGATCGATTGAATAGTTAATCGCGTTGAGTTATAATATATATAACTAGAGTTGATAAATATTATCGAAATAATTATTCTAACTTCTTGGAATAATTTATCAAATTATTACAAGTTAAAGATTTAATGATTAAACACAAGTAGGTAAATATTAAAGGTTATTTTAATATTAAACTCGTGTTTTGAAAATTAGGGTTTTGAGTTAATGTAAATATAATTATTATTAAAATAATTATATTAACAAACCAAAATGATTTTAACTCAAATTAGGGTTTCTAAAATTCATAAGGATAATTATTTGCTGAAAATAATTATTTACGATTTATTACGTCGTAAAACATTTTTTATCGTTTAAAGATTTCGTTTTAATTCCAAACGTTTAAAAATAAACATTTGATCCGGTTAAAACGTTTTGATTATTTTGATTTATTTAAGGTAATCAAAAATATGTTTTTCATAGTTTCTATAAGTCTTTTGATTTTATTTTTATAAAATCATTTCTAAATAACTTTATTTATCAAATAAAGTTAGAGTTTTAAATTTAAAGACTTTTTATAGAATATTCTCAACATAAAACATTTTCACTTTTTGTATAAAATCCAAGATTTATACTTTTTATGTCAAGTGACATAAATATGTTGTTTTATCATTTTTGATATAAAATATATTTATATATATTTTTATCCATTTTATTTTCATAAAATCTAAGACAAGCATTTAAGTCTTGTGTTCTTAGAAATTATATTTTTATAAAATGTGACCATTTTATATAAGTTATGTTTCATGGTGAATTCTTGTGGTTTAAATCCAAGTAATTTTTATAAAATTACTAATTTCAATATTTAACCATAAAAATTCATTTAAATGTTTTTAAGTTATCATTTTATGTCCAAAGTTTATATAACACATCAAATGTCCAAATTAAGTCCATAAGTGTTTTTAAACACCAAATTAGTTCATGATATATGTCATTAGCAACATTAGTCCATAATTATGATGATTAACAATAACAATCATAATTACAATTTCTAGCAATTTAGAACACATTAAAACATGATAATTTACCAACATAACCATATGATAGTTCTAGTCATCATAACATACTAACAATAAGATTATCAATCAAATATAACCATGCAAAATATATAACGTTATAAACTAACCAAATGATTTATTTAATCCATTTAGCTAGTAATATTAATCAATATTTTTGTGTTAGACAAATATGAGAATATCTTATTTGATTAACAAGTTACTTGAGTTGGTTTCCATAGGTTAAAAACACCACATAACACATTTTCAACCCTTACAATATTAAGGTATTAAAGAAAACGAAAGAATTTAGTTTAAGTGTTTCGATCGTTAGGAAAACTCGGGTTTTTAACGGGTCGATTGTCAAGACGTTACGGTTCATTTGGGACGGTAATAACATATAAAAAACGTAACGAAAACGGTTCAAAAGACTCACAAAAGGAGAGGAGTTAAAACCGAAAGGAAACGAGAAAGGTGGTGGCTCGGGTTGGTGGTTCCCGGCTGCAGCAGTGGCGGGGCAGCAGCTCCGGCGGTGGCGAGGCAGCAGGTCGGCAGTGGTGGTCGTGGTTGGTGGTGGCAGGTGGCGGCAGGTGGCGGTTCTTGGTGGTTTGCCGAGAAGAAGAAGGGAGGGTAGAAAAGGTGGTGACGGGGGAAAAGAGAAGAGGAGAGAAGGTGGCGGTGGTGTTGGTCTGCCGGAAGAAGAAAGGAAGGAGGAAGGAGGGTGGTGGTTCGGTGGCAGCAACAGTTGGCGCATAGTAGCAGTTCCGATCAGCAGGTGCACGACGGATGGCGGTGGTGCGTGGTTGTTTTTCCGGCAGAAAAGAGAGAGACCAAGGAGGTGTTGGGTGGTTGCCTTCGATGGTGGTGGTGGTACAGCAACAGTAACCGCAGACAGCTGCAACTCCGGCGGACAACAGTATCTCCGGCGGACAGCAGCAGAGGCTGCGGCGGAGGCAGCAACAGCAGCTTCCAGCGGTGGTGGTCCGGTTCTGTTGCAGCAGCAGCGCAACCAGCGGCAAGGTGGTGTACGGCAGTGGTGGTGGTTGTTTGGTTCGATGGCAGCAGCATCATCAGGCGGAGGTGGCAGCCACCTGCGGCGGTGGTGGCTAGGCTGCTTCACCGGAAAGAAAGGAGAGAGGGGAAAGGGTAGTGGTGGTTATGTTGCTTCACCATAAAAATAAAAGAAGAAAGTGGAGGATTGCTTGGTTAGGATGAAAAATGAAGAATTGAAATCGTGTTTAGTTTTGTTGGTTCTTGGCAGGTACAAAGAAGAAAGAAGAAGAGATGGAGGTTGGTAAAGTGTGTGGTGAAGAGTGTGTAAGGGTGTCTAGGTGTTGTAGGGTGGTGTGGCCAAGTTGTCTTCACACCCTTTTTATTTTATTTTTCCTTTTAAATAAAATCTCCTTACACTTTTTATAAAAACAAACAACAAGTAGGTTATTTTTCTTTATAAAAGTTTGTCATCTTTTATAAAGTATATAAGGCATAATACACAATGTGTAAATTCTATGAAATATATAAGGATTTGGAAGGAAGTAATCCTTAGTTTTTATAAATCAATAATGTATAAAAACTTTACAAGTTTAAAATAATTTTTATAAAAATTAGAGGTGATGTCAACTTTTATAAAAATTAAAAAGTTGCTGGGCCAGTATTTTTTATTAAATAATCCATTGGGATTGGGATTTATAGTGGGCATAAACATTTAAAGGAAAAGTTGGATCGGTTAGTCGATTATGGGCCGTACGGGTCCAAACGAGGCGCCGGTTCGAGGCCCGGGCCCGTTGTGCATCGGTTGAAGTTACGGGTTGCCACGATCATTCGGGATATTAAGTTTGAGTAATGGGTCAAGGTTTCGGGCTCGGTTTTATTGTTTTAGGCTTATTGGGCCTATTGGGCCAAGTCGGGCCCAATTGGGTGTTCGGTTGAGGTTCGGCTTAAGTCTTGACAACGATTTCAGCTTGTGATGTTTTTATTTCGTAAAAACAATTGTTTGAGTCGGTTACATGAGTTTTTCAGAAATCAGATATAGTTTTCAGTTTTGTACACGGGTTACGGTTAACGTTTTCAGTTTGTCAATTCGTGACAGGTTTTAAGCTCGACCGTCCAGATTATTTAAAACCGAATAGTTTTAAACATACGATCGCTTATCAGTTCATCGTGTCGGTTATATAATCGTTCGACACCAGTTCCGGATAAAATATAAAAATACATTTTATATTTATTTTCTTGTTATTGAAATTCCATAATTAATTCATGGAATCTTTATGAAAGTTACGGGTATACGCTTCAAGTACAAATGCGGGATTAGATTTACGTCATCAGTTATCACTCAGGCATCAGTAATTAACAGTTTAAACAGTAATCAGATCGGTTAATGCATATTAAAACTTAATTAAAAGTCAAATGAGAGAGGTTTGACCTAGGTTTTTCGGACGAGGTGTCACAACAGTTTAAATAAAAAACATGGTTAAAGGTAAGAAACACTAGTTTTAGCCACACATATTTTGTACCCGTTGCCAAATATATAGCCTTTCGACCCTTTTAGCCACGTATTTTTTTGTTTATGTGACAACAACAATCTGGTGCAGTGGCTTTAGCCACTTTTTTACGAAAACATTTGGCACTTATTTGTCACACTTAAAAAAGAGTGGCGAAAGGCACCAAACGGCCACGTAATTTTTATGATTTTTTATTCATGTGACCAAAAAGGAATGTATGGCCACGCTTAAATAATGTCGTGTGACGGAAGAGTAGATTTTATTACTTAGTAAATTAAATAAAACAAAACTATTAAGTATATATTATGTGTGGCTAAATGTGAGCAATGGCCATTGTTTTTACTTAATTATGTGGCTAAAAGCTAGTACATATGGCCAATGTTATTAGGTTGTGTGACTTATAGTAGGCTGTGAGTGATAAAAATCTATTACCTACAGCCACATATATTAACCTTGACTAAATGGTAGGTTGTGAGTGACAACAATCTATTTTGTGGTCACAGTAAAATATTAAACGCGTGGCGAAAGGAGACGATTTGTTTCCCTCTAAAACAACGCGCTTTTTTGGTTTACACCAATTCAAGCGTGTTCAAATCTGCTACCCAATATATACATCATCATTGTTATTTTCATTTACCGCCATCCCTTTCTTGATCTCAAATTCTCTACACCAATTCGTTTACACCAATTCGCGTGCATCAAAAGGCCGATAATCTACGCTCTCTTAATTACTGGTATGTGAAGAATAATTGTATTTTTTTGGTTTACAGTAACAGGAGAAGAAGTTCTTTCAAGTCCCTTAAATCTGTTATTAAAAACAACAATGAGAACATCCTGAGGATACGGTGAAATTGAGGGATCTCATGAGAACATCCTTCAAGTTAAAAAAAATTCTGTGGATGAAATTGAGGGATCTTATGATATGAATTTTCTAAAAAAATTGATTGAAATTCCCCTGATTAACAAAGATGGGAATGATTCCGGGAATGACATTCAACAAAAAGTGAAGGATACGGTGGCCAATTGGTTTCAAGATCCTGGAAACGTTGGTCGGATTGAAGAAGGACGTGATGATGATGATAACGATGCAAGTTCAGGATACATATTCGAAGATTGTAGTGATCCGGATTATTAATTAATTGATGTATATGTTTATGAACAAATTAAGAACAATATTTTATATGTTTATCATGTTTGATTATCTTGTGATATGACCATTCATATTAAACATTGTTTGCGTGACAAATTATGACAAATGGTCACAGTATATTAATTTTGGGTGGCTAAAAGAAGACCAACAGTCCACAGCGCTTGTAATAATTACTATTCCATTTACTTTTTCATTTACTTTATCGTTCAAATCTCCATCTACCACGCCCCTCGAGTATCGATATATACTTATCTTTGGATCAGTTCTTATTATCATCTCCACCATGCGCCTTTTCTCCCAGTCTCTCTCTGTTTTTCGTCCATCATCGCCGGCAAAAAATGTGGAATTGGCGTCATCCGTATGTGGAAAACGGTAAGTTATCATCTTCACCACTGAAATTCGATTGAAATTTGCATGTCAGATTTGGTAATTTTTTCTTGTGCAGGGAAAGATTGCACTCTGTAGCTCCTGGGAGCAGATTTTAAGTTATTGTGGAAAGCATGGAGACGAGGAGTCTCTAATGGTTCATACAAATGCTTACTGAGAGCAGATTTTAAGTTATTGTATAATTTTTTAACAATCAGCAATAAGGGCACATGATGAGGTTTGCAGCACTTGTATTCTTCAGGTGCTTCTCTCCCTTTTGGCCCCACAAACCTGATTTTTCTTCAGCCGCTTCCTCTCCCTTTTGATCAGAAGTAAGTGCTTGTGAGAAAGCAAAGAGGGATAAATTTGTCACATATTTTGGCCCCACGAACCTGATTTTTCTTCAGCCGCTTCTTCTCCCTTTTAAGTTAGTAGTTTTTAAGTTGTAATTTTATAGATCAATGTATTAATGGAATCATACCTTTTGGATTATAGCTGTAATAATTGTGTTTGTTAAAGCAGCAGTTGATTTTGTTTGTTTATTTTTTACTTTTATTGACTCTAGTTTGGTCAAAGAGAGGAGACCTGCAAGCACAATCAAAACAAGGAAACACTTGACTCAAAATTAAGATCCATAATATTCCAGAATACATAAAGAAAAAAAAACAAAATATTGTTGAGACTGTAATTTGCCAAAATTCAAAAACATTACAATGATCAATTAATCGGTTTACGTAATATCATTCCAGTACAGCAAGCTCTATGGTAAACATTGTCACACGGATCTACGGGTGGCAATACATTATCGTTGTGACGAAAAAATATCGTACTAAATTCCTCATTGGCATCGTCTTCATAATAATCTTTGTAATTTCTGGGAGGTGTCATAAAGACAATATGCAGTTTTTTATCCAGCTGGTCTTTGACGTAAAACAACTGTCGTGCGTGTGACGCGAAAATAAACGGGTCCTCCTTGTGACCTAGTCTTTTAAGGTTGACCAAAGTGTAACCAAGACTATCTTTTTTTACCCCGTGTGTATTCTAAACCCAGTCACACATAAACAGAGGGATGCTTTTAATATGGTATTTTAGTAGCCATATCTCTTTTAAAACCTCATAGTAAGGTTTTTGTCCATAGTTTAATACCTCGTTAGAGATGTGCATGTCATATACCACTACACCAACCCCGTTGTTCTGGTAAACCCTACCGTCTCGAGATTTTGTACGAAATGAATAGCCATTAATGTCATATACTTCATATTTCCTCGCGCTTCTATGTGGACCATGTGAAATCCACCTAACGGTCTCTGATATAGTTTCTGGGGACTCCGACATCTCCTTGTCAACCTGAAATTTATAGTAGGTTCATCAGGAGAGTTCATTAGGAATAGGAAGGTTATAGTTCTTCCGAAAATCAAATAAAGTCGTTCCGGACAAGTCAGGTCAGTTTTTCAGGAAAGTTACAGTTCATTCGGAATTAAAACAATAAGAAAATAGTTTCAGTTCACCAGGAAGGTTATAGTTCATCCGGATAGAAAATAGAGTTGTTCCAGACAACTCAGGTCAGTTGTTCCGGAAAGTTACAGTTCATCCGGAATTAAAACAATAAGAAAATAGTTTCAGTTCACTAGGAAGGTTATAGTTGAAAATAGAGTTGTTCCAGACAACTCAGGTCAGTTGTTCAGAAAAGTTACAGTTCATCCGGAATTAAAACAATAAGAAAATAGTTTCAGTTCACCAGGAAGGTTATAGTTCATCCGGATAGAAAATAAATTTGTTCCGGACAATTCAGGTCAGTTGTTCAGGAAAGTTATAGTTCACTCGGAATTAAAACAAAAAGAAAATAGTTTCAGTTCACCAGGAAGGTTATAGTTCATCCAGATAGAAAATAGAGTTGCTTCGGACAACTCAGGTCAGTTGTTCAGGAAAGTTACACTTCAGCTGGAATTAAAACAATAAGCAAATTTAGCTGACCTTGTTGCGTAACCATTTACCAAATGTTGTGCTCTGCTTCTTCGTCAGCTCATTTAGTCTACTACCAGGATGTTCCTTTTCCAAAAATTTCATGTGTTCTCTGCAATTACATGAATCAAAGTTATCTATAAAAGTTTATAATTAATTAAACAGATCAAAAAAGGTTAATAATCTAAATTACTTACTCGATATAATGCTCAATTTCAGACGTATTTAGCAACACAAAAAATGTGCTTTCGATAGGAGCTCTTGAGAGAATTAACTGATCTACCAGTTGGCCTAGGACTTCCATCCACACTGCTATGCTTTTTTGTTGGAACACCAATACTTGTGATGTTTTTTTGGTATTCACTGAGAAACTCAATCGTTTCTTTTACAATGTTCTCCTCAGCAATGCACCCTTCTTGATAAGTTTTGTTTCTCACGTGGCCCTTATTTACCTTCATACACCATTCAAATGGATACACCATCGAAAGCATATTACGCAACATAATTTTACCTCCCTAGTAAGGTGCACCGTCAAATGAAGCATAACATCAAAAAATGATGACGGGAAATATTTCTCAAGCAGGCATAGTGTGACACAAAGATTTGCTTGCAATTTATCTAGTTCTTAGACATTGATCTCTTTGCTGCATATTGATTAAAAAAACAGAGCCTGATAATAGCATATCTTGTCGGTTTAGGCATGACTTGCCAAATTGCAATTGGAAGAAACTGTTGCATCAGCATATGATAGTCATGTGACTTGAGCCCCACAAGTTTCGTGTCCTTTAGACTAACCAAACTAGAAAATTTTAAACAATAGCCTTATGTAACCTTTAAGTTATACAATGTGTCACAAAACTTTTCCTTTTCATCTTTTTGTAACGTGTAATACGCTGCAGGAAGTACTATGTTGTTCTTGTTCTGTTTAGGCTGCAACTCTGGTCTTAACTGCAAAAAGTTCAGATCCTTTCTAGCAGTTAGTCCATCCTTTGTCTTTCTAGGAAGGTTGAGCAGAGTTCCAACAAGACTCTCAGCCACATTCTTTTCAATATACATGAAATCAATGCAATATTGGTCACTACTGTGCCTCCAATATCTAAGTCTTCGAAACCATATATTGAATTTCTTCCAATATGGTGGCTTCTCTTTGTTCTTTCTTTTTCTCTTATCAATCCCCCCCCCCCCCTCTTCCGGTTGAGGTCTCTAGGATTTCTGAATTGGTACACCTTGATCCCTTTCCCCATTTATTCCTGATATGTCGAACTTCGTTGTATATATGTTGCCCGGTCATAGGACCTGCAACATTTTTCAACTCTTGTTTACCGTCGAAGGCCTCTGTTTGCTTTCGGAAGGCATGCGTACGTGGTAGATATCTTCTGTGACCGGCATAACACTGCTTGGCTGAGAAAGGAACCCTAATGCATTTAGTTTGTTCCCGACATACCACACAACCATTGAATCTACTGTACGGGCAACCACAAAGTGTACCATGTGTAGAGTAAGCATTAATCGTCCATAAAACAACTGCACGCATAGTAAACTTTTCTTGCGCATACAAATCATATGTTTCCACACCTGCCTAAAATAACAGCTCTAAGTCATCAATTAATGGTTCCAAAAAAACACATCAATATCGTTTCCAGGCGCTCCCGATATTAATAACGAAAGCATGATGAATGTTTTTTCATACACAACCATGGTGGAAGGTTGTAAATGACAGATAGAACTGGCCACACACTGTGATTTCTAGTTCCTCTATTCACGTCGACCCCATCAGTTGAAATGCCAAGACGAAGACTTCTAGGATTGTTAGCGATTTCGGGATATCTGTCATCTATGGCTTTCCATGCCGGTGAATCGGATGGGTGGCGTAACACACCGGGTATGTTGGAACTAGTGGCATGCCATATAAGATCTTCCTCTGTGGTTTTCACTTGAAACAGTCGTTTCAATTTTGGAATGATGGGGAAATACCACATTACCTTTGCAGGTGTATTGTTGTATAGTTTCTTAGTCCTCTCATCCACCTTCCACCTAGACTCACCACAAGTTGGGCATACAGTTAGGTCCTTGTTCTGCTTCCTGTAAAGAATACAATCATTGATACACACATGTATCTTGGTGTACCATGCACCCATTGACTTCACAATCTTCTTGGCCTCATATGTATATTTCACAATTTCATTACCTTCAGGTAGCATCTATTTCAGCAAAACTAGAAGTTCATTAAAAAAAATTCTGATCCTCCATGCTTAGTCTTCAAGTTCAGTAGTTGAACCAAGGAAGATAACTTTGTGAAGGTACGGCATCCTTCATACAGGGGCTTCTCAACATCCATTAGTCGTTCTTGAAACTTCTAATGGTCCTCAGTGAAATTTTCTTCAGTAGCTCTGACAATTTCTGTTGTTTCGGATGCATCAAATGGCACTCCGGAATCGAAAAATGATTCCTTGTGAAGCTCATCTCCCGTGGGCCCGTGTTACTCTCCGTGTTTAGTCCACCTTGTATAAGTCAGATCGAATCCCTTTGAAAACAAATGATATTCTACCTCATTAACAGGATAAGAGTAATGGTTTAGACATTTAACACAGGGACATGAAATTTCCTTCTTTTTCAAACTGGTAAGTGTAAACTTTAAGAATGATATAACTCCAGCGGTATATGATTTCGTGGTTCTACTGGTTATCATCCAAGACTTATCCATGTTTGTTTTGCTAACAGATACAACAAGAAAGATTATTAAAACCGATTAATACTGAAAACCCTTTTCAATAATCTTTACTGTGAACCTGTTTATTGAAGAAGTAATAGCACGGATGGAAAATTCTGTCAATTAATGAGCAATGGAGAAATGGGGAGCGGGGAATTAGGGAAATTGAGAGTGATATGTGAAATTTTCAATTGAATTCGCTCATTAATTTACCCCGCCTCTTTTAGAATTTAACGGGCCCCGTTAGAATCATATTTAAATAAATTAAAATGAAAAGTAGCTTCTAACTCAGGGTGCTGCTCAGGTGGTAGAAGCACTTTTGATTAACGTACCATGTTCCGTGTTCGAGTCCTTATTCCGTTACTTTTTTACCGTTTATTTGGTTTTATTTTTTTCTGTAATATGTTTAACTTTTATATTAATTTCACTCAATTATTTGTTAATTCCACTCAATTCATCCATTTCTGTTCATCTTCTCTCAATCCGGATGAACTCTTCTTCCTGAGGAATTCTAGTTCTTCCGGTTTTGTTCTTCTTCTCTAAAACATTAATATTTTAAGAACGTGTGAAAGTAATTTCGGATAATTTCGGATCGTGTGATTAAAATTTTAGTGGTAATGTGTAGAAATTTCAGTTTAACTTGGAGAACGTGTGAAAGTAATTATAATGTGTTCAATAAAATCAGACCTTTGGTATACTCTAGTGATTAGACATTTGACATTAGGCATACTCAAGTGATTTGAACATATAATCATGCAACCTGATCAGTAATCAAAAAGTTCTCACCATCATTATCAAATCCTTATGAAACCCTTTCTCAAAATCCTTATCAAACCCTTTCTCAAAATCCTTATCAAACTCTTTCTCAAAATCCTTATCAAATCCTTCTCAAAATGGCAAACTTGAAAGAACTAGTTGAAAATTATTTTCATACAAAGATTATTGCTACCCTGGACCGGTACGGGGTGATTATCACGGCAGAGAGACATACTTGCTTAGACGGGTTGGCCCTGCCTAACCAAGTACTTACGAAGCCACCAAGTCCATAAAGATACCAGATGGCAATTTTTCTGGTAGAAGAAATACACCTCTCCAATGTTAGGCTTCAAATGTTGGTTCAACTGAGGCAAGAAGCTCTGAGTAGGCATTTGGAGTTGATTGAGGAGATGGAATCTAGCTTCCCGTGAACCTCAACCCGCAACTACTCTGTCTTTTGTTTCTTTTATGAATGAACATGTAAATTAGGAAACAATTTTGTGTATGGAATTGGAATCAGTAGTATGAAATCCACTTTTTGTTATATACTTGTGAAAACGCTGGAGCGTAGGATCGGCTTAGTTCGACATCAATTGTGCAATAGAATTGAGAACAAACGATGTAAATAACATACTCAATCTCTCATTAATATCGTAACAGATTACAAAGAGAATTAGAACACAAAACACGCAATTGCTTAACACTCGCTCAAAACTCTACTGAAGAACTAGTTACAAAGACAAAGCTACAACCTATATATAGACATCGGACGGCCGAACTCCTAGGCTTGTCAGAACCTCAGGTTCGGCCAAGGTTAGGCCGGGGTTCGGCCAGAGTTCGGCCAACAGCAAACTAGGTTGTAATCTTCAAGTCTTCAACGCTTTGTCTGATCCAGCTCGTTGCCACATAATGTATCAACAAACTCCCCCTTTGCAACAGCTGGACCGTTCTTTATCAGCCTTGTACTTCAGCAGCCTCATCTCCCTTCCAGACCATCTCATTATTATGTCCGGCATAGATGTTAAATGCAAAACAAATCCTTATCACCCTCTGGAACTGCAATGCCTGCTCCATATAATCAGGATGATACAGGATTGGATTGTGATAAAGCTCACCTATATCAGCCTTGGATAGATTGATCAGCCACATCGGGTCATAAATCTTCACAACTCGGTTCTGTTCTTTCAGCACAGTCACAGCCTCACCAGTCTTCTTGTTATAGTACCACCACCTCAATTCATTGATGAAATCAAGCTCCATTTTCATCAGTGGTATCTTCTTCATCACATCAGGTTTCTTCTTGAAGACCAGGATTATCAGCTTCTTACCAGTTCTTTAATGAACTCTTGTTCGGGATCGACGCCTTTTGGGTTTATGAGGATCCAAGAATTGAAATCCATCTCGGCATTCCCTCTCAGTTCTGCTCTTGAAATGTAAACCCTTCCAATCAGTGCCATAATTGCATAAAGGCTTTCAGCTCTGATACCACTTGAAAACGGTGGAGCGTAGGATCGGCTTAGTTCGACATCAATTTTGTAATAGAAACGAGAACAAATGGTGTAAATAACAATGCTCAATCTCTCATTAATATCGTAACAGATTACAGAGAGAATTAGAACACAAAACACGCAATTGCTTAATACTCGCTCAAAACTCTATTGAAAAACTAGTTACAAAGATAAAGCTACAACCAATATATAGACATCGGCCGACCGAACTCCTAGGCTTGTCCGAACCTCAGGTTCGGCCAAGGTTCAGCCGGGGTTCGGCCAGAGTTCGGCCAATAGCAAACTAGGTTGTAATCTTCAAGTCTTCAACGCTTTGTCTGATCCAGCTCGTTGCCACATAAAGTATCAACAACTTGTTTGTCTATTTTTTATTATGAAATCAATCTGTTAAACAAAAACCCTAATCCTCTAAAACAGAGATGATCAGCAATTACAATCCGATCAACAACTGATGCATAATTTTAGGTAAATATGTAATCTGTTCACACAATCTCCATTCTAGTTAAACAAAAACCTTAATCCTAAAAAACAGAGACGATCAACAATTGCAATCCGATCAACAACTGATGCATAATTTTAGGTAAATATGTAATTTGTTCGCACAATCTCGATTCCGTTAAACAAAAACCCTAATCCTCGAAAACAGAGACGATCAACAATTGCAATCCGATCAAAAACTGATACATGATTTTAGCTAAATATGTAATCTGTTCTCATAATCTCCATTCCGTTAAACAAAAAACCTAATCCTCAAAAACAAAGACGATCAACAATTGCAATCCGATCAACAACTAATGCATAATTTTAGGTAAATATGTAATCTGTTTGCACAATCTCCATTCCGTTAAACAAAAACCCTAAACACAAAAAACTGAACGGGTCAACAAAAAACTTAAATTTTGGGGAATTATAATTCTAAATAATTAATATCTTAAAGAATTAAGATAACAAATAATGGGTCAATTTCGGGTCAAATGGGTTAATTAGATGTGTTGAGGGGAAATGATAGTCAGTTAGGACCAATGATGGCTCAATAAGGTGTGTTTAGGGGAAACGAGGGTCAGTTGAGACCAATGATTATCCAGTAAGTTGTGTTTAGGACCAATGATGGGCCAATAAAATGTGTTTAGGGGCAATGAGGGTCAGTTAGGACCAATGATTCCCAATAAGGTGTGTATATAACCAATAAGGTGTACATAGGACCAATAAGGTGTGTTTAGGGGAAACGAGGGTCAGTTGGGACCAATAATGGCCAGTAAGTTGTGTTTAGGACCAATAATGGCGCCCAATAAGGTGTGTTTAGGGGCAATGAGGGTCAGTTAGGACCAATGAGTCCCAATAAGGTGTGTATATAACCAATAAGGTATACATAGGACCAATAAGATGTGTTTAGGGGAAACGAGGGTCAGTTGGGACCAATGATGGCCCAATAAGTTGTGTTTAGGATCAATGATGGCCCAATAAGGTGTGTTTAGGGGCAATGAGGGTCAGTTAGGACCACTGAGTCCCAATAAGGTGTACATAGGACCAATAAGGTGTGTTTAGGGGAAACGAGGGTCAGTTGGGACCAATGATGGCCAATAAATTGTATTTAGGACCAATGATGCCCCAATAAGGTGTGTTTAGGGGCATTGAGGATCAATTATGACCAATGAGTCCCAATAAGGTGTGTATATAACCAATAAGCTGTACATAGTACCAATAAGGTGTGTTTAGGGGAATCGAGAGTCAGTTGGGACCAATGAGTCCCAATAAGGTGTGTATGTAACCAATAAATGGTGTTTAGGAGGAATGATGGTCCAATAACGTGTGTTCAGGGGCAATGAGGGTCAGTTAGGACTAACGAGTCCCAATAAGGTGTGTATATAACCAATAAGGTGTACATAGGACCAATAAGGTGTGTTTAGGGGAAATAATGGTCAGTTTGGACCAATGAGTCCCAATAAGGTGTGTATAGAACCAATTAGTTGTGTTTAGCACCAATGATGGCCCAATAATGTGTGTTTATGGGCAATGAGGGTCAGTTGGGACCAGTGAGTCCCAAGAAGGTGTGTATGTAACTAATAAGTTGTGTTTAGGACCAATGATGGCCCAATAAGGTGCGTTTAGGGGGAATGAAGGTCAGTTAGGACCAATGAGTCCCAATAAGCTGTGTATGTAACCAATAAGTTGTGTTTAGGACCAATGATGGCCCAATAAGGTGTGTTTAGGGGCAATGAGGACCAGTTGGGACCAATGAGTCCCAAAAAGGTGTCTATGTAAACAATAAGTTGTGTTTAGGACCAATGATGGTCCAATAAGGTGTATTCATGGGCAATAAGGGTCAGTTGGGACTAATAAGTCCCAATATGGTGTGTATATAACCAATAAGGTGTACATAAGACTAATAACGTGTGTTTAGGGGAAATGAGGGTCATTTTGGACCAATGAGTCCCAATAAGTTGTGTTTAGGACCAATGATGGCCCAATAAGGTGTTTTTAGGGGCAATGATGGTCATTTGGGACCAATGAGTCCCAATAATGTGTGTATGTAACTAATAAGTTGTGTTTAGGACAAATGATGGCCCAATAAGGTGTGTTCATAGGCAATGAGGGTCAGTTTGGACCAATGAGTCCCAATAAGGTGTGTATATAACCAATAAGGTTTACATAGGACCAATAAGGTGTGTTTAGGGGAAATGAGGGTTAGTTAGGACCAATGAGTCCTAATAAGATGTGTATATAACCAATAAGGTGTGTTTAGAGGAAATGAGGGTCAGTTGGGACCAATGATGCCCTCAATAAGCTGCATATATATACATATATATATATATGTGTGTGTGTGTGTATTTGTGTGGTGTGTCTGTAGTACTTGACATCTTTTTTTTTTACGTTACGTATACAAATTCATTAGGATACAATTATCATTAAATTTATTGATTAATATTCCATTTTACATTTAAAGAGCATTCTAAAGGTATGTTTAAAATACTATTATATCTATGTCTGGAATTAATTGAGTTTATATTAAATCCGATAAATGTTGTCACGTCCGTATTAGGTGAGATGCTTTCACCCGGATCGATCATATTAATCCCTAAATTACTTCCCACCATTTTTCAAATTTCCCCAAAATTCATTGATCAGTTCCTATTCCTTCTCACCAAAATTTTATCACCAAAAAGATTCATCACTCTTTTCCTCCCTATCACTAAAATTTCCTCTACAGGATTCATCACACTATCATCTTCAAAAGATCACTACCTAATTCCTGTCAGTATTAATTTCACTGTCATCTTTAGGAGATCATTTGTTTCATCTAATTTATTTCATCTTAATTATTCCATCGCATTTATTTCATTCTCTATTTATTTCATTTTAGGATTCATCTCATTTAACAATGGATCATGAAGGTGAAGCATTGAAGGATCTTAATGACCATACGTATAACAGTGAAGGTGAATACAATGATGATTATTCACAAGAAAGTGAAGAAGAGGAAATGGATAACAATGACGATTATTCGGAAGAAGAGGAAATGGATAACAATGATGCCCAAGTCGACAATGTTGCCCAAGTCAACGACCTTCCTCCCCAAGTTACTGAGAATGAGGAAGACACAACCTCTGCTCCCCAAGCAAACAAGAAGGGGTTGACGTGGTTGGCAAAGTGGCGTGCCAAATTTGAGAAAAATGGTGGGGAAAAATGGCCACTAACATTTGATGCACTGGGAAGGATTGGCAGGGAGCATAGACCAAAATTTTCGAGTTTTATAGGAGACATTGCAAGGTCAGAGGTTAGATTGAGGTATCTACAATGGAGGGAAGGTGCTAAAAGAGGACAAGAACAAGATGTGGGCAGGGATTTAGGTTATGAAACAGATTAAACATTTTCTCATATTAAGTTTGTTATTGAATTCCATGTGACTAAAAAAACCTGTCATGTGTTATTTTTCAGCAATTATTCAAAATTGATGACAATCGAAGGGATGCTATAATGGTACGGCTTGGTGGGTTGCTAAGGAGTTTTAGAAGAAAGATATTCGAAAAACACATTCGTCCCAACCTAGAAAAACCCACCGTGCTTTAGAAAGTTCCAAAGATGTATCGTGCTATTGTGAAAAAAGAAGACTGGGACAGATTTGTAGCATATACAAAATCTGAAGAATTCAAGGTTTTTATTCAATTCAAACAACAGATTTCATTAATTAAGCTAAGTGTTAATTAATGAGATTATAATTATATATCCTACTGTTATGTTGTAAAGGCTGCGTTAAAGAGTGCAAAAGAGGTTTGAGCACAGTATGCTTATGTTTCAAATCTGATATATATTATTATTATTATTATAATACAAGATACAAAACAAAGAAATTGCAGCTGATGATTGCCCCTCTCGAGCGTTTATGTGGAGGAAAGGAAGTGTAAATAAAGAGGAGGAATATAAAACGTCTGTGGTGAAGGGCGTAGTAGATGATATAATAAGTTTAATTGCTATATATATACCTAATTATTTACATGTTAAAAATTAACAGCACCTCACTACATTAACTAAATTAATTACTGCAGGCTGAGAATGAAACAAAAATAAATGCGGGATCCGTGACCGTAGAACCAGGAACGGATGCCCTGACATTGGTCCTTCACATGGAAAGGGGTGGATACCTAAAAGGTATTGGGTATGTAGTGACTTGCTGTGGATATTGGTAGGTTGGTCCAAAAGGGCGATCAAAAGAGCGGATCGAAAAACTTGAGGGGGAACTCAAAAATGAAAAACAGTTTTGTGAGAAAAAGGATCAAGAGGTTGAGTACCTCAATGATAAGCTTAAAGCACTAGATGAAAAAATTAATATGCTTACGGTGTTTATGAACCGCATGATTCAAGAAGAACAAGTTGATAAAGTGGTAAATTCTGTAAGGGACAAATTATATATATATATATATATATATATATATATATATGTATGTATGTATGTACGTATGTATGTATGTATGTATGTATGTATGTATGTATGTATGTATGTATGTATGTATGTATGTATGTATGTATGTATGTATGTATGTATGTATGTATGTATGTATGTATGTATGTATGTATGTATGTATGTATGTATGTATGTATGTATGTATGTATGTATGTATGTATGTATGTATGTATACCTATAATTAATTATATTATATACTTTACTTTTTATCAATTAATTATTATAAATCATTAAATCATTTTGTAAGTAAAGTCCGCGGAGGCGCCTCTTACTACAACTGTAAGATCTAAAAACAGTTGTAATCAGCATTCCAATGTAAATACAACGGTAATTAAGTATTATTGCTAATATGATCGATCTCCTATGAGGGCATATTTATTAGTTAACTAATTGAATTGTACGTTCGACATGATCAATTCCGTGCACAATACATCACGGAAACAATCTCCTTAATCAAACTCATTTCAAAGGTCGGCCGATAAGGTACGGATTTGAAACAGTTCTGAATTTGAGTTGATCTGGAACATTCTAGTTCATCGGGATGAACATGCGTCTCTAGTTATAGTTCACCCGGATAGTTATAGTTCATCCGGATAGTTAAAGTTCATCAGGATAGTTAGAGTTGATTCGGAAAGTTCTAGTTCATCTGGATGAACATGCGTCTCTAGTTATAATTCACCGGGATGGTTATTGTTCATCCGAATAGTTAAAGTTCATCAGTATAGGTAAAGTTCATCAGGATAGTTAAAGTTTATCAGGATATTTAGAATTGTTCCAGAATATAATTAATAATTAATTGTTCCGGCTATGATAAGTTTGTACTTCATCTCAATGGTTATCTGGATAGTTAACTAATGTTTAGCCGGTTATGATCGATTTTATTAATTAATTGAATTATAGGTCTGTTCTGCAACTGTATCACAACACACTCCTCCATCTAGAACAGCGTCCGTGCAAAAGAAAAATGTAACTATTTTAATTTACACAATTGTGTACTTCTCTTATAACTAATTGCTATACGATCTTTTAATTATATGTTGATGTTGTCTTTAGGGGAAAAGAGACAAATAACAGAAGCAGCAGCTGCTGCAGCCAGTACTACTGGGGCATCACAGCAGGAACTGGTATATATATACAATTAAGGATTTGAAAAATCGCTTTAACGTTATTGGTAATTAATATATATGTTAATAATCAATTAATTATATGGCGTCAATTTAGGAAAAAAATAAGAAACCTACAAAATTAGTAAAACCTGCTCCTGCAAATAATGATGACAATCCTGCCGCTGTTGAGCCAGTAATCTCGTTAGAGGTATATATATTAGTATATTTGATAATATTTATTCAGTTTTTAACTTTAATTAATTAATTGTTAATATATATGTTATAATTAATATTATTATCATGTCACTTCTGATCAGGGGTGCAAAACTGTGAAATTGCACCTTGGGGAAAAAAGGAACATCGTGGCAGAGGCTCAATTATTCACAGCATAAAAAGATGAGATGATTCATGGAGTTTCACTACCTTCTAATTGCCGTAGAGTTTCCATTTCTAAAGTTATGAAGGAACACGGATTTTTACCACACCCAGTAGAAGGTATAACAACAATTAAGGAGCTTGCAGAGAAGAAAAGCAGTAACTATATTATTGCATGGCCAAAGGACCAAATGATCAATGTTGATCATGATAAGATATTAAAATAAAAGGTTTGTTCCATTGATAATACAGTTAAAGTACTTGAAGAACCAATTAATTAATCATATCCACTTTAATTTATATATTAACTTTAACTATATATATATATATATATATATATATATATATATATATGATCGGTTTTATTAGTCATGTTTTGTTACTCCTGGTAAATAATGTGAAAACGAAGCCGAATGTACAATACGTAGCATCAAACAACTTGAAGAGCGCAGCGATAAAAAAACTTACAAGGAGCCAAACTAACCCAACCAAGATATTATAATTATCATAGAAATTAAAGTTTGATTAGTGTATATGTATGTATAATTTAATTATCTAATGATTTTAAGGTTTCTCATAGACATATATATGCATTTTAAATAATTAATTGTATGCAGTTTAAATAATTATAATCAAGAAAAACGAAATTTGATGAATCTAAAATTGCTTGATTATATATATATGAAAGACAACTAATACCAAAGGCCACACTTTGTATATTTTAACGTGGCCATTTCCACCATTTGGCCACGCGTATTGGGACAAGATATATGATTTCAACTACCCTTTGGCTACTTTTTTTTCCATATATATGTGGCTAAAACACAAATATACGTGACCAAATAATACCAAAGGCCACGCTTTTTATATTTTAACGTGGTCGTTATCACCCTTTGGCCACGCGTATTAGGACAAAATGTATGATTTTTACCAAACCATTTGGCCACGTTTTTTTCTAACATATGTGGCTAAAATACAAAATACGTGACCGTATTATAATCGTATGAGTAAAAAAAATTATCTTTAAGAGGGCCTCGATATTATGCCTCGCTTTGGGCCTCCAAAATGGTTGAGCCGGCCCTATGTGCATGCAAACATGTTGGACGGCATAGGAAATGTCAGGCCTGGTGAATATCAAATACTGAAGTGCGCCCGCTAAACTCCAGTATGTGGTAGGATCATCAATTAAATCACCTGCGGTTGTACTTAGTTTCCCATTTGTGTCAACTGGCATCTGAACTAGATTGCATTTGGACATGTGGGCACGGACAAGAATATCCGCTGCATATGACTTCTGAGAGAGAAATAATCCAATGGTGTCCCGTGTGACTGAAACGCCCAAGAAATAAGATAAAGGGTAGATCTTTCATCGCAAACTCGGAAAATAGTTTTGTCATGATGTGGGCCCGAAGTGCTAATGAGTTGGCGGTGAATATAATATCATCAACGTATATCAAAAGATAAGCCACTTCGTGTCGTGTCTGTATATGAATAAGGAATGATCAGATGAGCTGTGTTGAAAACCCATGGTCAACACATTGTCTGTAAATCGCCGGTACCAGGCTCGAGGCGCTTGCTTCATACCATAAAGGGACTTCCGGAGCCTACAGACGTGTGACGGAAAAAAGGAGTCCCGAAAACCAGTTGGCTGATGCATAAACAGTGTCCTGTAAATTACCGTGCAAGAAAGCATTTTTAAGGAAATCCTTATGGTGGCTGGTTTAACGACCAGGCTAAACGTCTCATGACAATCTATCCCCACTTGTTGAGACCTGCCATCACAAACTAAACGCGCTTTGTAGCTCTCAAAAGTACCGTCAGATTTAAGTTTATGTTTAAAAATCCACACACACCGACTTATGTGCATGTCCGAACGACGCGGTACCAATTTCCAAGTGTTATTATCGATAAGGGAATAAAACTCATATGTCATCACACGGTTCCACACGGGTATAACTAAGGCTTCGTGTACGGTTTTGGGAACGGGTGGCATGGTGGAAGAGGTGTTTAAATTGAAATTTTTCTTTGGTTTTGATGTCCCGACCATTCTGCGTGTCGTCATAGTCCAGGTGGGTGGAGGTGGTAGTGGGGATGGTGGGTTAGGTATGGTGGGGGTGGGGGTGGGTGAGGCAGCCGGCGAGTGGGTGGTAGAAGAGGGTTGGTCGGTGATGGGCTCTGATCAGATAGGTGGGCCATTTGGGGAGAGTGGGTAGGTGTTGGGCCAGTAGGAAAGGGATGGGTAGGCTGCATTGGGCTTGTGGGTGGGGTATGCACCGACGATGCAACCGGTGAGAGAGTAGGGATTGGACACGGATCAGTGGGTGCAGAAAACGAGGGCCATAGGGTTGCGCTCAACCCGCTCTAAAATGGTGCATAATCAGGTGGTGGCTTTTGGGTGTTTTTATATGGAAAAACACGTTCGTCGAAGACAACGTGTCGGGAAAGGAGGATTTTGGCGAGTGGATAATTCAAGACATTTGTACCCCCTGTGGTTTGACCGGTAACCAAGGAAGACACAAACGACGGAGCGGTGTTGGGGTTTGTGAATGGTAGTGGGGGAGAAAATGGATAGCAAAGGTATCCAAAGGTTTGGAGGTAGGTATAAGATGGGTTTTTTTATAAAGGTGGAAGGTAGGTGATAAGAAATCATTTGGTTTGTTGGGTAGGATATTGAGTAGGTATGTGGCATTTGGAGTGAATGGTGCCAGAAGGAGGTGGGGACGGAAGCGTGGGTGAGAAGAGTCCGAAGGACATTATCAATGGATCGAATCTTCCTTTCGGATTTGCCATTTTGTGGAGAGGTGAGTGGGCATGAGAAACGGAAGAGGATGCCTATTATGGGAGCAGAAATCATGAAAGGGTTTGTTATTGAATTCGAAATTGTTATCACATTGTAAGGTTTTTATGTTGATGTTAAAGTGAGTTTTAATGAGTTTGTGGAAATTAGCAAAGACGTTATAGACATGTGATTTATGAGTTAATGGAAATGACTAAAGGTAGTTAGTAATCATCAAGAAATAGGACATAATATCGATGGCCTCCCGAGCTTGTGATTGGGGAGGTCCAGAAATCACTATGAATGATATCAAAGGGCATATAAGTATTAATGCTAGAATTAGTAAATGGTAATTTCACATGTTTGCTCAAAACACAAGGTTCACACAAGCCATTATTCAAAAAAGAACTAACATGAATAAATTTATTAGAATTCGAATTACATAAAATAGAAGGGCCCGATTGGCCAAGACGGGAGTGCCATAAATCTTGTGATAAATCAGCAAATGCAGAAGGGCTTGTGAGACGACTGGAGGGTAGAGAGAGCGGGTAGAGGTCGCCCGAGCTGTCACATCTGAGGATAGGAATCTGTGTCGGGTAATACTTCATAAGAAGCTAAAAGGGTCAAATTCAATGAATATTTTATTATCTTTGGTTAATTGGTGTGCAGATAATAGATTTTTAATTAGGTGGGGGGCAACACGTATGTTATTTATTTTTAAATGTGGGAATGGGGGGTTTTAGGGTGGTTTTGCCGGTGCAATTGATGGGTATATGGAAATCGTACCGACGACAATTTGGTTCGAACAAACCATTATTGACATAAGTTGAGAGAGTACATGTTATGTTGGTCATATGGTGTGTAGCCCCCGTGTCTAAATACCACTCCTGCTGATCCGGTTTTAGAGCTATGGTTGTGTTCATTGCTTGTGGAATAGAAGCAGGCATGTAAGTCCCATCCATAGCGGTGTAAGCTTGGGCTGGAGACGGCCCGAGAATACCTGATGAGGGACCCTGACCGGGCTGGGATGGGGGCGGTTCATGTAACACCCATATATAAATTTTAAATAAATAAAGAATTGAAAGTCTAAGGAAGTCGCGGACCACGAGTGGAAAGAGTAGGGGTGGCGGTCTGTGAGTCGACAAGGATCACCGAGTCGGAGTTGTTCACGGGCCAGATCCGCGAAAATCAGAACAGAACCCCAGTTGCGGACCGCGACTTTCTAGGGAGTTCCTAGCGGTCCGCGAGTCCATCCAGGCGGCAAAAACTAAGTTTTTGTCTTCACTCACCCATAAAACACCCAATCTTGCTCATTCTCTGCATTCCATCCACTGTGTACGCCAAGAGTATTCACAAGCAGCTGCAATGAGTTCCTTGGGAGCTTAAGTCTCTATCACATCATCTAAGAATCAAGTGAGTAATTCCTTTCATGAATCCTTACAAAACTATGTGATGTTATGGCAAACAAAAGCATGGTTAGTGATCAATGGAATATACACAGAGGTTTGTGAAGGGTTTCTAAGTTGCTAAAGTTTAAAGCAAAGGGTTAAAGAACACATACAAGGTATGTATGAACAAATTCAATGACCTTGTGTAATCATGTGATGATATATGGTTCAAACATTCATGGGCACTTGATTGATGAAGATTTAAAGATGTAAGAGAAGGGAAAGCTGCTGATTAGTGAGTCTTTGGTGGCTAGAAATCTACTTGTACAACCTCTTCTACATAAGGTACAACCTTATCATGCATATAAGTATTTTTAAGTGTCTAAAATGGCAATTTATTGTGAATTATGATCACAAACAAAATCACAGCTGTGATATGGGAGTTGACAGAGATCTTTCAGACCCATTAGAGTTATAGGAAATTCATGAGAAAAGTTGCATCACTAATAAGAAAAAATTATATTCGTTTCTCGTTCCAAATATACAAGTAACAAGGAAATGGTGATTTGTGAACATATCAGTAACTAATAATTGAGTTATTAAAATCTTAGACCAGTGGAGTCCCCCCCCCCCCCCCAGAATGAACGGAACAGAATTAAAAGAAAAATTCAAGCACACTGTTAACCCAGTTGTCGCGGACTGCGACTGGTTGTATGTGAGTGGCGGTACGCGACTGACCTTTTTTGGAAAACCAGCAGAGCATGACTCGCGGACCGCAAGTTTAAAATTGGTCCAGTTAGCGGTCCATGACTGGAACTTTTTTCAGAAACTGTATTAATGAAAATCGCGGATTGGGAGTTTGTGGAAACAGGTGTAGTGGTCCGCGACTATCCTAGAATAGAATATTAAACTTAGTTTATATATATTCAATATCAAAATAAAATCAGTGATATCAGAAAATCAGAAAGTAAAACATCAGTAACACACATTGACCAGATAATGTCATAGCTAGTAATGTTGTGACAATTTGTTTAGGTTGATTTACTAGAAACCTTATTGCTGCAAACACACTTTCAAATATAAGCTTGCCATATTAATACCGTGAGTTATGTTACCTTATCCTTGTTATTAAAAGTTTTGAGGCCACAACAAATAGTTATGGTTCTACAGTTGATTGCTTACTGGCTACACATCAGATATATTGCATGTAATTTCACAAATTACTACGTAACTAGTATGCTAGAATCCTTTGGTACATGTGTTGGACCCCATGACTTATATATATATATATATATTTTACTGGATGAATACTAGTCATTACATGTAAGCAAGTTTGTAGTCCCAGTAGCTTTGAAAGATGAATAACAGGTACGGTACGGCTCACCAACAATGTCATGTTGTTAATACAGTTGAATTTGCAACTTTTGCAGGAAATCAATAAAGATGCCTCAGATAGGTGAACCTGTAGGAAGCCTGTGACTACTATCTATAAGTTTCCAGATATTACGGGCCCAGTTTCTTAGTAATATGTTTAATTACTAGAACAAGAACTTATGTTATGAGATTGTAAACAATATGGGTTGTCAATGAGTAGTAATGTTTAATATTATTAATATCGGTTGCTTCCTCGTGTATCTGATATTGACAGCCTATTTTCCACAACACCTCCCCCGCACCTAATAGGTGGCGCGGGTGGGGTGTGATAGGTTTGTATTAGAGCCACATGTTCCAGCAGATTAGGAGACCTTAGAGCCACTAAGCTCGAACCTCAATTCGATCATAAGATTAACACATCCATTAAAGGATTATGACTTAAGTAAAGAAATTTGTCTGTTGGGCAGATATGGAGAGTTAGTGTAAGGTCGATAGTAGTTTCTGCCTAGCTAACACTACTAGAAAACGAGCCTAATGCAACATTTTAGAAGCAACTTTTTTTAATTAGTTACATTTGATTCGAATGCAAGTTCGTCCCGCAGAAAGGTTGCATAAAAAGATCTAATGCAACATTTTTTTTTAAAAAAGTTGCAAGTTTTACTCAACATTGCAACTTTTTTTCTTGAAAAGTTGCGAAAGTTGTTGAATATTACAACCTTTTTATTAATAAGTTGCCAATTTTATGAAATTTGCAACTTTTGTTATAAAGTTGCATTGTTAAAAACTTAAATGCAACGTATATTTTAAAGGTAATATATTATATTAATTAAATGACACATTTTATAAGAAAGTTACTAATAGTTAGACTGAGTTACATATACTTTAAAACTTGTTTTCCAAAAATGTGTTTGTGGAGGAAAACCTAAGCTAAATAAAGGAAGATAGGTTGGTAAAGAAAAAAAATTAAGGAGGATAACAATGTTAGAACTCAAGACAATTTTTTCCTACGCCAAAAACAAAATCAATTGATCTACATTCAGGGGCGGACCTACCTTAGGTCCAGGGGTAGGTCGTACTACCCCTTAAACTTCTATGCGAAGTGGAAAAGGTTTTGAATTTTTAGGTTTTTATGTATATTTACAGCCCCTAACAAACAATTTATATATAATTTTCAAGCAAAGGGTGCAAAGGAAGCGCTAGAGGAGCTGGTCATCGCCTCATTCTCACAACCAAGATTCTCAAGTTCGATCTTTGCAGTAAGCTTTTTTATTACAAATAAATTTGAGCTACTTAAGTCATAAGACTTAGCTTTAACCCTAAGAAAGATAATCGCGAAAAAATATAAGACAAGAACCAGGTTCGAACCCAAAACCACCTGGTTAGAAAACAAGGAGCAAACCAAACGATCTACATGATATTTGTTGAGACAAGTTTTCTCCTTCTAATATATAAATAGAAATCGAACAGCTTTAGGCCTAACCTTTAGGCCTTTAAGAATTAAGTTAGCGGTTGCTCATTATTTAGCAATTACGTACGAACTTCCAGCATTGCAGAGAACACGTTTCGATATTTAAGGGAGAAAATCGTGAATCGATCAGGTGCGCTTATTATTCACGAAATTGATCAGTTAATGGGCTCCATCTTCGAACCAAGAACATGTGATTGAACCCTAGGAACCTAAATCTGATCAAAATCTGAAGCAATCAATGAACTCATGTTATTGAACAATTGATAGTGACAGTGAATCCATCTTTGATCACAAGCCAGAGAATAAAAAACAAGTATGCAATTTGCTAATAATTTCATAATTCTCTTTTGACCTATTAATTCATGTTATTGAACTAACGCATCTTGCAATAGAAAATATTTGTGATTAGAGATTTTTATGGTATTTTGATTAGCACATAATTAGGAATTTTGTAAATGTTAATTGTCACTTATTGCCACTTATTTACTTTCTAGTTTTTTATGAATCCACTCAATCTGACCTATCAATTCATGTTATTAAACTAAGGCATCTTGCAATACAAAATAGTTATGATTAGAGATTTTTTTTATATTTTGATTAGCACATAGTTGGAGATTTTATAAATGTAATTGCCACTTATTTACTTTCTAGTTTTTTATGAATCCAAGTGAACAAAAATTAGATAGTTTGGTTTATTATGGTTGATGTGTGTTAAACGGTTTGTTTTGGATTTCTTAGGCGGATATGCGTTCATGTTAGTAATTACGAGTTCTAGCTACCTTTTAAATTCTAAGTCGTAGTTTCTTATGTATGCATCAAAACCATAATGTGCTTTGAATGTGACTTTTAACTTCAGGATAAGAGAGATATGAGTAACGTTAGAGAGTGGATGTATTTACCTAGACGGTTACCTGAGTTTGAAGCGGGAGTCATTGAATTTCTTAATGCTTCATTTGCTAAGGCTGCAAAAGGAGGTCAAATTTGTTGTCCTTGTAAACGATGTATGAACCGTTATTGGTATGAAAGAGATGAAGTATCCGATCATTTAAAAGGATATGGATTTGTGAAAAACCACTATGTATGGGTTTTTCATGGAGAAACCACCTCAGAAATAAGATTTGATACTGTCATAGATGATAATGACGCTTATATGCATGACAATTTCGAGGAATTATTACATGATAGATTTAGAGATACCGTAGAGGAAACAAATGCGGTACAAGAAGGTTCAAATGAGGAGGCTAAAAAGTTCTATAAGCTTGTTGAAGATGGAAACCAAGAGTTGTTCCCTGGTTGTAAAAACTTTTTAAAGCTATCTTTTATTATTAGACTTCTTTCTTATACAAGACGATTCACGGGCTTAGTAACGTGGTATTTGATGACCTCTTGCAAATTTTACAAGAGATGATTCTAGAGGCAAAACTTCCATCTAGTTTTGATGAAGCTAAAAAGGTTGTAAAAGATTTGGGGCTTTATTATGAGAAGATTCCAGCATGTCCAAATGGTTGTATGTTATATTGGAAAGAGAATGAGCATGTTACGCGTGACACATTTGCCACACGTCTAAGTGGAAACAATTGAACGATAAACAAGGGACTAAGCATAATCATGAACATTCTTCAAAGGTGCCAGCTAAAGTGGTGTGGCATTTTCCTTTAAAACCAAGGCTACAACGACTTTTTATGTGTTCAGAAACAGCTAAATATATGACATGGCATGATGATGGACGTCCCAAAGATGGAAATTTACGGTATCCAGCAGATGGGCAAAGCTGGAAGGAGTTTGATTCTTTGTATCCTCATTTTGCAAAAGAAACTAGAAATGTGAGGTTAGGGTTATCAAGTGATCGATTTAATCCTTTTTGAACAATGATTATTTCCCATAGCACTTGGCCTGTGGTATTGGTTAATTACAATTTTCCTCCATGGATGTCACTAAAGCCAGAATATTTTATGTTATCTTTGTTAATTCCTGGACCGGAATCACCAGGTAATAACATAGATGTTTATCTACAACCTTTAATTAAGGAGCTTAATGATTTTTGGGTTAATGGGTTGGAGACATATGATAAATATAAAGACGAGACTTTTAAAATGTATGTAGCCTTAACATGGACGATTAGTGATTTTCCAGGTTATTCAATGTTGTCAGGGTGGAAAACAAAGGGGAAATTTGCATGTCCATGTTGTAATGATGAGACTAGTTCACTGTACTTAAAGCATAGTAAGAAAACATGCTATATGGATCACCGTAGATTTTTAGATGCCCTACACCCATGGAGACGTAATAGGAGTGCTTTTAATGGCAAGGTTGAGAAGAGGCTTGCTCCAAAACCCTTATCAGGTGTTGAAGTTTTGAGTGAGTTGTCTGGTTTTAAGAATCTTTTCGGAAAAAAACAAAAGAGAAAAAATGATAGCACTTGCCCGTGGAAGAAAAAGTCAATTTTTTTTAGTTACCATATTGGCAATTCAATGCATGTCGACATAATCTTGATGTGATGCACATAAAAAATTATATATGTGATAATGTGATAGGTACTTTGTTGGATATAAGTGGGAAGTCAAAGGATCACGCAAAAGCTCTATTCGACCTTTTAGAACTCGAGATCAAAGAAAGGCTTCAACCAAAACTTTCCGATGATGGGAAACATGTTATCATCCAGAACGCATGTTTTACAATGTCTTCAAAGGAGAAAGGAAATTTTTTGTGTTTTGAAGGAAACAAAATTGCCATATGGGTGTGCATCTAATATTGCACGATGTGTTCATTCTTCCGAAAAAGAAATTTTCGGGTTATACGAGTCATGATGCCCACATCTTTTTGAATTACTTGCTTCAAATTGCTGTCAGAAAATCATTACCCAAGCATGTCGCAGTCCCTTTTATTAGGATGGGTGATTTTTTCCGAAGGTTATGCAGCAAAGTAATTAAGCCTGAGGACCTTGACAAGCTAGAAATAGAAATAATAGAAACATTATGTGAACTTGAGAATATATTCTTGCCAACTTTCTTTGACATAATGGTGCATTTACCTATTCACTTAGTAAATGAAGTTAAGCTTGGAGGACCTGTTCATATAGATGGATGTTTTTTATGAAGAGATACATATGCAAGTTGAAGTCATATGTGCTGAACAAGAGCCGACCAGAGGGATCCATAGTAGAAGGGTATTTGATTGAAGAATGTTTAACTTTTTGCTCATGTTATATGCATGGAGTAAATACCATACCAAATAAGGGAGAAGTAGATGTCGATGATTTGGATGGAGAAAATGAATCAGGTGGACCGGTATTCGTGAATGGCGGCCATCCTATGGGAGGTAAAAAACCAATACAAGGCAAGCTTATCACTTTAGATGATCATTTAATGGAACAAGCACATCGTTATGCATTATTCAATTCTGATTGTGCACAAGTAAATGAATATATCAAGTAAGTAACAAATCGATAACGTCTCTTTCCTTCAATTTTTATGTCAATTTAAATTATTTCATATTTATGTTATTCTTGTCCAAATGATGATTCAGCGAGCATGAATCTTATATTGAAAATATACCACGAAAAAGTCGATGGGCACGCACATAAGACCATAGTCAGGAGTTTGCAAGTTGGTTAAAGGACAAAGTAATAAGTAGTAATGTCCTGGGCCATATTTTTTGGCTTGTGAAGGGACCTAATCCTATAGCCAGGAAATACAAAGGCTATTATGTCATTGGATATAGGTTTCATACCAAATCACGAGATGCTAAATGTCAAACTCAAAATAGTGGTGTTTCAGTTACGTCTTTAACTCCTAGCTTTGCTAGTTCTCGGGACAAAAATCCATCGGTTGGGAATGTTGACTACTATGGAATTTTTTTTGAATATAATTGAACTTGACTATTGGTCGAGGTTCAAAGTTGTATTGTTTCATTGTGAGTGGTAACAAGACCAAAAAGATACGTATGGATTAACATGTGCTCATTTGAACAAGTCTTGCTATTTAGATGATCCGTTTGTCATGCCTTCCCAAGTGAAACATGTGTTCTATGTACCAGACCCTATAGAAGATGGTTTGCATTATGTTGTCAACACGGTTCCAAGAGATATCTATGACTTCGACGAAGAAAATAATCAAATGGAAGGTGGGTCCTATTGGTTTGAGCCTGGTGAAGATAGGTTAGGTTCTGTTGCACAAGCTAGTGTGCAAGAGATTCATTTGTCAAGAAAAGACATACCTCCTATTATAGTTGATGCGAGTACAAATTTAGATACCACGAATGAAGTTGATAGTGATAGTGGTGGGGATTCTAATTACGATGATACATTATGGGATTGGATGGACGCAAATGAAGAAGGATGTTGGTTGAGTTATTTCCAATATGCTTTGTAAATAAACATTAGATGTCCTTTGGTTTTGCCATTTTAATATAAACATATAATTATTTTGATGTGCTTTGGTGTGAAAAAGTTGACCTTAAAAAGTCAAACAATATCTTTTACAGTGCCCATGTGAGAAAGTTCATATATATATACTAGGGGGGTACCCGCGCGTTGCGGCGGCGACGGTTTATAGGGCGTTATACGTCATTTGTTCGCTTGTTATGGCGGCACGACAATTTACATCGAATTGAAACTCAAACAAAAAGCAATCGATCACAAACGTAGGTTTAAGATAGAAGTCATAAACATAGTTCTAAGATGGAAAGTCATAATCATAGTTCTAACAAGGGAATAAACAAACAACATTCAAATTCAAACTCAAACGACTTCAACTGAGTCTAAGGAGGTCAATTTGTCTCATAGAGCTTACATATCTCGATGACCTCATCACCGTACATTGCCCACCACTCTTCATCAGAAATGGGTGCGGCGACAGATTATAGCGTGTTATTTGTCTTTTGTTTGCATGTTCGACGGCGACGACAATTTACAACGCAATATCTGTTTATCTTCTGTTTGCGTGTTCGGAGACGACGGTTTATGGCGTGTTATTCGATTTTTGTCCGCGCGTTGTGGCGGTGCGACAATTTACAACGCGGTATTTGTTTTTGTTAGTGCGATGCGGTGCTGTGGCGATAATTTACAACGCGATACTTGTTTTCTGTTAGTTTATCAATCTTCTAGTGATATATTGTATTGTACATGTGTTAGTTTTCTCATCGGTAGCATCAATGTAGTGTATATGTGTCAAGAGCCTAGCATAACTCTTTTAAATAATAACAAACACACTAATAAAATTGACGAAGCGGTCATAATCATAATAATGTAATAATAAATATCTGAACACTTGAATAATAAAATACAAGTTACTATTATATTAAATATTTATACCAGCATATTTACTATTTACCGTTATAAAATAGAAATTCATTTCAACCTGAGCTTACGATAGATGCGTCATGCTCGAAAGAAACCGATAGGTCAAAATGTTTTAAAATAAATATATGTTTAACCAATTGATATCGATTTTCATTTGAACCTGTAAAACATAATGTAAAATTAATAAATTTATATTATTTAACCATAGTGTTATTCGTTAATTATATCCTTGTTAAAAGTTTTTTTCGGATACCAGCCAACGTTACTCATAATAACTAAGTCAATCAAATATAAGATTATTTAGGCTCTTAAAAAATAGAATTAACGTCATTCTTTGTCTTATGTTCACGTGTTCACGACGGCGTCAATTTACAACGCGATACTTATTTTATCTAACTTTATCAATCGGCACATGATATATTATAGTGTACAAATATTAGTTTTCTCATTTGTAGCATCGACGTACTCTAACTATTTAATGAGCCTTGCATATCTTATTTAAGTGCAAATAAATATATGCAATAAGAAATAGCTTAATAACCTTACAACCAAAACTAATACCCTAATCCCCGTCACTATAAAGTGAAAGTAACATGGCAATTCTCAAAACCATAATGAAAGTTTTTTAGTCAAATCTATTGTATCCACAGAAAAAAAGATCAATTAGAATTAAGGACAAAAATTCAACTAAAATAAAATATAAAAGATTCAATTATAATTAAAAATTATCGTGATATTGTTTTTTGAAAAGCCAATTTTATTCACCACACTCTAAAAGGAAGCATGCAAACAAGCCACTTTACATGCACACACCCAAAAAAGAGAAACAAACAAACACACCCAAACACCAAAATAAAAACTACAATAGCCTAACCGTAGCCACCGCCGAGCACACCTGTTATTTGTTGGATCAGGCCCCACAACTAACATTTCAATACTCACGTGAAGAAGAAAAATGGAATGAAATGTTTGAGCTCTCAAATAATATGCAGATGGGTTTTGTAGAATGGAAAGAAAATGGAGAACAAGTTATACTTTATTCATTATAAAACAAGCCTTAAATAGGCTACCAACTAAGTACAAACTCCACGTGAACTTAAACAAAAGTAGACGGGACGTGCAACCTACTTCAACAAATGAAATGTTTGAGCTCTCAAACAAATGAAATGTTTGAGCTCTCAACGATGAAGCCCCATCAGGTCTCTTGAACTGAGAACCCGAAAAAAGGCGGGACGTGCAGCCTACTATACAAAAGTAGACAACCCTAATATACAAAAGATATTTTCATCTTCAAAAGCAACATCTTTTTGCCAGCTTTAAAAGACTATACAACTGTGTTGCCAGCTTTTCCTTTTTTTCTTCTTTAGAGTAACATCAACATCAGAGATTAAACCTGCAAAGCTGGTAATCCAAACACTATCTTCACAATCTGCATTTGCATTCGTTCTAACAAGGTAAATTTCAATACATGATGTGAAGCAGTGGAGGTCCAATAAATTTTAAAAACTAAAGTTACATTGGAAAGTAACATAATACCAAAATTGATTTATATCAATCAAAACCACGAAAAAAAACCTGTTGGAAGTTGAAACAATACATGATCTATTCAAGAAGTTGAGATAAAGTTAATTTTAAGAAAGTCAAACGTAATGAGCAAATTTACAATTTTGGGCTTAAATTGAACCTTTCAAGAGAAAATAAAGAAACATGAAACTTTCAAGAGAATATTAACTTAGATAAGTCAAACCGGATAAATCAACTTAGACTGCAAGTATAGGTTCTTACTAACAAACTTAGCAACAATCTGTACACGGAATCATTGTAGTGCAAGCTTACAGGTCTGGAGAGGGTTTCCCTGATTTGACCTCATCGCTTCCAAGAATTACTGAAAATGACTCTTCCCAACCTATTGGAACAAAACCAAACCGAATTTAATACAATATAGATTAACAACACTAATTACGCAAAAAAAAAATTAAGTCTTTAGTCTTTACCTTCCCACCATCAAACTTAGCTATCTACAAAAGATACAAGAAATCAACTAAGTTAATGAATTTTCAGCCAAATAGATATTAATATATTTAGAAACAGTCACTGTTTTTATTCCTAAAACTGCTATGCACCAAAATGAAGAATACAGGAGTAAAGAGGGTGAGGTTAGGTTAGTAAATTCATAACGCAAATAGGGTCATCCCAGAAACACCTGATTCATAACTCATATCATGAAATTGGTAATGTAATCTCCTTGGTGAAAATGAAACAGGTCAATGGAACATAAAAATGAACGTCTGAATTACGACATAAATGCATTGACCATCCAATAGAAGAACATAAATAAACAAAGAAAACAAAATTGAGCAATTAGTTTTCATTCGAAAGGAAATCAGTGGATTCAAAGCAAACACCTGAAACACAAGAGGGAATTTGAACAGAATTGTGCAGCTAAAGGATCAGTTTGACCCAATTCAATGGAACAAAAGAAAATAACATATCGTTTAGAAATGTACCTTAAGCCAAAGGTTCTTTAGAATACCAAAACCCGCCAAAATTGCTATCAATGTCCAAGACTTTAGTACTACCGCAAAGAATGAATGAGAATTAAAGTGTAATGGCCATATATTGATTACTGAAATCTTTTAAATAAGTGAAGGAAATAAAATTGCTATCAACTTTTCTTACCAACACTTTTAAATTGTGATAAGCAAAGACCAATATTGACGCTTTTAGATAGAAAGACGTCTAAAATATTTCTCAAACAGAGTAGGCTTAACAGTCCCTGTGATTAACATTCTTGCAGCAGCGGGCAACTTCTAATAATTTTCAAAACAAAAACAGAATTATCATAGGTCTTTAAAGAAAAAAATCTTAAATAAAAAAAAAACTAACAAAACAAAAAGCAAGAATCTCACATATGCACATATTTCTCAAACATTTGTATACCTATCGTAGACGTTTTCCTCTATTAATCAATTCTTTTTGAAAACTCTGGTCCGAAAGACAATAATAGATCTGTAAGTCTCCTTTCATCACATGAAAAGTGGAATTTTTTCCCCCACACTAATTATTTTTCACATGCCAGTAGATAAAATGATTTCCATTCCCATTCAATCTGTGTGTCTGCAAATAACCTATAAAAGGAACACATTTAATAAAAACTGCTCAACCGTAAAGTAAAGTCAACACTCTACTCAACCAGCCATGATCCTTTACAATAGAACAAATGGATTCCACTAAATTGATCTGTGGTTTTATAACTCTATGACTGCACAAAAAGCCTTTGATCAGTTTTAAATAGCATCAGGATTAAAATACAAAAATAACCCAATCCAGATCAGAGACGGCTAAAGAAGACTACTGGTATTGAGGGTGCAGGTGTAGCTGCTGTTGCTGTCATGGGAGTTTGGATTGTACTTCAAATCAAAGTTGAAATTGGATTTGCTTTGAATTATGGATTTGTTTTATAAAAGCAAATCCATGGAACCTTTATGATAGGAATAGCAAATTGACCAGCAAATAACTAAATTTGTGTACCTGAACCCACTGATCAACCATTATTTGTGGTGGAACCGGTTGCGACACATGGTTTGGATGCATTTTCATAGATCCAAACCCGACAGATGGGTTCCACATCTCCATCCTGATATTAAGATTGGTAGCAAGCACTGAAACTACAGGATTCCCAGGCACTTGCATCTGAACAATGGGTCCAGAATTGTTGTTTCATGCATTAGCAAATTTTCAAGCAAGCACATAAACTAAGGTAAAAAGTATGTAGGATCACCAACTGCAAGCATCTGATGGAAGCTTCCCTTTCTGCCTCCAGAATATTCCTGGAGGTAACGATTTGATATGTCAATATATAACTCAAATCATTCTCAATTTTGATAATAACATATATTATGGGTAAAACCATCACAAAAAAATATAGCTTACCTAAAAGCTATAGAACACCAAATCCCTGATCGCTATTGGAAACAAAATTAAAAAATGAAGATATCATAAGAATTTTACTACTTAGCTTCCAACTGAATTTGATTTAGATGAACTGAGCCTAAAGAATGAAGATATCATAAGAATTCTACTTAATAATTCTCACATTGAAGTAGTGATAATTCTCATAAGAATTTTACTATTTAGCTACCAACATATTCTATTCCATTTTGCATACATTTTAAACTAAGAATAATATGATAATGTTTGTGATTGTATACCAGTAAAATATATCAGTGGTAGTAAGCAACGAGACCAATTTTAGTCCCTTTTCTTTTGAATTCTTATATTAAAAATTTTGACCCATTTTGAACCCATCATTCAGAGCTAATAAAGACATCTGTTTAGACCCAATTTGAACCCTTTTCTTTCGTTGATTGCAAATGTGGAAGTAAACTTGTTTACCAGTAAAATAGACATCAGATAGCTAAATTTTCTGACAATGTGACATGATGCCTTTGTAAACTTTGTGTGATGACCAAAAAGACCCTCATAAATGATGTGTTGCATCCAACAACCAAATATCATGCTTGATACGGTCTTCCTGCACATACAATAAACATTAGCAGTTATAAGCAATGGTTTTAGTGTTTTACATCCAGCAAAGATCTATAACAGAACACATTGCATTAATTTAATCTAAAAGAGTTATGATTCACTCACATACTTCGAGAAATCACCAAGCTCCAGACCTGATAGTCGAATAATCTCTCAAATTAAAGAGTTTATATACTAAATATTATGATACTCCTCTACTACTTCCAACAATGACAGTTTTAACATCCAAAATCTACTGATCTACGCAAAATTGTAGTGTAAATTCTTAAGATCCATGGCAAAAACATATTAAATGGAAGCAATACCTCGAACAAATCAGATAATGATTTAGAATGATGTTTACTTACAGATTTTCTCCGGATTTACTTCAATAGTTATGAAGATCTGGTTCGAACTTGTTGAAAACCGCTAATACAAAACCAAAGCCTTAAAACGTAAAATGAACAACATAAAGTCACATATTTTATGTTTTATTCTAATAAGATCTTAAAGTAACCTGTGTGGCGTAGGGTTCACATCCTCCACTATTTGTAACGACAATGCTCCACCAAGAGTCCTGAAACCTACAAAAATCCAGAACGAAACAAAGTTGTGAACTTGTAAGACCGAACAGAGCACCTAAGATTCAAAATGCCACCGTGACAAAACACCTACAGTGCATAGTGCATAGGGGAGAAATATATGAGTAGACAAACGTGAAGTGATAGAACACGAACCCTAGATGTTATTACATAAAACCTGACGAAAAGAAAATCAAAGAAGCACAGATCTGTCAAAAGGGAGAAGGACAATGAAGATTTAATCGAAAGTTACCTTTGATGGTGTTCTTGAGCTCATGTTTGAAGAATCGCGCGAGAGAGAGAACGATTGATAAAACAAAATCCACAAAAACCCTAGACCGGTAAACTAAAGATCTCAGAGCGATGACCAGGGGTTTGAATTGCACTTTGAATACCCCATTAGGGGTTCTTGTACATCTGAGATCGGTGTCTGCAAATTGAAGAGAGAGAGTGTACCTGCACTTTGAATTGCAATTTTGAATTTGAAGAGAGAAGGCAAAGGTGAAAGTACCGATAAGGTGAAAGTACCGATGTCCTGCAAGCCTGCAAAAGAAAAGTGAAGTTGTCCTTGTGGTTCAAATCGGGACATTTGGTTCATGTGAAACTAAGTTGGTTTGTGTGGAACTGATCATGCTTCACTCTTTTGTACACCATGCATGAAAACTTGTACCTCTTAATTTTTAATTGTACCTTGTGCATAAATAATTGTACATCTTAATTTTTCAACCATTTCATATAATATGCATTATAAGATAGTAGAGATATATGATGTGTCTCTATATAACTTTACTCTTGGGGACTTTTAATTTTGCTTTTCTGAACAAATGTTGAAGCATGAATTGGTGGGCCATACTGCATAACTGATGAGTGGCTACACATGTCTCCCCTTCTGTGTGTTTTAATTTTGTGGTTTGATTTGTAGCCTCCCTTGTAGGTCCCATGAGGTCCCCTCTAAAGCCCCTCCAAAACGACCAAAAACATGCCATCCATAATTTATCTTAACTTTTAATCATGGCTGTAAGCATTATATGCATATTCACTTATGTAAGTATTCATGTTTTTTTTAAGGGGAAGAGAACTATAGTTACGAGATCTCAGGGTACGTTTGTTTAGTTGTTTAACTAAGTCATTGTTGTTGTATTTTTATATTTCTATATTGAGGGTATCATATTTATAAATGACAAGATGATGTTGATCAAGATGATGATCCAGATAATCAAGAAGATGTTACACATGTTCAAGTATCCAAAAAGGTACCTGTATTGTGACGCCCACTCCCAGTCTTGGCTCCAGGAGGGGTCATGTGTCGGATTTACTCATGAACACATGATACAACAGAGATAACTAAGCAGCGGAAATTTAAAAACTGTTTATTTATATATATAACAAGTTACAACAGTAAGGAAGATAACAACATAATCTAATAACTAGATCTTATCTATAGTTATGCCAGTCTACTACCGAGTCATTCTTGATAGCTTGCCCATCTAATCTGCCCTTGCTAGAGCCATTCCCTTGCTACTTTAAACATCACCGATACCTGACATACATGCTTTTAAAGGTCAGCTTATGCTGGTGAGTTCTAAGTATTTAAAACTTTTACCTTTCCTTGAAAGGTTTACCTCAAACATTTGGGCCTCACGGCCCCTTCTTTAAAAACATTTATCAGGTACAAAACATAACAGAGTTATACCAAAACATTTAATCATTCATCCTTTATCAGGTATAAGACATAACAGAATTATACCAAAACATTTAATCATTCATCCTTTATCAGGTATAAGACATAACAGAATTATACCAAAACATTTAAACCTTCAGTATTAAAAATCATTTAATACTCTAAAATACCTTGGGCTTCCGGGACCCATTCTCTGTGCAAATAATCATTACGTATAATAAAGTCATACGAAACATTATAAGCAAAACCTCTTTTTACTAAGCATTGTCTATCCTCTGGGACTACTTTAGTCCCTTTCGGTTGGCCGTCGCCTCCCGACCTCTTGAGTAACCGTCGTTACTCCAATGGCTTCATTTCCACTGCTTGGATTGTACAACCCCCCTCTTACCAGACAATCTGTGCGTAAATTAAAACTTCTTTAAAATAACCCCAAGGGTCATTTCCTTTATCCTCAAAAACTCATTTTCCTCTTTTTAAACTTTCCTTTAAAAGTTTAACTTCTTTATTACCCGTTCATTATAACCTTCCCGAAAAGAGTAATAACAGGTAATAATAACTTTAAAACAGTTATAAGTATTATAACTTTTTCACGTATGTGTATCAACACAAAACAAGTAAAGGCATCTCAAATACTTTTCAAGTAAACAGTTGAATATGTATCATTGCATGTATATCAGCCCGAAAACAATAAAACATTTAAAAGTGGGCTCATAGAACTCACCTTATTCTCTTAAGCAGTTAATTCAGAGAAAACCTCCGCTATGCCTTCTAATTAAACCTAATCGCGTATTGTACGGCGTTAACGCAAGGTTTATTATAATAAACATTTACTATGTTTATTTTAACTCTTTATTAACTTAATAATACTTGGTTATTAAGTTGATTCCTTTTTAAAGGTCAAAATGACCAAAATGCCCTTTAGACCATTATCATTTTCTTTTGTTGATAATATGAAGACACGCATTCCTATAAGTAAATGCTCACTCCGGGATCGTCTAGTGAGAGATGCCATTTCCCAATGGGATTTATGCGACACCCTCGCTTTTGCCAGAAACCCCAGTGTACAGGCGTTTACCCTTCCGGTCCGCGCGAACTTCTAAATATCCGTTTAACTCGGTATTTTAGATGCTTTATCATTTATTCATTTTAACTTCATATATATTTATTATATATATAAACATAGTTCCCTGTCAAAAATCAAGTCTCCATACCCTTCGGATTATTTTATATCAAATAATCATATTTGGAAACCCTAATTTTCCGTTGTTCTCATTTCTTTATCAACTCATTTTTATTCAAAACTGACTTAGGGTATTATCCGTTATAACATTTTATAACATGCTTTAAAATTTCAAAGCTCGGTTCATTACCGTTTACCCAGGTTTGACAATACAGTGTCTAGAAAACCCTAATTTCAATATTAACACTTTAAATATATATTAAACATATTTTAAATATGTTTCAAATATATATATCAAACATTTCCTTAACCTTATAATTAATTTATCATTATCGTTAACCTTTATATTAAATATATATATTTAATATTTAAAATACAATATCTTTTTTAATCAATTTTATTAAATAAATTTGATTAATAATTATATATATTTATTCGTCTTAAATATATATTTATATCATTTAACTTGCTCTATTAATATTTTATATTATTCATGACTGAATTTAAGTCAAATAATAATACTGAATAATATAAGGTGAATACCTCTTGACGGGTCGTGGAACGAGTCCAAAATAACCGAATAATAAAGTTGTCCGATTTGGACAAATAAATAGTCCTTTCCGACTAGTTTCTCGCCACGAGCATTTCCCCGTTGTCGGTTCGTCGTTTGGACCTCGTTACGCCACCGAAATATCGCCCGAAAGTGTAAACGGGTTGACTCGCCGTCCCTTTTTCTAACTTGAATTACGACCACGTTTGTCAACCTTTACCAACCGCCAATCACCGCCACGATTCACCGCCATCACGTGTGTTTAATATAGTTTCCGTCGTCAACCGCTCGTTATCGAAAGATAGCCAAAAGAGGGGACGGTGGTGTCGGGTTTACTGGGTTTTAAACTCGTTTCTTGTTAAAATAAAACTACCATCTTCTCTGTTGAGAGCCATGTTGCCGCCATCTGCCGCCACTGTTCGGCGGTTCACCTCCACCATCACCTTATTCGCCGGAGTTGGCCACTGGCCCGCCGGAACTGTCGGGTTCGCCGGAAAAACGAACGGGGGGGCTGGGTTCATCGGAAAAACAGCAGGTCGTCGGCGTAGGGGCTGCGTCGCCGTCGTCGAGGAATGAGCGGAGCCAGGGGGTTCGCCACTGTCGCAGGTTGGTCGGAGAAGTCGAATGGAAAGGAGAGCTGGGTGCTTTTTGCGGTTGGCTGGAGAAAGAGAAAGGGACGGCTGGGTAGCCGGATTTGGTCGCCGGCAAATCGAGAGAGGGAGGGGGAGTACGGTTTACTCTCTCTCTCACTTTCCTTCTTTTCTCGTTTCTTTTCTTTATAGAAGATGTGTGTGTGTTTTTGAATTGAAAGGTACGTATGTATTTATATACAGAGATAATTCGTACAAATCTTGAAGTGCAAGTGTTTCTTTCATACGTGTATGTATTTTGATGGTACTTTATATTTGTGGTGACAGCACATCACATTTCTTGCTCCTTACGTACAAAATTAATGATATCCGAGCTGAGTCATACAAAGTATCGACACAATAGCTATTTTAGGGTAATGCGGTGTAATATTTAATAAGTAGGTATGCTACCTGGTACTCTGAACTTGTTAAATAATTTAATATTTTACATAAGAATTCCTGAACTTTTAAAATATTACGGGAGTCTAATGAATATAATTATTATATTTATTCTTCGGTTGTAACGCAAACCGGTGAATATTTATTTAATTACGCGGTAAAAGCACGTGTCAAATCGGTGTTACGACCACGGCCGTTTCATAAACCGAATACTTTTTCTTGACTATAATTCTTAATGAATATTATAATAATTATTTATACTTTGCCGAGGCGTTATAATCATCTCGAACGGCTAACCGAATTAATTTCGGTTATTATCGCGTAACAGCAATGGTTACCGATTCTACCGTTTTTCGTGCCGAACATTGCAAATATATTTTATAACGATTATAAATCAAGTATTTAACAATACCTGATATTCTATTTTTGTCTAGGTATTATTTTAGTGATGTTCGTGCTTAGTTACGGTTATTACAAACCGGATCCAAATCACTATTTTGCGTTTTCCCGCTTCGTAATAACTCGGATCTAAGATCCGTCTGCGCCCACGATCTTTATTTTTCGTTATCTATCATATTCTATAATTTCGCCTCTTGACGTTTCCTCGAATGTCGTGTCGAATATTCGTACGCGAATCATGACGTTTCTCTATTATACGTATATATATTATATCACATATATTTCAGCTACTTAACAAATATAGCGCACGTATATAATTTAAGTCATAAAATTTTGGGGTGTTACAACTCTACCCCCTTTAAATAAGGTTTCGTCCTCGAAACCTGCTCAAATTGTGATTTAACTCACAATTGAGATCTTTCATATCTCAGCTTTCTTTCCCGGATCAATCCGGAAACTTTTCTATGCATTTATTGCATTCATATCATATGAACTATCTGGTTCTTAGGCTACGATATCGCAACAAACTTTCTATGACAATCTATCATTTATCTCTATTACCTATAAGGTAATACTTTAACTATTTTATTCTTAAAGTCTTGTTCACAATTTAAATGTGAATCGTATTTTTATAACTTATGCTAGTACTCTTAGGAACGTATCCCTAACGAACAGTCTAGTTAACGATTTAGGAGAATACGTTTATCAAAATAAAGGAGCTTTTCCCTTTTTATCAATCACATACTATTTAGGTGGTGTCATAACTCTTTAGCTATATAGGGTAGCCTGATTATGAATCCCACCGGAATATGCTTCAAATTTCCTAAAGTTGAAATTTATCGCGAAGCTTCTATCATCCAGCTTTAACTTCTTACGTACATTAAACATTTATCCGCATGCTAAAAGATTTGAACTTCTCTTCTGGACATCAATAGTCCCTTAGTCACTTGTTAGTAAGTGATATATATTCATGAATGCTACTGATTCGTTTTCCACAGTGGCCCGTTATATCCACCTGCACAAGACTAATCCTAGTGCCACTTCTGGTTGTACCTCAGGTGTATATATATAGGATGTACCAGCGGTGTATCCACCACACCCATAATACAACTAGAGGTGTACTATTACTAGTCTGATGCAGGACGATATTACTATTCTAACCACAACAAAATCAGTATCATTCATGACTATTTATTACTTACTTAAATAACTAGTTTGGACATCCTGCGTATGATCTCGTTTAATGTTTGCATCTCTTGAGTGTAAACGCTACTGATGCAATTTCTCTCTTCACTGGGCCTAATCGGTAATAATTTTACCGATGCCCAAGTTAATCCGTTCATTACATCATTTCATGTCTGCTACTTATTAGGATTCCAAAAGGACTTGACATCTTCTTAGTCAACCTAATGGTGTTACATCCTTGGAAAGTCTTAGTGGCTTCAGATGTATTAACATAGCCTCTCTCTTTTCCTGATCTTCAGTACTTCCTTCCAATGCTTCATGCATTCTTCACCATCCTTTAGAACTTTAGAATGTCATTCATCGGTAGGCTTAGCCACAAAATTTCTGAGATTGAAGGGGCATTCCTCATTCCAGTTAACATTACTAATATCTTGTAACAATCATTTTGCTTCCGAAAAGCCATTCTCTTTTATTGGCTCACTTTTAATCCTTTAGCTGACGCTAATCTGATCTCAGATCATCTTTGGGGAATCGTTTTGCAGTCTATGCATATCCTTGGCTTCCGTCTTTCTTCTTGGAATTGTTGGGGCATCCTAAGGCGATATTGTTAGAACCTATTTGTTAGCAACACAAACTTATTTTTGTCTTATCATTGTAATTGATACTTGGTTTGTAATTCTCTTTTGATATGTACTTGGAGAACTTTGTATAACTCTTAACGGACTTGATTTCCTCTTAGCGTACTTGTTTGAATGTTATCTTAGCGGACTTGTTTATTCCTAGCGTACTTGTTTGCTTGGAGTATTTGTTAATGTTCATAGCGTACTTCATTTGTTAGTAACGAACTTGTTAGCGTATTTGTTTATGTTAGCGGACTTGTTAATGCTTAGCGTACTAGTTAGCGGACTTGTTTATGCTTAGCGCACTTACTAGCGTACTTGTTAGTGCTTAGCGAACTTGTTAGCGGACTAGTCAATACTTAGCGTACTTGTTAGCGGACTAGATAATACCTAGCGTACTTGTTAGCGGACTTATTGATATCTAGCGAACTTGACATAATGCTTAGCGAACTTGTTTTACTGTTAGGATATTTTGTTGAATTCTAGGTAATGATTGTGTCGTGTCAAACATTCTCCTTGTCCCCAGCACACTAGTAGTATAAATACTACTTGGAAAAACCCTATTGAGCACGCATCAAGGTTTGCCTACTGCAGAGAGCCTCTTGTGTGTGTGTTCTTGGTGTTAGTGTGTGTTTTTGAGTTTTAGAGATCACCCATGGGTGATCGTTGAGGCGAATCCAACCCAAGTCGACCATCACACATGATTTCCGCACTTGTGTGATGAATCGTATGAGAACAAGATGCTCAAATCTGGTCCTGACAATTGGTATCAGAGCCTTGTTCTTCATTTTTGAAGTTTTTCTCAAAATGAAGAAAATCTCATATGAGTTGTCGATTTTGGATGGATTTGCTTGTTGTTTGAGTTGATTCTTGGTAGAAATCACTCAACAAACTCAATGGTGTACTCAGATTTCTGAAAAACTCAAGTTGGAAGGTCCGATTTTTGGATTTCAGCCATGAGCGGCTTAGCGAACTTAAGTAACTTAAGTTCCTGTTCTTGAAAAAAATTTTCAAAATCGTTTTTCTGTTGATTATCTGTTAAAATTAATGATTTTCGAGCATTAGACTATCAAAAACGAACCTAATGGCACTGATTTCTCTCAATAACATCAAGTATTGAAGATTTTAGAGCCCAAAAGTGGTGATTTTTGGCGTTCTTCACATAATGTTACTATTTCATCGATTTAGGTCATTTAGAGTGGTTTTTGGAGCTCGTGACAGTTGAGTAATCTATTCCTACATGAATTCCGAAACTATTGATGATCTTAAACATTGATTTTATCAACATTGATTTTTTGAGTTTGAAATTGCTCAAGAACAAGCTGTTCAAAATTTGGCTAAGTCTGGAAATTTGACTTTTCAAACTTTTTGCTTAAATCTCAGTTTCTAATGACTAATGATGTTTAATATTGTTGGTCTTGTAGGATTTGGGTATTTTTCAAGCTACTTACTACTTTGCAAGCAAGTGAATCGATTGCGACTCGTTCGACCCGTTTGCATCCTCTGCCTCGAAATTGACTTGTGTTGATCATTTCAACATGTCTGATCACTTCACTCCTGCTACTCAAGGCAACAATAGGCCTCCTAAACTCATGGGGGCAAGTGACTTCGATGATTGGAAGGCGAAGTTCCTGTCTTACTTGGAATTCGTTGACTTTGACCTGTTGACTTCTGTAGTCGAAGGTCCTGCTGTGTTTGAAGTGGAAGAGGCTACCACTCCTGGCACTGCAGCTGCTGTTGCTGCCGGTGCTGATCCTCCTCCAAAGAAGATGATTCCCAAACCAAGAAACAAATTGGAAGTTGCTGAAAAGGTTCAATTGAAAACTGACATGCGTGCACTTGGTTGCATTAAGATGGCTATCAATGATGAGTTGCAATACCAAATTTCGTGGTGCCACATCGGCTCATGAAATCTGGGAAGGGTTGGAAAAGAAGTATGAGGGCAACCCGGCTACTAAGGAAAGAAGATTGGATAAGATCAAGTTGGCGTTCAACACGTTCTCTCATAAGCAAGGCGAATCATTTGAAACTCATGTAAATCGTTTCTGTCGCATAATCACTGAGATGATGACAAAGAACATCCGACCTGATAACAGTGCAATCATCAAGAAGATCCTTCACTCCTTTCCTCAAGACTTCGCTTCATATGTGACTTACTTGATCGACAGTAATGATCTTTCTACTGCCGACTATATGGATATGATCGACAAGGTTCGTGAGTATGAAGTTCGAGCCGTTGAGCACAACGGGAAGTCTCTCATGGGTGTGGTTACTGTGAGAAGTTCTTCAACTGCTCCCAATGCTGCGTTCATTGCTCCTGACCTAGATTCCAGTTCTCTGTTCCTGCAAGTCTAAGCCCACATGTCTCTACTTCTGTTCCAGCTGCTCCTCCAACTGAAGCCGTCACTGCTCCCGTCACCGGTCAAACTTCAAATGTGACTTTTGTGCAGCAATCTCCAACTGGTTACTTCGTTCAGCAATCGCCTCCTGCATCCCATCCAAACATGGGCATGGATTCCGACTTATGCAACGCATTTCTAGCTTGCATGAATTCACAGATGTCCGGAAGTCTTGAGTCCATGACCGTCTGTCAAGAAGACCTTGACCAAGTTTCTGCTGATGATCTCGAAGAGATCGACATTAAATGGCAGATGGGCATGATAGCTGCTCGAACTCGAAAATTCTTCAAGAAGACTGGTAGAAAGCTTTTTCAAGCTCCCTCAAGCACCAACATCGGCTTTGACAAGTCAAAAGTGCAATGTTACAACTGTCAAGAAATGGGTCATTTTGCACGTGAATGTCCTAAGCCAAGGACGTGGAACGGGCAATCCAATTCTGGTGGAAGTAACCAAACTCATCAAAAGCAGGGTGGTGGTGTTACCCAATCTTATCAGAAGCAGGGCAGTTCGTCATTCCAGAAGCCACAGAGCACCAGCTCGAATGTCTCTCAACGTGGATCGTCATCTTCTCAACAACCACAAAGATCGGATTAAAGCAGCAAGGTGTTGGTATCGCTTGAAGATTCCAACTATAACTGGACCTCCTCGTCTCAAACTCCGTCTTCTAGCCAGACCAACTATGCTCTTGTAGTGAAGGCA
>JBCNJP010000003.1:37658262-37680121 GCA_039602395.1 Deinandra increscens subsp. villosa | reverse complement strand
ATGATTTCTAAGGATGCCTTGAAACTTAAAAGTCCTCAATAATTTAGTACCATTAATTTATGAAGCGAGGAGATGTTGGGTAGATCTACTGAGGGTTGACAACCCTGCTCCGCGGTACACAAATGTGTAGCCAACCGGTTGGTGGCCGAACGGAGTTCAATATCAGCCTATTTTAGTTGTGGGTCCCATGAGGAACACAACTGGAGGCACAAACCATCGGCAAATGCCGAACTCTGTTACGTCAGCTTTGGTACGAAGTTCCTTAGTGCATGGATACCGGATTAGCTACCCGCGATATCGGTTGACCGCTTTAATCTTTACTTAACTAGTGCATATTCGATTATTCAACACTTGGAAATTGTTTTGCAAAACTATTACTTATTTATACGTTGATACATACGCTTATGAGACCGGGTCGCTGCATGACATGCCCACCGTGAACTCACCAACCGTTAGGTTGACACTTGCGTGGTTTAAACTTTTGCAGATCGCTGAGGAGTATCCGGAGAGGGTTGGCATGGCACGTGAAGACAATTTTTAATTCTATTTAGACTTAATTGGGAATTTAAAACATTGATTTGTAAAGCACGTGGTTAGTGCTAAGACAATACTTTCCGCTGCGTATTTTGAGACTTTATCTTATGAAATGTATTTGGACTTACTCTGATTCGTTTAGTATTAGTAACTAATGGTTGTGGTCCTGGTTTGCTCGCACCCCTTATCGGTATAAACTCCGTTAGTGGTTATTGGGGGTGTGACATAATGCTTAGCGAACTTGTTTTACTGTTAGGATATTTTGTTGAATTCTAGGTAATGATTGTGTCGTGTCAAACATTCTCCTTGTCCCCAGCACACTAGTAGTATAAATACTACTTGAAAAAACCCTATTGAGCACGCATCAAGGTTTGCCTACTGCAGAGAGCCTCTTGTGTGTGTGTTCTTGGTGTTAGTCTGTGTTTTTGAGTTTTAGAGATCACCCATGGGTGATCGTTGAGGCGAATCCAACCCAAGTCGACCATCACACATGATTTCCGCACTTGTGTGATGAATCGTATGAGAACAAGATGCTCAAATCTGGTCCTGACAGATATATTTAATCTAAGGAAATCTTTTGGCTTCTATTGGAGATAACCGGTATAGTGCTTTTACTTCTGGCGTTGTTACTTCTAGTGTTGCTCCTGGCATTGCTCTTGGTGTTGCTGCTTCTGGCGTTGCTTCTGATGTTACTCCTACCGTTGCTTTCGGCGTCGAGTTGATTATGGGACCCCATTTCTTGATCTGACGAGTTGCTCAATGGATTCACTGGTACGTTCTTCGATTTCTTGGTTTTTTCTTTGAGTCAATGGCAAACATCGAGTATGAATTACCTCTTGACCCATGTACTTTCACGTTTTGTAATCTTTACTGCCAAGCCATTACGATTCTTACATATGAAGTTGAGTCTCCTTCTGGTTATAGATAGTTTACGCGTAGCATCCCACGAGCCAATTCATTAAGCGTCTAAATTTTCCATCGTCATCTCTAGCTTGACATTGATCTTAAGAAGAACATTTGTCAAATACTGATTATTTACTCGCATCGGTGCAGTACACTGTGTGACAATTCCTAATATCGAATTCCGACTTCTAAGTTTGCCATTGCTGCTAGTTTCGAATCGTCGGGCTCATCTGCGTATCAACATTTGTCTTGAGGTCGTCTATCTTGATGGTTTTGCATTTGTCCTAAGGAAGATGTAGTCCTAAGCTGTCTAAGGTAGCTTGACTACGGGATTCCTTGACAATGCTTCTCCTATCTTCTTCGAGTAGCTCATCCAATCATCGTGTGCTTTCATCCTGCCATTTTGAAGAAACAACATCTATAAGTTCTTCTTGGTCTACTCTGGACCTCCATACTCCTAAGCTTGTGGATTCTTGATCCAGCTTATGGTAACCTTCGTCATTCTTCTTAACTTTAAATAATTTATGCTTCGAGCCTTCTGGCCTATCACTTATAATGATGGTCTTCTGAAGGTAGCAACGTAGCTTGGAACGTTGTTTCCACTATTCTCGCCTTAGCAATTCTCATTTTTACTTTACCGTGATAGCGTCTATCATGTCTACAGTTTCCTTGTTTAAGGCGACATTTTAGGCTTGTCTACACCTCTTTTCATCTTCAACGGTTCCTGAGTTCTCCAATGCAATTCTTATGGTGACGTTTCTCGCACATCTGGCATATGGGCCTTCTTTGTTCAGAAGCTCCCTTAGCCTTCTTGTGGAATTTGTCGTCATTGTCTTCAAGACCTTCTTCATCCTCGTACCGTTTCCGTTTACCTTTCATCGGGAGTCTATTTCTACCAGAAGGTTCCTCGGGACTAGCTCCACTAGTGGTTGCTTTATTGGACATTCTCCTCGTCAAAGTTTCCGGGAATTGATTAACAATCGATAGCAACGTAATCTTCAATGCTTATGCCACTATTTCTAACATAACGGCTTTCATTTCTTTGCTGAAGGTACTCGTCTTTACTGACATCAGATTTCGTATCGGATGTCCTATTCGCATTCCTATCATGACTATGATTTCTAATCTTCTGATCTTACGATCAAAATAGTCTGACACTTTAGAACTCATGTGACGTGAAGTCTCCAAATTTTGAATTTATGATAATTATATAAGTGCACTTATATAATTATGAAGCTTTCAAAACCCAGTTATTCTCATCACAGTCATCCCTGGTGTTCGTACTATTCCTTTTATTCTTTTACCGGGAATTTTAAAACCGGTCCTTTAAAACTACCTTTCTCTAGGCATTCTTTACAAGTTATTGACCACGTATCTCACTGTCAATCAACCTACCCCACACTAGGCCACACAACAGTTAGAACCTATGATATGTTTATTTGGGTAAAATACCAAATTGCAGTAGCTAATTGCAATCGTGTATTCCCCGTACTTGCATATCCTAAGTTCTACATCCTATGTTCCTCGTGCAACATTTCTCCTATGGGCATGACTATCCTGACTGGCATTTACATTCCCAATCTTACCTTACTTTGTTTACCAAGATTCCTAGTTTAAGTCTAGATACCGTGCTAGTATCTAAATCTCTTAAACCAAGGCTCTGATACCAACTTGTGACGCCCACTCCCAGTCTTGGCTCCAGGAGGGGTCACGTGTCGGATTTACTCATGAACACATGGTACAACAGAGATAACTAAGCAGCGGAAATTTAAAAACTTTTCATTTATATATATAACAAGTTACAACAGTAAGGAAGATAACAACATAATCTAATAACTAGATCTTATCTATAGCTATGCCAGTCTACTACCGAGTCATTCTTGATAGCTTGTCCATCTAATCTGCCCTTGCTAGAGCCATTCCCTTGCTACTTTACACATCACCGATACCTGACATACATGCTTTTAAAGGTCAGCTTATGCTGGTGAGTTCTAAGTATTTAAAACTTTTACCTTTCCTTGAAAGGTTTACCTCAAACATTTGGGCCTCACGGCCCCTTCTTTAAAAACATTTATCAGGTACAAAACATAACAGAGTTATACCAAAACATTTAATCATTCATCCTTTATCAGGTATAAGACATAACAAAATTATACCAAAACATTTAATCATTCATCCTTTATCAGGTATAAGACATAACAGAATTATACCAAAACATTTAAACATTCAGTATTAAAAATCATTTAATACTCTAAAATACCTTGGGCCTCCGGGACCCATCCTCTGTGCAAATAATCATTACGTATAATAAAGTGATACGAAACATTATAAGCAAAACCTCTTTTTACTAAGCATTGTCTATCCTATGGGACTACTTTAGTCCCTTTCGGTTGGCCGTCGCCTCCCGACCTCTTGAGTAACCGTCGTTACTCCAGTGGCTTCATTTCCACTGCCTGGATTGTACAACCCCTCTCTTACCAGACAATCTGTGCTAGATTAAAACTTCTTTAAAATAACCCAAGGGTCATTTCCTTTATCCTAAAAAACTCATTTTCCTCTTTTTAAACTTTCCTTTAAATGTTTAACTTCTTTATTACCCGTTCATTATAACCTTCCCGAAAAGAGTAATAACATGTAATAATAACTTTAAAACAGTTATAAGTATTATAACTTTTTCACGTATGTGTATCAACACAAAACAAGTAAAGGCATCTCAAATACTTTTCAAGTAAACAGTTGAATATGTATCATTGCATGTATATCAGCCCGAAAACATTAAAACATTTAAAACATTTAAAAGTGGGCTCATAGAACTCACCTTATTCTCTTAAGCAGTTAATTCAGAGAAAACCTCCGCTATGCATTCCAATTAAACTTAATCACGTATTGTACGGCGTTAACGTAAGGTTTATTATAATAAACATTTACTATGTTTATTTTAACTCTTTATTAACTTAATAATACTTGGTTATTAAGTTGATTCCTTTTTAAAGGTCAAAATGACCAAAATGCCCTTTAGACCATTATCCTTTTCTTTTGTTGATAATATGAAGACACGCATTCCTATAATTAAATGCTCACTCGAGGATCGTCTAGTGAAAGATGCCATTTCCCAGTTGGGATTTATGCGACACCCTCGCTTTTGCCAGAAACCCTAGTGTACAAGCGTTTACCCTTCCGGTCCGCGCGAACTTTTAAATATCCGTTTAACTCGGTATTTTAGATGCTTTATCATTTATTCATTTTAACTTCATATATATTTATTATATATATATAAACATAGTTCCATGTCAAAAATCAAGTCTCCATACCCTTCGGATTATTTTATATCAAATAATCATATTTGGAAACCCTAATTTTCCGTTGTTCTCATTTCTTTATCAAAACTCATTTTTATTCAAAACTGGCTTAGGATATTATCCGTTATAATATTTTATAACATGCTTTAAAATTTCAAAGCTCGGTTCATTACCGTTTACCCGGGTTTGACAATACAGTGTCTAGAAAACCCTAATTTCAATATTAACACTTTAAATATATATTAAACATATTTAAAATATGTTTCAAAAATATATATTAAACATTTTCTTAACCTGATAATTAATTTATCATTATCGTTAACCTTTATATTAAATATATATATTTAATATTTGGAAAATTGGATTCTAATAATACAAGTTATTCCTATTTGGCTGAGAATAATACGAATTAACAAAATTGCCCACAATAATACAAGTTATTCAGGTATTGGCCCATAATGATATGCCGTCTGTTTTTTTTTAACGGGGTTAAATATCCGCCTACGTGGCAGATGATGTGGCAAGCCACGCAGGGGTAAAGGCTTGCCACATCATTTGCCACGTAGGCGGATATTTAACCCCGTTAAAAAAAAAGACAGCGTATCATTATGGGCCAATACCTGAATAACTGGTATTATTGTGGGCAATTTCGTTAATTCGTATTATTCTCGGCCAAATGGAAATAACTTGTACTATTAGAATCCAATTTTCCTTAATATTTAAATACAATATCCTTTTTAATCAATTTTATTAAATAAATTTGATTAATAATTATATATATTTATTCGTCTTAAATATATATTTATATCATTTAACTTGCTCTATTAATATTTTATATTATTCATGACTAAATTTTAGTCAAATAATAATACTGAATAATATAAGGTGAATACCTCTTTACGGGTCGTGAAACGAGTCCAAAATAACCGAATAATAAAGTTGTCCGATTTGGACAAATAAATAGTCATTTCCGACTAGTTTCTCACCACGAGCATTTGTAACAGCCCAGACCCGTCGCACCAAGATATTGTCCGCTTTGGCAGCCGGCATGCCCTCAGGCATCCGCCCCTCACGGTTTTAAAACGCGTCTTGGTAGGGGAGGTATCCACACCCTTATAAAGGCATGCTTAGTTCCCCTCCCCACCAATGTGGGATGTTACAATCCTCCCCCCTTAGGGGACCAGCGTCCTCGCTGGCACACTGGCCGACGACCGGCTCTGATACCAATCTGTCACACCCCCAATTTCCACTAACGGAGCTTAACCGTGTGGGGTGTGAACCAGACCAGGACCCAAGTCATTAGTTACATCAAACATAAGTTTAGGGTTCAAAATGTAAATATATTTCCAAACGGGAAATATCAAACAGAGTTAATGTTTAGCGGAAGCTCATAAAAGTCAAGTTGCGCAAGCAAGCGCCTGATAAGTAAATACCAGTTCAAGTTGAAAAGATTTGAAAACCAATTCCCAAGATAAAAGGTTTTAGTCAACGTACGTGCCCAAAAATCAGATTCTCCTAGCGTCCTGCAAAGCATGCATAAGAGCAAGTGTCAACTAATGTTGGTGAGTTCACATAAGTATAACTAGTATAGTTATGCAGTACGAATACAACAGTTTTTATTCGTATATAAGCATGTATATTAACAGTACAATCCATATCGTAGGTAGCGAGCCTAAGTTCATGTCACTAAAACGTTCGCAACCGAAGCTGACCAATTAGTTGTAGGAATAATTCCTTACGTGGTTTGCCTTCCCCGTGTCTTCTCGATCACGGTAAGTTAGGCTGACATTGTCCTCAGTCCGACCGCCAGTCGGGTGGTGCATCTCGTGCCCGCTGAGTGGGGTTTGTCAGACCCCAGTAGTACTACCCAATATCCCCTCGCTATTTGCTATTAACGGTTCGATAAGTAAGGACTTTCAAAGATAAAGCATTTTACGTGAACATGTGATATATACTGGATTTCTACTTTAATCATACATGGTAGTTGTTGTGTTATCACCCTAACCCGGGTGTAACGTGTTTGCGTGTGTTATCGTCCACAACCTTTACGTTACGTCCGGTTTTGGACGATAACACACGCAAACACGTTACACCCGGGTTAGGGTGATAACACAACAACTACCATGTATGATTAAAGTAGAAATCCAGTATATATCACATGTTCACGTAAAATGCTTTATCTTTGAAAGTCCTTACTTATCGAACCGTTAATAGCAAATAGCGAGGGGATATTGGGTAGTACTACTGGGGTCTGACAAACCCCACTCAGCGGGCACGAGATGCACCACCCGACTGGCGGTCGGACTGAGGACAATGTCAGCCTAACTTACCGTGATCGAGAAGACACGGGGAAGGCAAACCACGTAAGGAATTATTCCTACAACTAATTGGTCAGCTTCGGTTGCGAACGTTTTAGTGACATGAACTTAGGCTCGCTACCTACGATATGGATTGTACTGTTAATATACATGCTTATATACGAATAAAAACTGTTGTATTCGTACTGCATAACTATACTAGTTATACTTATGTGCTTATGTGAACTCACCAACATTAGTTGACACTTGCTCTTATGCATGCTTTGCAGGACGCTAGGAGAATCTGATTTTTGGGCACGTACGTTGACTAAAACCTTTTATCTTGGGAATTGGTTTTCAAATCTTTTCAACTTGAACTGGTATTTACTTATCAGGCGCTTGCTTGCGCAACTTAACTTTTATGAGCTTCCGCTAAACATTAACTCTGTTTGATATTTCCCGTTTGGAAATATATTTACATTTTGAACCCTAAACTTATGTTTGATGTAACTAATGACTTGGGTCCTGGTCTGGTTCACACCCCACACGGTTAAGCTCCGTTAGTGGAAATTGGGGGTGTGACAGCATTTCCCCATTGTCGGTTCGTCGTTTGGACCTCGTTACGCCACCGAAATTTCGTCCGAAAGTGTAAACGGGTTGACTCGTCGTCCCTTTTTCTAACTTGAATTACAACCACCTTTGTCCACCTTTACCAACCGCCAATCACCGCCACGATTCACCGCCATCACGTGTGTTTAATATAGTTTCCGTCGTCAACCGTCGTCAACCGCTCGTTATCGAAAGCTAACCAAAAGAGGGGACGGTGGTGTCGGGTTTACTGGGTTTTAAACTCGTTTCTTGTTAAAATAAAACTACCATCTTCTCCGTTGAGAGCCATGTTGCCGCCATCTGCCGCCACTGTTCGTAGGTTCACCACCACCATCACCTTATTTGCCGGAGTTGGCCACTGGCCCGCCGGAACTGTCGGGTTCGCCGGAAAAACGAACGGGGGGGGGGGGGTGGGCTCATCGGAAAAACAGCAGGTCGCCGGCGTAGGGGCTGTGTTGCCGTCGTCCAGGAATGAGCGGAGCCAGGGGGTTCGCCACTATCGCAGGTTGGTCGGAGAAGTCGAACAGAAAGGAGAGCTGGGTGCTTCTTGCGGTTGGCTGGAGAAAGAGAAAGGGACGGCTGGGTAGCCGGATTTGGTCGCCGGCAAATCGAGAGAGGGAGGGGGAGTACGGTTTACTCTCTCTCTCTCTACTTTCCTTCTTTTCTCATTTCTTTTCTTTACTGAAGATGTGTGTGTGTTTTTGAATTGATGGGTACGTATGTATTTATATACAGAGATAATTCGTACAAATCTTGAAGTGCAAGTGTTTCTTTCATACGTGTATGTATTTTGATGGTACTTTATATTTGTGGTGACAGCACATCACATTTCTTGCTCCTTACGTACAAAATTAAAGATATCCGATCTGAGTCATACAAAGTATCGACACAATAGCTATTTTAGGGTAATGCGGTGTAATATTTAATAAGTAGGTATGCTACCTGGTACTCTTAACTTGTTAAATAATTTAATATTTTACATAAAAATTTCTGAACTTTTAAAATATTACGGGAGTCTAATGAATATAATTATTATATTTATTCTTCGGTTGTAACATAAACCGGTGAATATTTATTTAATTACGTGGTAAAAGCACGTGTCAAATCGGTGTTACGACCACGGCCGTTTCATAAACCGAATACTTTTTCTTGACTGTAATTCTTAATGAATATTATAATAATTATTTATACTTTGCCGAGGCGTTATAATCATCTCGAACGGCTAACCGAATTAATTTCGGTTATTATCGCGTAACAGCAATGGTTACCGATTCTACAGTTTTTCGTGCCGAACATTGCAAATATATTTTATAACAATAAATCAAGTATTTAACAATACCCGATATTCTATTTTTGTCTCGGTATTATTTTAGTGATGTTCGTCTTTAGTTACGGTTTATTACAAACCGGACCCAAATCACTATTTTGCGTTTTCCCGCTTCGTCATAACTCGGATCTAAGATCCGTTTACGCCCACGATCTTTATTTTTCGTTATCTATCATATTCTATAAATTCGCCTCTTGACGTTTCCTCAAATGTCGTGTAGAATATTCGTACGCGAATCGTGACGTTTCTCTATTATACGTATATATATTATATCACATATATTTCAGCTACTTGTATATAATTTAAGTCATAAAATTTTGGGGTGTTACTTGTATACCCTAAAATTATTTTATATACTTATTTGTTCTAATAAAAATGAGTTTGTTTTGTATAGAAACATCGTCCACAGTATATTGCACCATTGTCCATGAATAAATCATCGAGAACACATCGAGTGATTGCTCCAAAGGTCTCTGAAAAGTTTACATCCAATTCAAATGCAACGAAAGAGAATCAATCTAGAGCAACACTTACAAGGGTGAAATAATCTCAAGGAATAAAGGGTCACACAAGCAAAAGGAGGTATTCAAACAAAATGTGACAAATCCTAAAGGAGGAGCAAAGAGAGGGATGGCTCTTATTGACGAGGATGATGACGAGTGTGATGAGATATTTCCAGGTATTGTTTAATAGATATAAAATTTATTTAATTAATATTATCTTTTATATTAATCTCCTCTACGTTGTTAGATGTTAATGGAATAGCTATGGAAATAGATGGTTTAAGAGATGATATGAATGACGAGGATATTATGAGATATCAGGGTACTTTTGTTTAGTTGTTTAACTAAGTCATTGTTTGTTGTATATTTATATTTCTATATTGATGGTATTTGTTGGAACATCCAAGATATTCCAGTTTAGTCCGTTGACTAAGTTAAGATGACAATATTCAATGATCGATTCTAAACGGGTCAAGTATCTGAAACATGAAGATTCCAAGGATCTAACATATTCTCTGAGGTTGAAGTTCTGTACTTGAGTGATAGAAGATTGGCAGATGACTAAAGAAATCAAGATATTCGATGTACATGAAGTCCAGGCTGTTATGGGCGTCTTTATGGTTAAGTGTTGAAGGTGAACGACCAGCTTATTGTTCGGCCTAAACTACCAGCTTAATTTTGGCCTTAAAGATCAGCCTAAAATTTTGGCCTTAAAGATCAGCCTAGAATTTTGGCCTTAAAGATCAGCCTAGAATTTTGGCCTTAAAGATCAGCCTAGGTTTGGTCTTAACGACCTGACCTGGTTTTGGTCTTAAAGACCAGACCTAGTTTTGGTCTTAACGACTTGGCTGAAATAAACCTTAACGATCAGGCTGTCTGATGAATCTTTCAGTGTTCAAGCCAATTTATTCATGTCAACGTCATGTCAACTTCAACAACACTCAAGATGACACGCGAGTAGAGATTTAGCCGAGCCGACTCAGCGGGTCATTTACCTCAAACGCAGCTTATTTTGTTTAAATTTGTTTTACTCCTTGTTGTTGCTATATATAGAACACTTTAGGTTATTTGAGAGGTCAGATGATATTGTGGTGAGGTGCTAAGTGTGTTTTCCATGGTGTAATCTTCCAATTTTTTTCTCAAATTCTTGTAATCCATTGTGAACTTGAATATAGCAATAAACATTGAGAATTTAAAGATTGTTCTTGTGTTCATCATTGATTGTGTGATTGAGCTTCTTGATCAAACTAGGATTCCGCCGTGTTTGATCTCGTACTTGTGAAATTCTCGGATCTAAGAGGACTTAACTGTACTTATAAATGATAAGACGATGTTGATCAAAATGGTGAATATGAAGACATGGATGACATGCCGATTCTAAATAAAGAAAATGAGATACAAATGGATGATAGTGACAAACATTTGGAAAATGAGGACAATGTACTAGTTCAAGAACAATTACGAGACTATGAATCAGAAAAAACAATAGGTTCGATTTAACTACTTAAACCAAGTTTTATCCTTGTTATTGATTAGTTATATATTTTTTGTGGGTTATTGGAATTTAGAAGTTTCTAAACTTAAGAGTAGAGGACCAACAGTGTTTCAGGGTGTTCACATGCGGAAAGTCAATGAGTGTGAGGTCATTATATGTAATGAATTTGGATAGCCTATTGGACTAGTAACAGAGGAGAAGGACATAGTAGGGCAGTTCTCTCGATTTTTTGGTACAATAGCTCGTAATCATGATTACGCACCATTGAACCACATATCATGGCACAATGTACCACATAAAGATAAGATATGGAAGTATGTCCTGGTAAGGTTTTTTACATAGTTTTGTTCCTTTCATTTCTTAAGCTTTTATTTTTATTAATATTTTAAACCTTTTTAAAAGAAAAATACGATGTCCCCGATGCTGCTAGAAGTTGGGTTTTAAAGACCATTGGAAATGATTATAAGGTACACACATGTAGGATCAAAAAGAAGCACTTCTATTGATTTAAGGACAACAAAACCCGATGGAAGAACCGGCCTAAAAGAATTCCAGCACACGACTTCTCCCAATTATTAAGTTTATGGAATAATAAAACTGTGGCGGTAAAATTTTAAAAAGAATTATGTATTACTACCATTCGTTATTGAAAAATGTCTCTTGTTGTAAGCTAAGTTGTATATGTATTGTCTGTGCAGAAACGATGTTTGCGAGCTAAGGAAGTACGGATGTCTCAGAAAAATATGCACACTGCTGGTCCCAAAAGTTTTGCTAGGATTCGTGAGGAGATGGTACTTTTTCTCATGATTTTGTGAATTTATTATTACATATGTTGATTCTTTTTATTAATACATTTGTTATCGTGAATACAGAAAAATGAAGACCCAAACAAGGAATTACCAACATTAACAAAAATGTTTGAACGCACACGTAAAAGGATAGAAGGTCACACTTATATTGATACTTATGAAAACACAGCAAAGAAAATTGTGAGTTGTTATCCCAACGCCATAACTTGTTTTTGTTTTCTTACAGTAAATTTGTTTTAGTAGTCATGTTGTTTAGTTATAATATTTTTTTTATTCTTTCTTTTTAACTATACTGAAGGAACAAATGAAGAACCACCAACCTTCTCTAGATGGAAGTGAACCGGTAGATCCTTTTATAGTTGTAATGAAAAAAGAGAAGAATGGGTATCGTCGACTTTATGGTAGAGGCGTTACAAGTAAATTACTTAAAAAAGTTGATGGTGTTGATACATCATACATGATTCCCGGCGGTCTTATGGAATCATTCAAAGAAAGTGCTATGAAATCATTCAAAGAAAGTGTTGAAGTTGAAAGAAACCAATTACTTGAAATGCGTAAAGAGATCGAAGATGATCATAAGAGGAAGAAGGCAGAGTTAGAAACAATGAAGCAAGACATTGAAGACCAACGAAAAGCCTTGGAAGATACAATAAAGAAACTAATGGGACAGTCACCCGCTTGAAGGTCGAGGGTCTCTATCATAATTACGAGTTTAAAGTTGCTTTTTATGATTTTATTTAACTTATGTGGGTTGATTTTTTTGTCGAGTTTGGACATATGTTAAAGTACATCTTTATATTATCTATGCTATTTTTGCTTTTACGTAATTTGGATAGCAATTGTAAAGCTTATAATTAATAACAATAATACAAAGTTGCATTTGAGTGTTAAAAACGTTACATTTGTTGTAGATAAAAATGTAAAAGAAAAATGTTGCATATAATGGAAAAAATTGTTGCATTTATATACTAAAATGCATTCTTGGTTGCATTTAATCTAAATACAACAACAACAACAACAACAACAACAACAACAACATACCCAGTGAAATCCCACCCAAAGGGTAGGGTCTGGGGAGGGTGGGAGGATGACAAACCTTACCTTTAACCCGAGGGATAGATTTGAGTCTAAATAAGGTTACATTTTTATACTATAAATAAAATAGTGGTTGCATTTAAGTCCAAAAAATGTTGCATTTTCATAAAAAAAAAACATAATAAAGGTTGCATTTGTAACTACAAAAAGTTACAATAGAAAGTTAATAAATAGTTACATAATAATGTATAAAAGTTGCATCCTAAAAAAGTTGCGTTTGAATATAAATGCAACACTTATGAAAAATGTTACATTATCTAAAAAAAGTCGCATTAGGTCTAATGCAACTCCGCCTAATGCAGCCTCTGATAAAAAGTTGCTTCAGGCTTAATGCATCATTTTTAGGGCTTAATGCAACATTTTATTGGGGTTGCAATAGGCTCATTTTGTTGTAGTGTAACTGCAATTCCAACCCACAGGTACACTAAGACTCGATAAAACCTAACAAACAAATTTACGAACCTTAAGTCTTCCGATTTTAGGCTACAACTTTAAGAGATTAGAGAATAAGCCAAAGACAATGTTTATATATATATATATATATATATATATGTGTGTGTGTGTGTGTGTATTATATACTAAATAAATGTGTATAAATATGGGCAGGTACCTGACAAAAAGTTTCGATTCGGAAGATCCTCATCCAAATTCGAAAGCCAAGAGAGCAAGAATGAGAAATCAAGCAGGTCAAGCAAGGGCAAGAAAGCTGAGGAAGGACCTAGTGTCACACCCCGACCAACGGCGGAACATGTCCGGGCTCGATGATTGTCCAGATGCACACAACGCTATTTATGTTGCGATATTCTTAATCGGCCCATTTCATATAATCATAAGTAAATTGATACAATACAAACAAATAACATCAATACGATACAATTAAATTAATCAATTAGGTCACGCTAGGTCCACATGCAATCCTATAGTGATATCATCAAGATCAGCACAATCACACAGCAAAGCCTGCAGCATGTACAAAGTAAGGTCAACTACGAATAGTTTGTGAGTAATCATAGGTTTATATAGATATACGATCATAGCTTGAACATGCGAACCAATGTTAAATCAATGAACACGGGTATAGCAAACAAATAATGAACTAAAGCACATGGGGGTCGACATAACCCAATCCCTCGGCATTTAGGCTTTCAATCACAAGGCACCACACGCGAGGCAGGCCAAGTGGGTTGCCAGACCAACGGATCCATTATTGTAACCCCGGCTCAAATAAGTTAATGGGATACGTCTATGAACATGAACATGAACATGAGCAACACACAATAGTACAACACACACAACATAATCCATAGCAATGATCCAAACAAGTTCACATATACAAGGCACATAGATCAAACACAATATTCGCATGCATTTTGTAAATGTAATAATTTTATGAACATGAACATGGGTTTATACGGTACATGTTGCACCCCATAACTTAAAAAGAAAAGGGACTATGATACTTACCTGATATGGAGACACAACGGAAAGAATGACACCCTGACTCGAGACGAATAAACTCGAAGGCACAATCGACAACTAAACCAATAGGGAAGAATAAACGAATAAATAAATAATTAATTAAATAAATAGATAAATAAATAGATAATTGAATTTTCGCGACTCGGCGACTCGATGGAGATATAATTTGGTGACTTACATACGTTTAATGTCGAAGCGTCGGCTTATTCGAAAGCTGACTACAAAACAAAAACTGATTATAATGAATATGTATTTTTATGATTTATTAAAATCATTATATTACAAAAGTCAAATTTTATCCAAACCGAGGGTCTTTTAGTCTTCTGGCCCATAAATTTTAAATAATAGCAATTTAAACATATTCTTGACTTAACTCTAGCTTTTTAGAATTTGCGTTTTATATTTTTAAGCAAAAACGATTTACTGAGTTTTAATAAATACAATGCGGTTATGATTACCAAATTAATATATAAATCACTCATTTTTTAATTATATGACCTTTTAGGAATAGCGATAACATAGACTCTCGATAAACGGGTTCAATTAGTGAATAAAGTTATTAGAAAGGGTACAAGATAAAAGAACACAGTATACCTTTCGGTTGGTTATTGAACCCGGACCCGGTTAACCGTAAACCGCAACTTGCTTGATTTCAACGAATAAATAGTCCATTCCAATTAATTTTTCACCATCAACAAGAATCCGACATTAGTTTCTAGGTTTGACCTCGTTTGACCTGACATATTAGCTGACCAGAATTATTGACTGAGTCGACTCACTGACTCGGTCCGAGTTAAATCATTTTTATATAAATTTTGCATCCATACACTACTAGTAGCAACACAAGACAAACACACATTAATATCGCCAAAATAAACAGCTTCGGCGGCCAGAGGCCGTGGTTAAAGCCGAAAGAATCACCACCACTATGAATACCCACAATAATACTACCAAATCACCATGAAACCAGATCTGAATAAACATGTCACACCCTCAAATTTCCACGTGCGGGGTTTATACCGCGAGGCGGGTGACAAACCAGGATCCGAGTCATTAGTCATACCAAACCATAAAAACACACCAAAATAATTCAAGAAGTACGGAAGCGTAAAGGTAAGTGAAAGTGTTGCGCAAAACACGCGCCCTCAAACCAAACACGAAAGTAAACTCAAACATAAAAGTTGAAATGCAATCAAAATGTTCAAACTTTCATGCAATGTGCGTCCTAGCGTGCTCGTACCTCAAAGACCTGTGAAAGACATGCTATGTAGGTCAGTGCAAGGCTGGTGAGTTCATAAATGTCAATGCAAGAAAAATAAATGTTTGTAAAGATGTGTGTGCCATGGTAATCATAATAGTAATTGTAGCTAGCAAGGCCAATAACACTATCACTATGTGGTTCGCAACCGAAGCGTGACTGTTTATGTTTGTAATGCCTTCCACCATCGCCTAACACAGACGATGATAATACTGTCTAGGCTAATATTACACCCATTCGACATCATGTCGAGTTAGAGCTACTAACACGGGTGGGGTTTGTCAAACCCAGTAGTACTACCAAAGATTACCTCGCTTTCTCATAAACTAACGGTTCGAAATGTAAGGACTTGTAATTCGTGATATATGTTCACACATACATGATCAGCTATATAATTATATTACCTGTACTGTTTGTAACATGCTCTTTTCTCCAAATGAAATACTCAGAGAAAAATGTTCGAGAACTCACCTTTGGGAGCTCGCTAAGAAAGTTTAATGAAAGTGTTGATGAATCCCTACGAATCACCTATATGTTTGTAACTGTGTAAGACTACTATGTATGAATGACTGTACTAACTCAATCGAACTTGACGACTCGTTGGTGACTTGTTAACAATTGAGTTTGTTTGATTGGTTAAACTTTTCCAATTATAACAGGTAAGCACATGTTACGTTTCTAATATGTACCCTAATCATCTCAAAGCGGTAACAAGAAGCACATACGATTTCTACGTTTAAGCATGCTTCGTAACAAAGTGTCCTAAATTAATCATGCAAGTTAAGTACACACTTTAATAATTTTTAAATCACACCACTCATATATTTCGGGCAATGATTTCCCATTTACATGTGTTAGATACGCACAAAATCTTTAATGAACTAACTGGATTAACACGATATCTAAGATTTTGAATGTATATCCTCCTTTAACATGCAATATACATTGTGGTGACAATAAGATCATTTAGTTAAAATAAATAAGAAAGTCATAAAAATTTAAAAGTGTAGCTATATATTTTTGGGTGTCATGCTTTGGTTCAAGAGTAACACTTTTCATGGAACATAACCCCTAACTACTCACCAATTTGTAATACATGTAATACTAACAAAAAATAAGCAGAAAAATGAATAAAAATCAGAAACCGTCGGGCGCTGGGTTTGAACCCGCAACCCTCCAGTCTCAAGCAAGAAGTCTAACCACCAGGGAAGTTTCCAATTTGACAATTTAATCCAGTTCCCATTTTATTTACCCACTTGCATTCTGGTGTTTTTCCTTATTAATGAAACAGAATGTAAAAAAGAAATAAAATTTGCAATGTACTAGGCTCGAACCCTGGACAGCCCAGTAACAACCAAAGGTTGTAACCACTAGGCTAGTTTCTAGTTTGATGATTTATTTCAGTTCCCAGTTTACTTAACCAATTACATTGGTGTGTCATCTCATTATCCATGAAACAGAATTTTTTAAAAATAAAAGGAATTGCAGTGCACTGGGTTCGAGCCTGGGACCCTTAACTCCCCTTCGAACATCCCAACCACAGGCCACATTCCGATTTTATTATATACCCAGATCTGATTAGATTTAACTAGTTTTGTTCGCCCATCTTCTTCACAAAAACTAAACATTGATCGACAGGCCTCCTATGGTGACCCAGCGCTCAATCCGTCCCACCCCAGCAACCCAAAACATTACCCCACATCCGTTGGAACTGAGATAAAGCATCTAGAACATATAGGAAACCATTTGAAAATAAAATACATGAACAAATAAACACTATGAGAGATCACGTATTTTTTTCTTTTCTTGCCGAACTAGTGAGTTAAGATGATTTACACATGAACTTCATAACATCACTAAATCCTAACAAGAGTAGCAGATAGTGCATATACCACGGTATCATGAATGAATAGACTTAGACCTATCACAAGGCAGAAGAAGAAATCGAGGGCGATATAGAAGGTTTACCTTCGATCGCTCGAACTGTGTTTGATTTCGGGACTTGCGGTGGACTGATGGGATCGACCAGCAGCCTTTAGGGACCTTCACAATGGTGTAGCACAGCAGCAACTGCTGTGTTCGTCAAGTAAGAGAGTAGAAGAGGGGGAAATCGATCGTAAAGGGTGGAGGTTTAGTCATATAAGAAGGGAACGAGGAGATTAACGTGGGGTTTTGGGATATCTTTGCTGAATTCGTGGATATTAGTTAGGTGTTAATCCATATACCAAATTTTAAGAAAAGACAAGGAAGCCCCTAGAAAGTTTAGTTAAGTCACAAAAAGTCCTCTAAGGTTCGAACCTTTGCAATGTTTGATTATTTTAGTACTTAGTAAATTCGTCACCAACGTTTAGGACCGACTCGACTCGTACGCGATTGTTCGTGGACTCGTTGACACGTCTAGGAACTCTACTCTAATAAACGATGTGTGAATGCGTGTAGTGTATGTTTAAAATAATGATTGCTTGAGTTTGTTCAGAAAATCACCTGAATTTGCCGGGTGTCATATCATCCCCTTGTTGAAGAAATTTTCGTCCCAAAAATCAAGATCGTTGCTTATTCGCTAGACACAAAGAAAAAATAAAATTTCCAGTTGTCACATCATCCCCTTGTTGAAGAAAATTTCGACCCGAAATTTAGTTCGTACCTCTGCTCATAATTGCTTGTTTGTCGAAAAGTTGTGGGTATTTCTTTCGCATTTGATCTTCGCGTTCCCAGGTGAACTCTGGTCCACGTTTCGAGTTCCAACGAACTCGAATTATCGGGATCTTACTACTTTTGAGCGTCTTGACCTCGCGATCCATGATTTCGACCAGTTCCTCGATAAAGCGCAACTGTTCATCGACTTGGATCTCGTCTAGTGGTACTACTAGACTTTCATCTGATAGACACCTCTTCAGTTTGACACATGAAAGACGTTGTGCACCCCGCGTAATTTCTCTGGTAAGTTTAGTTTGTATGCTACCGGGCCAACTTCGGCGACATTTTCGAATGGTCCAATGTAGCGTGGGTTCAGTTTGCCACGTTTGCCAAAGCGTATGACACCTTTCCAAGGTGACACTTTTAAAAGAACTCTGTCACCAACTTCAAACTTAAGTGGTTTTCATCTTTTGTCTGCGTAACTCTTTTGATGGTCCCTAGCCGCCTTCATCCGGTTTCTGATCTGTACGATCCTCTCTGATGTCTCGAGTACCAGTTCTGGGCCGGTAAGTTGGCTATCCCCAACTTCCGTCCAGCAGATAGGTGATCGGCACTTCCTCCCGTACAGTGCCTCAAATGGTGCTGCTTGAATGCTCGTGTGATAGCTGTTGTTGTAAGAGAACTCCACTAGGGGTAAGTGAGTCTCCCAACTGTTCTCGAAATCTATAACACATGCTCTCAGCATGTCCTCAAGTGTTTGAATAGTTCGCTCACTTTGGCCATCCATTTAAGGGTGGTATGCCGAGCTCATATCAAGTCGTGTACCCAACCTTTTATGCAGTGGTCTCCATAAGTGGGAGGTAATCTGAGATAATGGAGATTGGCACCCCGTGCCAAGATACGATTTCTTTTACGTAAATCTTAGCGAGCTTATCCGTCTTGTATTCTTCCTTGATGGCCACTAAATGTGCGGACTTTTTTAGTCTATCAACAATCACCCAGATAGTGTCACAACCACTAGAGGTCTTTGGTAACTTTGTAATAAAGTCCATTGATATGTGTTCCCACTTCCACTCAGGAATTTCTAGTTGTTGGAGTAGCCCCGATGGTTTCTAAAAGTGCGTGAGCGTGTAGATCTTCTACTTAGTCGTATAGAAATCAATGTAAACGAGCAAAACACAGAGAGTAAATCAACCAGTGATTAAAAACAAAATCTAACCACACCATCGTACTCGGAATCATTAAACCTACCTAGAACCAGTCTCTAAATGTCCAAACAAGTCGTAAATCGAAAATTTGAAATTTGGGCAGCAGTTCGGTGCAAGTTCGGAGTAAACCGAGAAATATGACCCCCGAACCTCAAGTTTGGACTATTTATAGCCTCGAGACGTTCGGACCTCTGAACGCCCTCCTAACTCCTGTTTCGGACCAACAGTCCCACCGAACTCTCTCCGAACCTTACCTTCGGTGCCTCCAAACCTTGTCCGAATTTGGACTTCGGACGCTCCGAACTCCTGGTTCGGACGTCCGAACTTCAGATTTGGACAATTTCAAAAATTTCAATTAAACCCCTGATTTCGATGAATTTTCAAACTGAACCCCGAAAGTTTAGAATTTATCAATTTACTTCAAACTTTGTTCAATTCAACGATGAGTTTTATGAAAACAAATTCGTTTGGTTGTTTCCAGCATAAGATTGAAATTTTCACTAACGATTGATCGAAAATAGAACAGAATCAAAATCTTTTTGATTTTTATAAAATTTTCAAACACGCCAAAAATCTTTTTGAATTTTTACAAATGTATACTAAAACACGCCTAATTTTTTTTTGTAATTTTCAGATATTCAAGCAATAAACCAAACAGAAATGAAATAACCAAATTAAGGACTAATATAACTTAAATGTTTTTGCGAGAAAGATCCAGACGCGAGATCATATCAGCTAATGTGCATCAGACACACTTCAATTTCATTTTTAATTAGCATGCAAGTCAAGTTGATAGCAAATACAACTTTTCAGTTTATTTCAGTTTGGGCAGATCAATTTTTATAGCTTTCTGATATGTTAAGGTATGATTTAGCATCCATTGATAATATGATAGCCCACACAATCAGAAATACCGGTAATCTGGCTTATTCTATTTTTGTATTTTACAGAATCTGATTTCCACCGAGATTTATCGTCCATGGTGTTTCATGCAAAAATAAAGCAGAACCCTAAACAAACAACAATCAGGTCGGCCGGTAGGCACACAGAGAAAGTCCGATTGTTTAGGAAAATAAAAAATAGAAAATAAAGCAGAAATTGTATAACCCAACAACAATCAGGCCGGTGATCTCACACACGCAGAGAAAGTCCGATGAGTTATACGAAATACCAAAGAAAATAAAGCAGAATGTCAAACGAACACCAATCAGGTCGATCTTTCGATACGCAGAGAAAGGCCGATCGTTTGACAAAATAAAGAAAATCAAACAAGTTTAAATTTTTGCAAAAAGAAAGCATCTATACACCAGAACATCTCTTATTGTGTTTTTGCTTTTTCATTTTATTTAATGCCAAGATCACACAACACCCGTCATGATGTGCCTCACACTTAATCAAGCAGATTTTTATGTTTATATCATACTAGCATATATCAGATTTGCCCTTACGCATTTAACTAACTAAACAAGTACCTACAGCTTTTCATTTTTACTTTATCCGTGGTTGATAACACACGCCTATGTAATATCACTTCTCGCTTGGTCGGATCAATTTCTCAAATTTTTGATTTTTCCATTTTTTATGCTTTTTGCATTTTTCTAATTTTTTATATTTTCTGATTTTCTCCCCATAAAATACAAAACACTCTATTTTTGGATTTTTGATAAAAAGAAAAGAAAAACAGACAACAAAAGTAAAAATGATCAACCGAAAGTTACTCAACAAGTAACTTTTGTATGCCGTTGATCTGCAAAAGATAACGAAAGCGGGTTTTGTCAAAAGCTTTCGTAAAAAGATCCGCTTTTTGAAAGTCAGTATGGATCTTTTGCCGATCAATCAAGTGTTTTTCAAAACAATCACGTTTGAAGTGATATCGGATGTCAAAATATTTTGTTTTAGAGTGGTGAACGGGGTTTTTAATTATGCATATGGCAGCCGAGTTATCTATATATATGGAGTAGTAAGAAACTTCAAACCGTAATCCCGCATCTGCTGTTGTATCCATAAAACCTGAGAACATCAACTCGCAGCTGCTATATATTCAGCTTCAGCCGTGGATGTAGCAACGAAAGTCTGCTTCTTACACTGCCATGATACTAACCGGTCGCCTAGAAACTGACATCCGGCCGTGGTTGACTTAAAGTTGATCTTGCAACCGCCGTAGTCTGAATCCGTATAGGCCGACATCTCAAACTTATCATCATGAGGATACTAGATCCCGAGATCTGAGTTACCCTTCAGATAATCTAGAATCCTCTTGACTGCTTCCATGTGAGAAACCCGAGGTGCTGTTTGGTACCTGGCACACAAACATACAACAAACATAATATCAGGTCGACTAGCTGTAAGATACATCAATGAACCTATCATTGCCCTATACCGAGTGACATCTACTGTTTCACCCTC
>JBCNJP010000003.1:37613340-37657762 GCA_039602395.1 Deinandra increscens subsp. villosa | reverse complement strand
GAGCATTCGCTGATTTCTTTCCTGATTGCAATCATACTTGACCTGTAGCTCATCATATTTTTGCTGCACGTTCAGTTAATTTCTGTGTCAGCTCAGATTTCTCGATCCTAGCCCGATCATGTAAAATAGTCTTCTCTGTTGCTAGCTTTTGATATTTCTCAATGTCTAGTTTTTGAGCTTTTACTTTCTTTTCACTCTTTTCCCATCTACCCTTGAATGAACTTCTTTCGCATTTCATATCAAACAGTTCTATCTCATAGTTTTTCCAAATTTGCCTAAGTCCAGGAATTAAACATGCACAAGTAGGATTGGGGCATATCTTAGTTTCGTCAACTTCAGCTGCGAAAGCATCCTTGTTCTCAACCATATTCTTTTCTTCAACCTCTGAACTCATTTTCTTTCTTTAGATACGCAGCTTCTGAATATTTTTAAAAAATCGGCAAAAACGGCAAAATTACTATTCAAGGAATAGTGTCAAAAACTTAAAACTTAAAACTGAAAAACAGAGGCCTTCGGAGTGGAATTTGGGGGTCCAAACGAGCTCCCCTGGACGTTAGTCCGGGGTAAATCTGGGGCTCGGTGTCATGAACGTCGTGTTAAAATTTGAGCCTCTAACTCCAAACGAGTCAAAAGTTATGTCCGTTTCCGTGAAAGTGTGAAATAGTGACTTTTTGCCGCAAACTAGTTTCCGATCATAAACCTTGTTTCCGATCGTAATCCCTGTTTACGATTATAACACGCAAGCTGATCGTAAACTCCTGATCGTAAATGCTGATTCCGATTAAGATCGATCGTAAACACCGATTCCGATAGAGACCAGACGTAAACTCTGATTCCGATAGCAGCTGGGCGTAATCTCGATTCCGATTAAGCCAAATCGTAAACACGTTTCCGGTAAGGAATATCGTAAACTTGATTCCGGTTAAAAAGGTGCTAAACTCCCAAAGTACGCGTCTTGAAGTCGTAAACTCAAGTCTTGCAATCGTAAACGTCAATATCAGCCAAGAATTGGTCGTAAACACGAAGAACACCAAGAACACTGAGTCGTAAAGACCAAAAACGCCCAGAAACTGATCGTAAACTCAAGAAACAGCCCAGAAAACTCAGCAAACTCGATCGTAAACCTGAAAAACTCAAGAAAAACTCATAGAAACCGTTAGATCTCTTGAATCAATATCGTGAGAACCACGAAACACTTGTTTCTTGGCTCTGATACCAATTGTTGGTCCGGGATCAACAGCCGTTCACAATATCTAACTAATCTAAGCATGCGGAATCCGGTTAGATTAGTGATTCAAGAAGGAGATGAGAAGAAAACTAAGAATACGATGAATATAGACAATAAAAACCTGATATTGCAAACAAGATAAACTTGTCGGGTACAAATCTTGTAATCGTAAACTCACTCCTCTCGGGTTTACGATCGTAATCACTTGGCTCCTCTAGAAATCGTAAACTGGCCCCCTACAATGGAGAACTCATGGGGTTTATATAGCCACCCCATGAGTTTACAATTAGGCCCTTAAACCCTAATGGTAAACCCAATCTTAAACCCCAAGCCCAATAGTAAACCCAAGTAAACTAGTCTACTAAACTAAATAAACCCTTTAAGCCTAGCCCAACTAATTTAATATTACAAGCCTCATAATCTAGCCTCAACACTATGTGTTTCGCAACCGAAGCGTGACTGTTTGTGTTTGTAATGCCTTCCACCATCGCCTAACACGGACGATGATGATACTGTCTAGGCTAATATTACACCCGTTCGACATCCTATCGAGTTAGAGCTACTAACGCGGGTGGGGTTTGTCAAACCCAGTAGTACTACCAAAGATTACCTCGCTTTCTCATAAACTAACGGTTCGAAATGTAAGGACTTGTAAATCGTGTTATATGTTCGCACATACGTGATCAGCTATACAATTATATTACTTGTACTGTTTGTAACATGCTCTTTTCTCCAAATGAAATACTCAGAGAAAAATGTTCGAGAATTCACCTTTGGGAGCTCGGTAAGAAAGTTTAATGAAAGTGTTTATGAAACCCTACGAATTACCTATATGTTTGTAACTGTGTAAGACTACTGTGTATGAATGAGTGTACTGACTCAATCGACCCTGACGACTCGTTGGTGACTCGTTAACAATTGAGTTTGTTTGATTGGTTAAACTTTTCCAATTATAACAGGTAAGCACATGTTACATTTCTAATATGCACCCTAATCATCTCAAAGCGGTAACGAGAAGCACATACGATTTCTACGTTTAAGCATGCTTGGTAACAAAGTGTCCTAAATTAATCATGCAAATCAAGTACACACTTTAATAATTTTTAAATCACACCACTCATATATTTCGGGCAACGATTTCCCATTTACATGTGTTAGATAAGCACAAAATCTTTGATAAACTAACTGGATTAACACGATATCTAAGATATTGAATGTATATCCTCCTTTAACATGCAATATACATTGTGGTGACAATAAGATCATTTAGTTAAAATAAATAAGAAAGTCATAAAAATTTAAAAGTGTAGCTATATATTTTTGGGTGTCATGCTTTGGTTCAAGAGTAACACTTTTCATGGAACATAACCCCTAACTACTCACCAATTTGTAATACATGTAATACTAACAAAAAATAAGCAGAAAAATGAATAAAAATCAGAAACCGTCGGGCGCTGGGTTTGAACCCGCGACCCTCCAGTCTCAAGCAAGAAGTCTAACCACCAGGGCAGTTTCCAATTTGACAATTTAATCCAGTTCCCATTTTATTTACCCAATTGCATTCTGGTGTTTTTCCTTATTAATGAAACAGAATGTAAAAGAGAAATAAAATTTGCAATGTACTGGGCTCGAACCCTGGACAGCCCAGTAACAACCAAAGGTTGTAACTACTAGGCTAGTTTCTGGTTTGATGATTTATTTCAGTTCCCAGTTTACTTAACCAATTACATTGTTGTGTCATCTCATTATCCATGAAACAGAATTTTTGAAAAATAAAAGGAAATGCAGTGCACTGGGTTCGAGCCTGGGACCCTTAACTCCTTTGCAAACATCCCAACCACCAGGCCACATTCCGATTTTGTTATTTACCTAGGTCTGATTAGATTTAACTAGTTTTGTTCACCCGTCTTCTTCACAAAAACTAAACATTGATCGACAAGCCTCCTATGGTGACCCAGCGCTCAATCCATCCCACCCCAGCAACCCAAAACATTACCCCACGTCCGTTGGAACTGAGATTAAGCATCTAGAACATATATGAAAACATTTATAAATAAAATACATGAACAAATAAACACCATGAGAGATCACGTATTTTTAATTTCTTTTCTTTCCGAACTAGTGAGATAAGATGATTTACACATGAACTTCATAACATCACTAAATCCTAACACAAGTAGCAGATAATGCATATACCACGGTATCATGAATGAATAGACTTAGTCCTATCGCAAGGCAGAAGAAGAAATCGAGGGCGAGATAGACGGTTTACCTTCGATCGCTCGAACCGTGTTTGATTTCGGGACTTGCGGTGGACTGATGGGATCGACCAGTAGCCTTTAGGGACCTTCACGGTGGGGTAGCACAGCAGCAATTGTTGTGTTCGTCAAGTAAGAGAGTAGAAGAGGGGGAAATCGGTCGTAAAGGGTGGAGGTTTAGTCGTATAAGAAGGGAACGAGGAGATTAACATGGGGTTTGGGGATATCTTTGCTGAATTCGTGGATATTAGTTAGGTGTTAATCCATATACCAAATTTTAAGAAAAGACAAGGAAGCCCCAAGAAAGTTTAGTTAAGTCACAAAAATTCCTCCAAGGTTCGAACCTTTGCAATGTTTGATTATTTTAGTGCTTAGTAAATTCGTCACCAACGTTTAGGACCGATTCGGCTCGTACGCTATTGTTCGCGGACTCGTTGACACGTCTAGGAACTCTACTCTAATAAACGATGTGTGAATGCGTGTAGTGTATGTTTAAAATAATGATTTCTTGAGTTTGTCCAGAAAATCACCTGAATTTGCCGGGTGTCACAAAACGGGAATGGGTCGAGAGGTTAGAGGATGGAGACGAGCAAGGAAAAGAGAAGAAAACAATCACAACTCACCTCGGAAGGGTGACGTCGCCGCTGCCATGGCGGAATACCCGCAACCACCACCACTGATTTCCCCTTGTTGCACAGCCGCACCACTAGGAATCGATTAAAAACGCAAGCCAGGGGGAGGGGGCTGGAAATCGAGCAAGAAAGGGAAGGAATCCAACACAACCGTACTTTTAGACGTTGTGGTCGCCGCTATGGCGGTACCCTAGAATCGTCGTCGTTGCTGCTCTTGATACACCACCATAATCGTGACCCCGTGGGGGTGGAAAATAGAGAAAAACACGGATAGGAAAGGAAGAAGGAGATGGAAGCTAGCGGTTGGTAGATGGCTCAGTGCACGCCATCACCGGTGACGACAAAGGTTCGCCAGAAATCGCCAATGGTCGACTGGATTTTCAGAAGGGCTCTCTTCTCTCTCGATGACTCACACACATTTGTGTGTGTAAATGTCGGTTAAAAAAAAGAACGTAACAAAAAAGGGAAAGGGAAATAGGGTTTTATTTCTACTATTTTTACCATGTATTTATTTTATTTAATTAATATATATATTATGTAAGACATTAGAATTTAGGGTGTGATTAAATAGATAAGTAATATACTGATAACTGAACACATAACATTTTAAACGCCTCGCTTACGGTTTGAGACCTAAACTGAACATTTAGACAAATATCTACCGGATAGATTAAATATGACGTTTTAACATTTTGAGAATACTTATAAGGGTTAATAAAGGTTTTATAAAATTTAGGTTTAGATGGATATAAATACATACATATATAAATAACAAAAACAATCAGGATTATTATTACATATACACATTTTTAACGTAATGTTTAAAAAGACTTAATGTTATAATGATGGAAACAATTATTTACAATACCATTGACTAATAGTTGATAATTATGATTACAGAAAACAAAAATACAAAACAGTCCGGGTCAAAAGTATACGCGTTGATCGAGTTGTCATAGTCTCCCCTACTTTAGGGAATTTCATCCCGAAATTAGTAGAGAGTTGGCGTTTAATGGAAAAGAGGGAGTTAAAATAGTTTTGTTAAAACTAACGCATTTTGACATAAGAGACTGATAGAACAATCATAAGAGATTTCACTGGGAATAAGAGTATATCCTCGACTACCGAATCTATTATGACGGTGTCAAACTTAACCTAACCGAAAGGGTTTGGTTAGGAAAGGCGACAAGGAAGAGGATTTTGATAAATTCAACCATCATTGACATACCCATACGCGCGCACACACCATCCTCTGTCCGACTCCTAGTGCAACTTAAAGAGATTGTAAAACAACTGATAGATCTTACTACTGCTAGATTCGGTAAATCGATAAGCAACAAGAGTAAATGAAGCTTTGCTTTATTGATTCACAAAGAGGTTACAAGCTAGAGAGAGAAACACACTTTAGAACACACAGTTAAGATGTAGCAAGTGACAGAACACTACAACTCTCTCTAACCCAAACTATTTATAGTTCACAACTTACCAGCGTACCAAGTGGCATACCATTTGGTATGGGCGTACCAATTGGTACGGCATACCATTTGGTACGGCACCTTGGTATATTGCAAATATGACTCATTCAAACTCTCTAAATTAGATACAATACACGAGACACAACGTAGCATAGGAATATGCTCTAACAAACTCCCCCTTAACGTGTATTGTAGCTAGCTATCTATCTATCTAACAAAACTTTAGTCTTCAATCTTTAGCATCGTTGCATTTGATCTTCAACTTGAAATCTTGTCAGAATGAGAGCTTGCATGGCTGGATCAATATTGAGTAATCTTTGAACTTCAAGATCCACATGTGAAAGATATTACTTACTCCCCCTTTCACCATGCTTGAGTCTTGTTCACACAGAAACCTGCAATTTCAGAAGACAGAAATGTGGCTTTTCTTTTCATTTGAAAATTAATTTAATCTTGGCGCAAAACTTCTCTTCGAGAATCCAAGATATAAATTTGAAATTTTAATTTTGTATCGTGTATCGATTGGTCGAAAACAAATAAGAAACAAAATCTTTTTGGCTTTTTGAAACTTTATATCAAAACACACCGAAAATCTTTTTGATTTTTCTAAGTTTATGCTAAAACACACCTAAAATCTTTTTGGATTTTTTAGATATGAAACATAAATGCAATACAGAATCAGACACTATTTTTGTCTTTTGTGAGAAAGATCACAACTTGGGATCATATTGGACATAACATGCTGAACTACACTTCAATTTTAATTACTTCAGAAAATAAGTCAGGTCGATTGCTGGTATAATTTGTCCATCTTAAACTCAGGCACAATCATACTCATAACATCTGGATATGTTATTGTAATGATTAGATTTGCTTTGACCAGTGTCCCCCACACTATGAGACATACTCAGATATGTATCTGCTTATCACACTTTGTGATTTAATTTGTGATTTGATCACATAATGACTGTATTTATGATACAGTCAACTGTGTTCCATGCAAAAAGAAATAAGAACGTTAAATCGTCTACCTTAAGGTCGATCTTTCGATACGCAGATAAGGCCTCGGATTTAACAAAATAAGAAAATAAAAACAAGTTGAAATTATATAACCCAACAACAATCAGGTCGGTATTCCCGTACACGTAGAGAAAGCCCGATGAGTTAAACAAAACACCAAAGAAAATAAAGCAGAACGTCAAACGAACAATAATCAGGTCGGTCTTGTGGACACGCAGAGAAAGTCCGATCGTTTGACAAAATAAAGAAAATCAAACAAGTTTAAATCTTTGCAAAATGAACACATGTATACACAATGACTTCTCATTTTCCTTTTTCACATATATTTCTCTTGATATCTTGAGATATGCATCAAGATGTTATCCACTAGGTCAAGCATTTGTATTTATTATGTTTATCACATCTGAATACTTTCTGATTTAATGTCGATCCTACCAAGCACATCAAACAATGATCTTATGGCTTTTTCATCTAATTTATCCACGAGTCAGACACGTAAGCCAATGTACCATCATTTCCCAACCATGTCGGATACAATTTCTTATTTTTCAATGTTTTTGTATTTTCCGTTCTGTTTTTCAATGTTTTTGTACTTTTCTATTTTCTCCCCCTTAAAATGAAAACTCTATTTTTGGATTTTCATTTTAACAAAAACACAAAGACACTATATTTGGTTTTTCAATTTTCTCACCCTAAACTACATACGAAATGTAAAAAGTAAGAAAATTGACCAATCGATACTGATACCTTTCAGAAAAACTTTCAGTTTTGAAATATGAAGCATTCAATTTAAGTTCAGCACGAAACTCCACTATCAGCAACTGCTTGAAACTTGAACTTCACAATCACCGACAGGTCTTCTTGAAGTACCCTGCACACTGGTTTAAATGATTAGTATTCAAATGACCCGAAGCACACAGCTTCTGGTAGACCAGTGTCTTCCTCAAAATCAGTTGCAGCTTTGCTGACCACCTTAGGTCGCCACTGCATTTTTGCAGGTGCAGTTTTTACTGAAATATCATCTTGTGATGAATCACCAACACTAGAATCACTTTTGAAAACTTGTTTACTTTTCGATTTAAAATATGAAGGTGGTGTGTCAGTAAAAATTCTGCCTGATTCATCAATTATCGTGGCAGTTTTTTCAGAAAAAGGTCTTTTGGCAGTTACAGGACAATCCTGTGCTATATGTCCCTTTCGGCGACATTGATAGCACAAACGATATGATCGTTTAGATTGTGGCTTGTCCTGAACTCGATGACATTCATCAGTGAATTCAGACTCATCAGAAATATCATCAAAAACTTGAAATCGGTTAGAATGTACCCATTTAGATGTAGGACTTTGAGGTGTAGCATTAGACCCAGATGAAGAATCTTTTAAAAAATTGCCAGACACAATCTTCTTCTTTTGTTTCCTCCAAATCCCTTTTCCATGGTGGAAACGAGTACTTGAGCCAGATGATAAATTTGATCTAAACTTGTATCCTTCTTTTCCTTCTTAACCTTCTTTGGCATGTTCTTCTTCTTTGCCTTCTCAAATTGCATACCCTGGCTTCCCAAACCTGAACCTTTGTAGCCTGGTAACTTTGTCAGATCAACTTGAGAACCCGAGGACCCAGATTTAGCCACTTGATTTTATGAAGCTTTGATATAGTCTGTTAGCTTCAACCAACTTTGCAGCAACAGCTTCTTCATGCAATTTCTTTTCATCTTTCTCAATCTTTTCACTAGTAGAAATAACACCCTCTTATGACATAAATCCACTAGAAACAAACGATGGTGGTGTTTTAGCAACCAAACATTCCTCGTTTTCTATCATCTTCTTTGATTTCTTTGATGTCTGTAAATCAGAATTCTCAGCAGCCAATTCAGAATAATCTTGCTTTGTGCTCGAAGAATTCAAATCAATAATAGCTTCTGTTTGAATCACTGGATACGGAATTTGATTGAAATCATCGCCTCCAAACACCTTCTTGAAATTATCATCTTGACACAAATAACTTGCAAAAGAATGAGAATTTTTCAAGTTATGCAATTGACGATTTAGATCCAAGATTTCAACATTCAAATCGGCGATGGTCTTTTGTGCTTCAGCCACAACCTTTTCAGACTGGATCAATTTCTCAGATGTGTTGATAACCAACGATTTTTCTCTTCTCATACCATCATGAACAACATGCACTTCTTTTTTAATTTTTATCCACTCTTTCCTTATAGATCTCAACATTTCTGGTTAACAAGGTTTTATCCTTCTTCAGAGTAGTGACCTTATCTTGCAATTCAGACTGAAAAATTTGATATTGAATTCTGTCAGCAGTAACTTCATCTAATGCTTTCTGAAGTTCATCATTATATGCTTTATGTGCTTCTACCCTCGCTATGGATTTTTGAAATAGATTCTCAAAATCTTCACACACATCTTGAGCTTGAGACTTATATTCGTCAACCTCCTTGACCAACTTTTCATTTGCAGAAGTCAACTTGACAATTTTTGACACAAACTCATCATTCTCATGTTGAAGTTATAACTTTTGTTGATCATTCTGAATACAACCTTCTGACAATTGTTTTTGAATATCTGCTAATTCTTCCAATAACACACTCTTTTCTTTGAGTAGCTTCTCATTTGCTTTGCAAATTTCACCAAATTCTTGACACATCTTAACATTAGCTGCCAACTCCTCATTTTTTCTCTTGATTTCAGCAACTTGACCTTAATTTTCTTTCAACAAAATTTGAATTCGAATATCCTTTTGTGAACAGAATTCACACACGGATTCATAACCACTCACTTCTGTCTCAGAATCACTTGAATCAACTTGTATAGCAGCCATCAATGCATAATTTTCAGGTGAGTGAACTAAAAATGCAGATTTATCTGGAAACTCTGCCGCCCAATCAAAACCTTCCTCGGCTACTAGAGCTTTTGCATCTTTAGTTTGACCATGTGTATCCGAATTAGACTTATCATATGATGATTGATTGCATTCTCGAGCAAAATGTCCAAATTTAGAACATTTGAAACATTTAAGCTTCGGCTTATCTAAACCAAACTTTCCTTCTTGAAAAAGAGATTGCTTTCCATGTTTCTTCATAAATATTTTTCCTCTTTGAACAAGCATAGCAAATTGCCATTCCAAATCTAACTTATGCAACTGATCATCATCCATCTGACTTAATTCCTTTGGAAACATACCAGAATTACCAATTTTACTAAAGATGGATCCAGATGAAGATGATATGAAAGCAGATAACAAAGCAGCTAGATCGTCAGTTGCTTGATTAGAAATAGACTTGCTTGATGATCTATCCGGAATAGTAAAACTGCAACCCGAAGAATAGCCAGCATTTTCAGACTTTCCAGCAAGAAAAGCTGTTACCGATGGATTACTGCTTGAAATAGAATGTGATATTGTTTTAGCATGCACAGTGGCAGAGTTCCCTCCAAAATATATCTCAGGATTCTGAACAGATGGAGTTGCTGAATTTTTCACAATTAATTTCATTTCCCGAGCTTGTAATTTGCTTAACAACTGATTGAATGTCCAACTTGAGTAATTTGGATCATTAGTAAGCATCATAACAAAATTCTCCCACTTTTCGGGTAGAGCGTCCAGGAATTTTTCCTTCAATTCATCTTTTTCTTTCTGGACTCCTACAATATCAAGTTCATTGATCAGATGTGAAAACCTAGAAATCAAGTCGGCAATACTCTCCTTTTCACAGTGCTGAAAGTTGTAAAATTCTTTTAACAAAACTTTCTTTCAACTTTTCTTATATTGCTCATTTCTTGCACACCTATCTTTTAATGCATCCCACAAAGTTTTTGATGTTGTGCAATTTTTGAATTGATGCAAGAGTTCTCTTGGTAATGCCATTGTGAGATTTCCATAAGTTTTCTTTCCTCTGGCATAAACTTTCCTTTGATCTTCATCAAGATCACTTCATGGGACTGGTTCTCCATTTTTCTTAGGATATTTATACTCTTTCTCAATGGATATCCATAGATCAATGTCAAGAGCATTAATGAATGATTCATACTGTTGCTTCCAATTTTCATAATCCTCCAACCGAAGCAACTTAGTAACTTTCTGAGTTGTTCCTATCTCGTTATCATAGTTTAACATAGCTTGCATTGATGATTGACAGCTGAAAATGCGTGAAAATTGCTCATTTTGAAATTACAATACCGAACGCAAAAACTTGTAACTCAAAAACGGAGGTCTTCCAAGTGGATTTTGGGGGTCAAACCGAAGGGTACTGGCCATTAGGCCAGTACGTTTTGGCTGGTATTAGCTCCCATAACTCTTAACGGTTCTCAAGTTACGTCAGTTTTAATGAATGTCACCTTTATGCCAACGTACCAAGCTGCGGACCAAAAAGAACCAGCGGACCAGAAAGCTCAGCGTACCAGTTTGGTACAGCGTAACTGCCAGCGGACCAGAAAATAACCGTCGCGGACCAAACTTGAAGATTGTCTTCCGGACCAGATTTCAGCATACCAGAAGTTGATGAAGATTGCTTTGCGTATCAGAAGCGTACCAGAGGCGTACCAGTTGTTCTTCGACCGGACTAGAAGCAGACCACGCAAAATGCGACTGGATTTTTGAAATTCTGATGTTTTGGACTGAAATATGGATCAGGAGGATGCCAAAACACTCTAGGAACACTCAGAAATCATTTTTCATCAATGAAACACTCTGAATTATGAAAATTTAATTAAAAATGAAGAAAACCCAAACTTTCTCACTCTAGAATACGAAAATTTACCAAATCGCAGCATTAGAGCAACCAAATGCTCTGATACCACTTGTAAAACCACGGATGGATCTTACTCCTGCTAGATTCGGTAAATCGATAAAAAACAAGAGTAAATAAAGCTTTGCTTTATCGATTCACAAAGAGGTTACAAGCTAGAGAGAGAAACACACTTTAGAACACACAGTTAAGATGTAGCAAACGACAGAACACTACAACTCTCTCTAACCCGAACTATTTATAGTTCACAACTTACCAGCGTACCAATTGGCATACCATTTGGTACGGGCGTACCATTTGGTACGGCACCTTGGTATATTGAAACTATGACTCATTCAAACTCTTTAAACTAGATACAATACACGAGATACAATGTAGCATAGGAATATGCTTTAACAGACATTACCGATGCTTATATACAGGGTGTACCGCAGCTAACCCACCACATCTTTAATATCTTTAAGAGATTACTGTTCATCCTTGGAGAATATCGTATTTTACATATCAACAAAAAATAAGCAAGATTGACCCCATAACACTTAGGCAAACATAGAGAGAGAGCAATAGATCAAGGGGCACACATCACAACCAAACCGAAAACCAATCAAGGACAAACCAAGGAGATGACCACCATCTCCCCTCCTATAGAAGCGGGACTGAGAGGTCGAGAGACACAGGTGAGTAATGGGTGCAACATATATACCTTCAATCTATACAACATAGATAACATCACAACAGATAAAACCATATAATTAATGATAAACAAAATGTGGGGCTCCAAAATTCTTATCAAGGCAATCGTCAAGTTCTGGTGAACTAGATGGGTAGCGACCCACATCCAGTTTACCTCCCGAGGCACGATACGCAGACGGAATCCGAATCAGCTCCCGCTGAAACCCAAGACTAATACCTACGACTAACACCGATCATATGCTAAGCTAGCATCACACACAATCGCTGGTGGTAGCACGTACGGGTCTCTGATTCAACAAGAGTAGAATAATGACTAACGCTTGAATTAACGATAGGAAACCAAAATTCAAAGCGATAAAAGTCAAAGCGAGAGTAAATAGATCACATCCATCAAAAGATCAATACCAAAACATATATAGAGTACCATGAATCTGACGGTATACCCCGCATTGGAGACCATGAGTCGAGCAGCACTGCATGCATGTCACGACTAGTATGAATAAAAGGTGCATTTCGAAAACATGAATCCGTTGTCGTGAGATGAACCGCATGATTCGTGATATATGAAACCAATGTCACGTATCATGTAACATAACTCCAAGTACCTGAATCTGATGCCATGAATCGAATGACATGATTCGAAATACACGAATCCGATAACATGAATCGAGCAGCATGTCTCAAATTACATGATCCCGATAACACGAGCCGAAAATGTGATTCAAATGCATATACCCTATATCATGAATTGGAGAGCATGACTCGAAATGTATGAAATCGATAGCGTGAACCAAGAGCATAGCTTGAAATGCGTGAAACCGATAACATGAGCCAAAATCATAACTCGAGATGCATAAAACTGATAACGTGAACCAAAAGCATAACTCAAAATACATGATACGAATAACATGAATCAAATAGCACGGCTCTAAGTACATGAACCCGATAGCATGAACCGAATTATACGACATCGAAGTATATGAATCCGATAACATGAACCGAATAACATGACTCGAAGTACATGAATCCGAACATATAATTCGAGTAATATGAAACGAGAAAATAAATTGATAAAATAAGCATCATCAATAGTGAAATAACAAAACCACATAATGAAACCATAGTTCATGAGTTGGTGGATACAAACAACGATTCTAAGACAAAATAACTCAATAATCGAGCAATGGGTGCCAATCCAGAGATAGGGTAATGAACATCAATTCGAGATCGAACAAAATCAGGGTCACGCATTAACAATGAGACAAGTCAAAGATCAACATAACCACCATGAGGAACGAAATCCGAGCCCATGGCCAAAGTCACGAATCAACTGCTGGAACACACCAAACGAATCTGGGTATTAGATGGTGACAATCTATCTCACGATTAGACTATTGCGATTAACAACAATCGAACCATGAGGTTAAGCAGCCAACCCATCCCCATAATTCATTGGTCGAACTAGATATGAGCTTCGGATCTCAAAATCAAGGATGAACCATGAGCAAATCGACCAATCACCAGCGAAGGCGATGACGAATTTATAAACTGGGAATGGAGTCCACGAAGGAACCACCGAATCATTAGAGACCAGAGCCAAACATAACAATGCACACGAGAGAAAACCCAAACATAATACAGAACCCAAAATATTCTACCACTTACGAATAGCAGTTTGGAAAACATCACCACAAAAAGACAGGGGACCCATAACGAGAACTGATCACGCGGAAGCGATCGGTCCTCAAGGCTGAAACATAGAGATAAGGGTCTCCATGCATGGAGCGTAAATAAACCATAAGTTGCGCAAAGATAAGGTGACTTGTAAATAGGAGTCGCTCAGGGTGCAAGGTTGGTGCAAAAGTCAATCTGGTGAACGGGATGAAGACCCATTGCGTCATCAGGAAAACTTTTCATGGTAAATCCAGGCGACTAGGATGTCCTTGACTCCCTATTCTTTCGACTCCCACAATTCGAACCCATATTACACGTGCTCCAATGCCAAGTAATTTGTGGGCTTGATGCATGACACAAGCTTGAGCCCATAGACTGGTTTATCGTCGAGGATTGCCGGGACCTGATCATCCAGGCGGGGTATGAATGAGTTCAACCGACGCGCACAGTATTAGCAAAACTGTGATAGAGATGCAGGAACGAGAGGAAAAAGGATAAGAGGTGCCAACGGTAAACAATACCGAAGCACGATAATCAATGAGTTATGTCGCCAAAACAGACATAACTCAGAAAACCATAAAAATCTGAACTTCGAGCAAAAACATTTGAAACCGGCACACATATCGAGTTTTCCACTCTAGAGCTTGTATAGTCGTAAACTCGTACACATGCAATCCCGTAAACATGTGGACTCGTAAATTCATACAGTTTCAAACGAGTATATTCCTAGACACGTGTCCCTTAAAAACACACGAGCGGTCCTAAATACGAGAACATTTAAAATGGGCAGCTTGGAAAATTTTATTAAAATGGACAGTCATGAGCACCTAGGCTTGTATACCCGCTGATGTGACCATTTATTGCCACGTATGCATGTAATTTCGTAACCATACAACCTAGAAACTCATGAACCCATTAATGAGAACTCACCCAAAATGCATATGACGACCCAAATGACATGAGAGAAAATGATTTAGAAACATGAGGGACAAATATATGGACATAAAAGCACGGCTGACAAGGACGGATAGGCTTTAAATACTAACACGAGAAGGGTAAATTATTGAAAAATTCCCAACGATCGATGGATATCAACATAAGAATGTCAAAATAGCAAATGAATAGAACACTCTAGCAATGGTACCGAGGTTAGCATTGTCGTTGACAAGGGTGTTAGCGGTGGCTAACAAAGATAAAGGTAAGGAGAAATGACTAAGGTTTCTACAATGATAATAAACAATGCGGGGGTAAGGACAAACAGATGCACCATTACGAATAGAGCACGCGTTGGTGACCAAGGTTGGACCAACTGAGGCTGAGCTCGAGCTGGCTAGTAACTAGTGCTCACGAGTTGGCCTGGGTGACCATAGGTGTGGCATAGCTAAAGCCCGATCAAAGAATGGTGATGAAGCCTGAGGTCAGGCTCCATAACTGAGCAAGGAATAAGGGTTACTTCGCAGTTGCTACAATGGTCGATATAACCCGAACCGAGAAAATGGATGAAACAACCATGGAATAGGACATCACGAAAGGTCAATATGAGGCCAAGAGAAAGAAATACATCATACGGGATACTCGAATCTAAGGATTACGAGGCTGCAAAATAAAATAGGTCAAATCGAAGTACCATGAAATGACAAGACAAAATAAATCAAAACGGAGCATCATGAAATGACAGGTTAAGAAAAACCATAAGATATCGAGAATTGTTAAGAATCGTCAAATCACCGACTCACAAAACAAAAGCCCAAGTTGAAAATTAATCCAAATCACAAGAGGTCGAATAAAAACATGTGCATTAGTGAATCGTGAGATAATGTGACTCGGATCATTAGAACCATCGAGAGCCATAAAAATCATAATAGCGCGTTGAATCATGAAATTGAGCGATTGAGATATAACACATCGGTGTGGTTCTCATCTCCCGATTGGGAAACTACAACCGTGACAAATCAGAACATAGTTCTAATGATTGACATGCTTTGGCCTAATAGGTTTCAGCACTCTCGTCGAGGCGTCCCTAGATAAGCGTTCGAGCCCCTCAATTTAGATGAACGCTTTTCTTAACAGAGTCCCCGACTACCGGTGCTTTCACCCTTCCAGTTACTACACGCCAGTCACTAAAGCTCGTTTCTGACGAGATCATAATATCAAAAATCGATCTCCTAGATGGTACATAAGGCACCATATCTAAGGAAGGAGGCTAGAAAGCCTCAAGTGATCTGTGTACAAGTGTGTACTAATCAACGATAATCAATGCAATGATTGAAATAGGCACAATAAAGAAGCATATAATGGACATGCAATTCATATAGGCATACTATGCACGAGTTATCCGTGCGAGACACCTAAGGCAATAGTCTAGGTCAAGCCGGTTCTAATAACCTAGATCCCTATAGCCGTGGCTGTGATACCAATCTGTCACACCTCGACAACGGTGGAACATGTCGGGGCTCGATGATTGTGCATATGTACACAACACTATTTATGTTGCGATATTCTTAATCAGCCCATTTCATATAATCATAAGTAAATTGATACAATACAAACAATTAACATCAATATGATACAATTAAATTAATCAATTAGGTCACGCTAGGTCCACATGCAATCCTATAGTGATATCATCAAGATCAGCACAATCACACAGCAAAGCCTGCAACATGTACAAAATAAGGCCAACTATGAATAGTTGGTGACTAATCATAGGTTTATATAGATATACGATCATAGCTTAAACATGCGAACCAATGTAAAATCAATGAACACGAATATAGCAAACAAATAATGAACTAAAGCACATGGGGGTCGACGTAACCCAAGCCCTGGGCATTTAGGCTTTCAATCACAAGGCGCCACACGCGAGGCAGGCCAAGTTGGTTTCCAAACCAACGGATCCATTATTGTAACCCCGGCTCAAATGAGTTAATGGGATACGTCTATGAACATGAACATAAGCAACACACAATAGTACAACACACACAACATAATCCATAGCAATGATCCAAACAAGTTCACATATACAAGGCACATAGATCAAACACAGAATTCGCATGCATTTTGTAAATGTAATAATTTTATGAACATGAACATGGGTTTATACGATACATGTTGCACCCCAAAACTTAAAAAGAAAAGGGCTATATACTCACCTGATATGGAGACACAACGGAAAGAATGACACCATGACTCGAGACGAATAAACTCGAAGGCACAATCGACAACTAAACCAAAGAGGAAGAGTAAACGAATAAATAAATAATTAATTAAATAAATAGATAAATAAATAGATAATTGAATTTTCACGACTCGGCGACTCGATGAAGATATAATTTGGTGAATTACATACATTCAATGTCGAAGCGTCTGCTTATTCGAAAGCTGACTACAAAACAAAAAATGATTATAATAAATATGTATTTTTATGATTTATTAAAATCATTATATTAGAAAAATCAAATTTTATCCAAATCGAGGGTGTTTTAGTCTTCTGGCCCATAAATTCTAAATACTAGCAATTTAAACATATTCTTAACTTAACTCGAGCTTTTTAGAATTTGCATTTTATATTTTTAAACAAAAAACGATTACTGAGTTTTAATAAATACAATATGGTTATTATTACCAAATTAATATATAAATCACCCATTTTTTTATTATATGACCTTTTAGGAATAGCGATAACATAGATACTCAATAAACGGGTTCAATTAGTGAATGAAGTCATTAGAAAGGGTACAAGATAAAAGAACACGGTATACCTTTCGGCTAGTTATTGAACCCGGACCCGGTTAACCGTAAACCGCAACTTGCTTGATTTCAATGAATAAATAGTTCATTCCAATTAATTTTTCGCCATGAACGAGAATCCAACATTAGTTTCTAGGTTTGACCTCGTTTGACCAGACATATTAGCTGACTAGAATTATTGACTGAGTCGACTCACGGACTCGGTCCGAGTTAACTCATTTTTATATAAATTGTGCATCCATACACTACTAGTAGCAACACAAGACAAACACCCATTAATATCGCCAAAATAAACAGCTTCGGCGTCCAGAGGTCGTGGTTATAGCCGGAAGAATCACCACCACTGCGAAAACCCACAATTACACTACCAAATCACCATGAAACCATATCTGAATAAACAGGAATGGTTCGAGAGGTTAGAGGATGGAGACGAGTAAGGAAAAGAGAAGAAAACAATCACAACTCACCTCAGAAGGGTGACGTCGCCGATGCCATGGCGGAATACCCGCAACCACCACCACTGATTTCCCCTTGTTTCACAGCTGCACCACCAGGAATCGATTAAAAACGCAAGCCAGGAGGAGGGGACTGGAAATCGAGCAAGAAAGGGGAGGAATCCAACACAACCGTACTTGTAGACGACGCCGCCGCCGCTATGGCGGTACCCTAGAATCGTCGTCGCTGCTGCTCTTGATACACCACCAAAATCGTGACCCCGTGGGGATGAAAAGAAGAGCAAAATACGGATGGGAAAGGAAGAAGGAGATGGAAGCTAGCGGTTGGGAGATGGATTAGTGCATGCCATCGCCGGTGACGGCGGAGGTTCGACGGAAATCGCCAATGGTCGGCCGAAACCCATCATATTATAACGATCCATTTATATCGGGCATGCATTCATACCCTCAACAGATGTACCAGCCACCGGCCATATAGTACCACCCGTCACCACCATTTCAGCCACCGCAATCCTACTAACCCTCACCGCCATTCCATCCTTCACCTCCTTTTCACCCTCAGTTAATGTGCAATATCAACCTAATCCCTATCAGTACGCGCCATTTTCACCAGGATTTAATCCCTCCCGCATGTCGTACGTAGGGCTGAGTTACCCGCATCCATATTTGACCTACCAGAACTCCGCAGGATCAAGTATGGTATCGACAGAGGTATTTGCACTTAGGGAAGAAAACCACGAGTTGTCTAAGAGTTTGAATGAACGTGAAAAAGAACAACAAGAAATAACTCACGCATGCAAGAAGGCGGTCTCCATTTTCGGAAAGATGGCATCGATTGGTAGGCGTAAGAGGTGTTAGAAGAATTGGGGATACAGGGGGACGAGTCAGACGGAGATGTTGGAGTTTCTAAGTGATGTTTGAATAATTTATGATGTTTTGTGTGTTATTTTCCTAAGACATTTCCAGATGTTGCTTGTGTTTGTGATGCTTTGAAACTTTGGTGTGTCACTTTTTGCCAATTAAGGAAACTTACCCCACAGAACAATTGGCCAAGATTTATGTAAAAGAAATTGTGTCAAGGCATGGAGTCCCATTATCAATTATGTCTGATAGAGATAGCCGGTTTACTTCCCATTTCTAGCAAAGTCTTCAGGAAGCCTTGGGAACAAAGGTGAAGCTGAGCACGGCGTATCATCCACAGACGGATGGGCAGAGTGAAAGAACCATCCAAACCTTAGAGGACATGCTAAGAGCATGTGTGATTGAATTCGGTGGCAGTTGGGACACCCACCTACCGTTGGTAGAATTTTCATATAATAACAGTTATCACTCTAGTATAGAAATGGCGCTGTTTGAAGCTCTATATGGAAGGAAATGTAGAGTCCCGTTGTGTTGGTCTGAAGTTGGAGAAGGGCAACTTACAGGACAAAGTTGGTTATGGCTACGAATGATAAGGTTTGAGAAATTAAAGAAAAGCTTAAAGCCGCACAGGATCGGCAGAAGTGTTATGCCGATCGTCGTCGTAGGCCATTGGAATTCAAGGAAGGAGATATGGTAATGCTTAAAATATCCCCTTGGAAAGGGATTATTCGGTTTGGAAAGAGAGGAAAGCTAAGTCCTCACTATATTGGACCTTTCAAGATTATATCCAAAGTCGGCAAGGTGGCATATCAATTGGAGTTACCTGAAGAACTCGGTGGAGTTCACGACGTGTTCCATGTGTCGAATTTGCGCAAATGTTTAGTTGATGAGGCTCTAGCAACTCCGTTGAAGGAAATTCGGGTGGACGAAAAGCTAAAATTTACAGAGAAGCCTGTAGGAATTGTCGAACGGATTGTGAAGAAGTTACACCGAAAGAAGATTCCGATCATAAAGGTCAAGTGGGATGCTCGGTGTGGACCCGAGCATACTTGGGAATCAGAAGTGGACATGCGTAGGAAATACCCCCATCTCTTTCAGTCCTAGCGAATTCCGAGACGGAATTCTTTTAAGGGGGAAGGGTTGTAACACTCTGATAAAATGAAGAGAACGAACGGAGAATTTTAAAAGAAAAATAAAAGAAAAAGTGAAAAGCTGACACATGCGGGCCGCATGCGTCTCCTGTTTCCCCTTATGAGGGCCACATGTTTTTCGGGTCGATGGGCGGTTCGTGGGTCAGCAAAATAGGATCCGCGGGTGTTTCTGGTCCATGCGGGCCGCATGGACTTTCTTGTGCACCGCAAGTGGGCCGCATGTCGCCCAGGTCTATAAAAACGGGTTTTCACCCATTTTCTGCTCATTTTCACCACAACCACTTGGAGAACTCCTCTCCTTTCCGTCCCTTTTCCCCTGAGATACCCAATTCCGGCCAAGGGAAGTCCGGTGGTCGGAGTTCACGCCCTCGGGAGCTCTAAGAGTGTTCGGGTAAGCCTCTATTCACCTCGTATCCTCATTTCGAGCTTGGTTTTGCTATGATCAACCACTGATCATTTGTTTGTAATGTCCCAGGAGTAGTTGCATGTACGATCAGGAGCAATCTATGGCTTGAGGAACCGATTTCTTGACATTTCGTGGTGAGTTTTATGTTCGGTCGGGTTTTTATCAAGTTTTGTTATGATCCGTCACTCATTCTATGTTTTGATGATGCATGCAAAGGGTTTTCTAGACACTGGAGTGAATTTGGAGTTTGAGGAAGTGAAAGACCCGTTTTTGAGGCTTGGTACAAGTTTTGGTGCCTAAGGTACAAGCTACTTATGCATGCATGTGTGTTTTTCGGGTTTGTTTTTGCTTCTGGGAAAGTTGGCCTAGGAAGCCCACCATCTCAGTGTCCATATTGGCACCTACAAGGAGATTGGTAGATGGGTGGAGGCGGTGCTTGTTTGTTTTGTGTTTTGTCACCCGAAAAACGAGTTTTTGGTTATGTTGAAGTAGTGGAATTGTTGTCAGTAATTTTCAGTGGTTTCAAGACCCCAAAACTTTATTGAAATCTGTTATTAAGTATGATGGATTTAGTGATTGAGGTTGTGGTGGTTAAAAACGACATTTCGGTGATAACGGGTTAAACCGGGACTCATAACTTTGGTTTGGTTCGGCCTCAGTGCCTAAAAATTAAGTATTTTTCTACTGGAAATGTCGGGAACAAAACCCCATTGTCGAAACGAGCCAAAAATGAAAAATGGCAAAAATCCACTAAAAGACAAAATAGTCGATGCGGGCCGCATGTATTTTTTTTTTGGGTGTTCCAAGTGGCCCACATCCCAGAAAGTCAACTGCGGTCAATGACCTGCCATGCGGGCCGCATGGCTGGTCTCTGAGGTTTTATGAGGCCCGCATGCTGCGTTAGGCAGTTTTGCTATTTTTGTTTGTTTTGTGTTTTGGGAAATATCGAGCGACCCGATTTGGTTATTTTTACGAGTATGGGCATAATGGTTTCCAGTAATGATATTTCACTTCCCGGTTGGGGCCCTATGATCTCGTCGGGTGTTTGTTGTCCGCTCGGTATGTTCCCGGGAGTGTCGCTAACTTCCCTGTTTAGTTATTGTTGTCGTTACCAAAGTGTCGTATGCGCACTTTTGGTTTGTGATAGGTTCTAATATATATTTATGTACATATTTTTAGACTCGCATCTGTGATACAATCGTTGGACCTTGGATTTCCTCGTGCCCGGTGACGTTATAGTTTTTCCGCCCATTGCAATCTGTGAGTTGATAGCTTTTCCCCTACTTTTATTTAACTGTTTTGGGGTGTACATGAACCATGTCTTGTTGTTGTTACTTGTTACTGTGCTTAGGTATTTATTACCGTGTTATAAATTTACTGCATGTTACGTGACGTTCATGAAAGATTAGTACGGTTAATTTGGGTCCGTGTGGGGCCACAAAGACATATATTGCACTAATACAACTGTAGAGGTAGATCAAGGTGTCTCATACCCGTTTTAGTTGGATCCATTAGGGGTCGAGTGATGGCGTATATGCCTAGTCACGGGGAGCGGTGACGGCCACTGGTCCGTGCATCCCTCTCGCGTGCTGGTTTAACCATAGGAATTTATAGCAGGCACAATTTTTTTTTTTGTAAACAAGTTTTGGTTGCTTAAATGAGTCAAATGCGCTACGACTCACCTACAACTTTATGTTGTTAACGTCTTTTTGGTTCATGTGCAAGTAAGTAAAGTTATGGTGGAAGTCACGTTGTGGTTTTGGGACGAGATGGTGTTTTGGGTTCTGGGGATTATCTTGTTATTATGTCGTTTTTGTTACTGTCATGACTATCTTGTGTTGTTTGTTTGTGCCCTCACCGTACTTGTAGCCTTAGGGTGTCCCTAGGCTTAGTTTATTTTTGAAGCTTGTATGTAAGATTTAACATTATCTATGTTATAGCCGACATGGCTCTAGTTATGTTTGTTGGACGGGTCGTCCGTTGTTGTGAGCCTTTGTTTACTCTTGTATCTATCTGTTTGTTTCCGTAAGTTCTGATCCGAGCGGCCGGTCCCGCTCTCCTCTCCCCCGCGTCTGGTAGGGCGCGGCGGGGCGGGGTGTGACAGGTTGGTATCAGAGCCCAAGGTTCCAGCAGATTAGATGACTCTTAGAGCCACTAAGCTTGAACCTATAAGAACTCTTAGGCTAAGCATGATGCTAAGTCTAAGACTTAGGTGGACGTTTGTTTGCTAGGGAGTAATTAAGGTTTAGTGCAAGGTCGGTAGTGATTTCAGCCTTGCCAACTGCCATCCCTACCCACAGGTGCACTAAGACTTAGTGAACCCTAGCAAGCACATGAAAGCTGATATTCATTCCTTGTTAAGTGTTGACCTAGGTGGAAGTTCGTGAGTTAGGAGGATATCAAGGATTAGTGTAAGGTCGGTGGTAGATTCAGCCTTGCAAACTAACATTCCTACCCACAGGTGCACTAACACTTGGTGAGTCCTAGCAAGCCAACCTAAGTTGATGGTTATTCTGTGTGCATGGGTAATAGGACACATCGTCCTTAATGTGAGTTAGGGTAACGGTACCCTAGGCATGCATGGGATTATTTGATTATAAATTGCGGTACTGACTTTTCATCTGGACAGGTAACCCGAAGACATGGTGTTTGGACGAAGCAAATCATCATCCTCTCGCTCTAGTGGAAAGGGAGAGGGAAAGAAGAATGTGGAGGCAGGTCCCAGTCGACCGGTCATTCCGTTGAGCCCTGATTCATCGGGCTATGTCGTGTCTGCCTCTGCGTTCATTCGGAACAACCCTAATCGAGAGGAGCAGCCGCTGGAACTTCCACAACCGCCGCGGAAGATTATTGGAGCTCGCATGTCGGTTCGTCCTCAACCCCAGATCCAGCTGAGCCAGGATGAGATTGAGGCGGGTTTTGCCATCGCCGCTGTTGCACCATTGGTTAACCTGGACGACTACGAGGATGAGCCTGAGGAGCAGGCCGACTAGGTGGAGTCACCACCTGAGATTCCGGAGCCTCAGCAGTCTGGTAACCATCTGGTTATCGAACTTTCGACAGGACACTCTGTCAGTTACCACTCGCAGCACCATGAGAACCACGTCTACGGATCCCCCGCTTATGCGCCATCGAGCTATGTTACTGGAGTTGATGATGGCCCAGACGAGTCTGAGCCTATGGTTGAGGTCCCACGCCCTCTCCCCCGCGCCTGGCAGGGCGCGGCGGGGCGGGGTGTGACAGCGCGGCGGGGCGGGGTGTGACAGTATGTATGATAGTATTTATGTATGTATGTATGACAACATGTATGTATGTATGTGTGTGTGTGTGTATGTATGTATGTTGGGGTGAGGCACTGCACCATCGAGTTCTTAGCCTCGCTTATGTTCGACACGGACGTGACGGACAAGAACACGACCCAGGCGGTTCAGTTCAGATTGGGAAGGAACTAGTATACGAGGTCTTTGGGGGAGTTCATTACAGATATTGGTGTTTATCATCAGCACGAGTTGCCATCCCTAGCCGAGTCTCTTTGGTGTTTGCCACATGAGGAGATCCGATCCGACCCAACCTATGGGGTGACCCGTCAGGGCTTTTGGGAAACGATCGGCACAGGAGATACCAGGTACAACCCAATCACCAAGAAGAGCACCAGGCTAAGGGATCTGTTACACCGTTACATCCACCGCTGCTTTGCCAAATCGGTGTTTGCTAAGGGACAGTCGGGCGAGGTTGTCAACTTGAAGGATATGTTGGCCTTTTATTGCTTCATCGTGGGGGAGCCCATGAACCTCCCTCACGCTCAATGTAGCCACCTCCTTCATGTCGCCACCGCGAATGACCGTAGCCCGCTGCTTTATAGAGGCCTCATTCACAACATCTACAGGGCCTATGACACTGCCATCCCTCCAGAGCTCATCAGATCCCCCGCCACTCTCTATGCAGACATGGAGTATACCCGGCGACTCCTCACGATCACTCACGACCCTCTTTTCAGGATGATAGACAGTTTACACCGCGTATGGGATCCCTTTCCGATCGAGCCGATGGATGACGATGCAGGGCAGCAACAGCATATAAGATGTCAACTTACAAAATTTGGGTTAAGATTCTATACCCTTGTACAAATCCCAATAAATCGCGAATTACATATATATTTTAACTCAAATTATTACATAAAATCTTACTTAAGCATTCACAAGAACTTATTTATATCACATCTTATCCTTAAATTTTATAAAAAATATAAGAAATGTCTATTTTTTTTCCCATACAACAACATCTTATATTTAAACTATATCCTTTTGTTAAGGGATAAATATAAGGGATTGGTAAATAACAATCCATTACACATATATATGTTTTTTTAAGGATAAAGAATATGATGTAGAGTGTTTTGTAAAAGTCTTTAAATTTAATGAATTAATGTGTTTTTTTTGGATAAATTATAAAGATAAAAAAACCTCTTATGAATGCTCTTAAATTACCACAAACAAATGTAGGTTCCGGATAGACATTTGAACAGTCTCATACCAACTTATCCAAAGACAAACACTGAGTTCTCGTAGCCCTTTTTAACACTTTACAAATATTTAGGGTGTAAACATGCTTCGAATACTTGTAGTTGACATTGTTAAGCATGTTTTTAGGTACATAAGAATGTAGTATATAGGCACCCTTTTGACTAGAGATATGAAGGCTTTATGTGCTATATTTATATTTTGTGATGATGTTGTATTTTGATGAAAACTTGTAACCTTCAACTAAATATCTCTAGTGGATAATGAACGTATGATGTAGTATTTTGTTTCTCTTACTAATCTGCTATCGGTATTTCAGTAATGTTACACCACTCGTTCTTCTGCACTTGTGTTTTGGTGGGTGTGTGACACATTGCGACGGTAGGTGGGGGTACAGTGGTTGGAGAGGATGATGGCTTCGGTGGAGATTTGATCACCGGAGAAGATGGCGTGGCGTAGAAGTTGATTGAAGCGCTAGGTTGTCGGATCTAATGGTGGTGGAGGTTGTTGAATCTATTGGTGATGGAAGTTGTTGGACTACGACAACCGTGGATGTGGAGGTTATTGGACGACCGGTGATGGTGGAGATTGCTGGACGACAACAAAGGATGAAGGTGTTGGGTTAAATTTTGGTGGTGCATTGGTGCTTTAATCCATACATTAAATCTTAATATTTAGTTTTTTATTTTTTTTTAAATTTTATGTTAGTTTTAAAAGAAAATTGTATAATAGTCTATTTACACCTATTTAACAATTTTTTTAACATACTTTAGGTGGAAGGACAAAAAGGTGGTACAAAACTGTAAATATTTATACTAAAGCCGTAATATTTTAAAGCAAGGGTAAAAGATGAAATTTAAAAAAAAATCACGGGATTCCCATATTTATTATATAACAATGAAATTTGGTTCATGAATAGTGAACTTTTAGTTTCTCATTGTTTGGCCACGTGACTTTAATGCTTTGACGCTCTCTACCCCTAAACTTTTACAATTTGTTTTTTTTTTCTTTTAAACGAATTAGTAAACTTTTAGTTTTCACAGTTTGGCCACATATGTTTCATACTCTTACGTTTTGTACCGTTTGACTTTTAAGGTTTTTTTTTTATTTTAAGTTTTGTTGTCTTCTATTTTGGCTACGAAACTTTTAAATTTTCTAATTTCGTTTTTAGTATATATTTATAGTTTTATATTTTCACCACAAGACTTTTAGACTTTTACGTTTTATACTCCTTAATTTTTAACCCTCTAACTTTTAAAGTTTTTTTTTTTGTTTTTAGTTTTTTTTTCTTCTACTTTGGCCATGAAAATTTTAACTTTTCCATTTTCGCTTTTAATATACTTCTATAGTTTTATACTTTCACCACAAGACTTTTAAACTTTTACGTTTTATACCACTTAACTTTTTTTACTTTCGTTCAGTATACAAATTCAACCCCGCAGCAATGCGCGAGGAGGTAAACATCTTGTTTATTTATTAAACTTAGTACTTTTCTTTAACTATTTAACTATTTGTTACTCCCTAATTCATTATACTTGTAAAATTTAAACTCTCATCACACACCACTTATAAGTCACTACTTTTGTAAAATTTAAACTCTCATCACACATCACTTAACTACTTTTGTAGAAGCTCTTTATCCACTATAAGTCATATTGTTTCTTAGAAAATAAAAGATAAGTTCTTCTAAAAAAAAGTCGCTGGGGATTATGAGGGCTAAGTTTAAAATGAGTGAAAGTTTGGCTGTGTTTGACGTGCCATAAGCTAGCTTTGTATAGTTAAATTCAATACGAACGATTACGATCTCATAAACTCGCTCGGATATTAATGTTAATTTTTTAATACCATTAAAAAAAGTAAAAATAAAAAAGTGAGGTAACAAAACCTTGCTTGCTTATCATCCAAACAAGATGCCCACCCACCGCTCCGCAACATAACCAAACCACCTTTTTTGCTTTCTTCCATCTTCTTCTACCAGTTCTACTACCACCTTTTTTTTTTGGTCTGCAATCGATTTTCACCATGGCTAGTCTTGGTGATATTGGGGTTTCTGCACTGATAAACATAGTCACCGCCTTTGCTTTCCTGTTGGCGTTTGCTCTTCTTCGAATCCAACCCATTAACGACAGAGTTTATTTCCCCAAATGGTACATAATCGGGGCTAGAACCAGTCCTACACACACCGCCAACTTCGTCACTAAATTTGTCAATCTCAACTTCAAGACTTACCTCAACTTCCTTGATTGGATGCCTCAAACTATGCGCATGAAGGAGCCTGAGCTTATTGAGCACGCTGGCCTTGATTCTGCTGCATTCTTGAGGATTTATGTTCTTGGGTACTTTACTAGTTTACTTCATTCTTTTTATCTTGGCTTTTCATTATTATTTTTCTGGTGTGTGTTGTTCATTTATAATCGAGGCATATTTCTGTTTACAATGTTCTTGAATTTGGGAGGTTTACCGCTGTTTTTTCATGATTTTTTTTTTTTTTACATTGGTCCTTGTTATATTACTGCAAATGGGTCCGTAAATTAAACATATATGTGAAGTATTTTTTTTTGGGGGGGGGGGGGGGGGGGGGGGAATTTTACTGGATACTTCTAGCCTCCCTAATTATTGGGGTTTTGTACTTAAAATTAGGATTTGTGAATTTGGGTCTATTATGTTTTTTCGCTTCAAGGTTTGGGTACTCATTTTTCTAATTCTTCATATGGGGTTGTGTTAAATTGGATGAATAATTTGAACTTTGACCTTAATAAGTCAAATGTTTGTTTGCTGACTGGAAAATTGGTATGAAATATGGGCCTTTGTTACTGTTTTCTTTTATAATTTTCCGTACATGTAAATCTTTATATACTAGTACTTCTGTTGAGACATGAGACTTGATTCTACATTTATGAATTTGTTTTGAGCGTTGAGGTCTTAGTTTTCTATTAAAATGACATACCACAAGGAAACCTGTAATGAATTATATGACATGATTGAATACACAGATTTTGGTTTGAAAATTTCAACATAAAGAGGTTTTCAGTTATGTGGGCAACCAAAGAGGGGAGCACATCATGATGAATACATATCAATTCTATATCATTAGATCTCAAGTCTAGGTAGGACATCCTAGAACCACAAGCATTCATGTGTGTAATTGTTGATCAATATTGTGTACTATTAGCTTCCATAGATTTTAGTCCTTGTATACAGGTCTAAAGAATTGAGAATCTAAAGTTTTGGCCTTCTGTTTTCTTTCAACACTTTTTGGCCCAACTAGTCCAGTGGTCAATCATTGAGCGTGACCTATTAAGGACTAGATAACACACATGGGAACCGACAAGCTTTGGGTTTCTGTGAAATTTCTTGCTAGAGGTGGCAAAATGTTGGTATTAGCGTGATATACGCCTATAATTTAGGATATATTCTATGATTAAATTTTAAGAACTTATTGTAATTTGTGTATGATTCTTAAAGATATCCCTATAAATGTATTATACAATTAATCAATAAAATGATTGGGGAACATTATCTCTGCCAAGTCTAATATGGTATAAAAATCATCACCAATTTCCTGAAACCCCTATTTTTTCCTCTACTGTCGCCACCTTCCCTACTGGCACCTCCTCGCCGTCATAGCCTCACCCTTGTTAATGATATTCTCCTATTTTCTCTTCTCAATGGATCATTAAATTCATCTAGCCATCAACATCACCAAAAATCAAGGATGATCGGGTCGATCCAATTACACTGGATATCTAATTAGCTCTTTGAGCCACCGATGTCGGGCTCCGATCTTGACTGGAGAGATGATCTGCTACTTAAACTCTAGCAAACCTGCACAAGAAACAGACTGTTAAGGCAGCAGGGAGAGAAGGGTCCCTGTAATGGCCCTCCGGCGTGAGAATCAGTTACTCGTAAGAGGAGTGTATATGATTAGGGTTTAAAGAGAGAGATAGCATAGAGAAGAAAGGTACCTCCTATGCATGTATTTATGGATTTCGAATTAGGGTTTGCCTCACCTGGGGTGATGTCAGGGCGTGGAGGCCACGAGCTCGTGAACCACCTTTGGTGAGAACATTCCTTATTGAAAAAGGAGATCTATTGGTCAAGGATCCTACACAATCTGGTGGGTTGTTAAGCAATATCCTTACTAAAACTGAATTTGACGGACGTTGCGGGTGTGGGCTTAACTTGCCGGATGGACGCCGTGGGCCTAACCGGACCCGTGTAAGGCCGAAACGATAGATTCGATATTTATCCTCTTCAACCAATATCCGCGGTTTCACCCCTTTACTCCGGATATGGAAACTGGACAATATTCAACTTCGGTTGAGTTATTTAAAAATCATTTTTGGAAGTTTCAGTGTTTCGAACACCTTCTCTCCACAGACCCTCATGTCGTTGAAGTTACTACCACCGACGCCGACAAGGACAAAGCTGTAGCCACATCCTCTTCTGATAAAGAGTTATGGGATCGGATCGATGCCATCGTCCTTCATGAATTTATGGCACAATCTCTGACGATCTCCTACTAACCATACTGAAACATGAATCTGATGAAGATCTGAACTGAATCACAACAGCATAAATATAAATTGAGACTAAAAACTGGAAGTAGAACTTGATATTGATAAAGGATGATCTCAAAGGATCTACAATGGATATTTCATCACCATAGGTGACCCAGAGCTATGCTCTTCTCCAACAAGGAGCCAAATACTTAACCTATTCTCTTCCCAAACTCTCTAATCAGATATTAAAAAAAAAAAAAAAAGAAGTTACACTTAACCCCCTCCTAGAATAGACATATTACTATTAATGCTTAAACATGATTCCTATCACTACTTCCCCCTTCAAAACAGTCTTGTCCTCAAGACTGAAGTTAGCTAGCGGATTCCAAATCAAGGTGGAGACCTTCACGAGTGCGTCTTCAGGAGGTCGACACTGCCCATGAACCACCAATGACTGCCTAGAAGGAAGGATATGGAATGAGCCGGCAATGAACTCCACCACATGACTCGCATGAGGTATGTACAGGTCAGAAGGTTGCGGGTCACGAGCCAAAACAAACAACTTAGGAGGGACATGAGCCAATCGATCATTGAAATCAACAAATCTAGTAGCAAGTTGCTTGAACACAACATGAATAGAACTTCCAATACCCCTCATGAACACACCTTGCAGCATGTATGTGTCTTGTAGCTGAGCCTGCTCCCTACATAACACAAGAATAGTCTCAGACAACAATGTAGCTTCTTTGTTTTGTAGGTTTGACAACTCTCCAACTAATTCAACACTGATGTATTGGAGACATCATCAAGATTAACCCCTGAACATTTGGACTTTCCCTCCCCTGCCACCAGACAATAAGGACCCCGATCAGAGAATAAAAACGCAGTCGGTGATGAAACATGAACCGAAGTAACACTCGATTCAACCCCTTTAGTAGTTTCGACCAACGATAGGGAAGGAGACAGAACAAGGGCTGTTGGAACACTTTCTTCACCTCGCAAGCCCAGGTCAGGAGAAACCGGGTTCATAATGGTTTGTTGCTCCACCTTGCAACTCACAACTTGACTGGATATAGAATGTGCTTCGGATCTGGAAACACCTTTTTCCAATTAAGCAATCAGAGACGCTGAAATAAAATTTGGAGCTCGTGATCTCTAATAAGGACCAACCGGAGATGAAGATTTGGCAGCAACTCTCGAGTCCTGTTGATGCATCCAATTAAGAACGAAGTTATGAAAATCTCTCTCTTCCTCACGATCCTTTTCTATGGCTTTCCTAATTTAAGCAACATCTGATTGTATCTGTTGAATCTGGAGTTGCTGAGTATCCAAGCGAGGAGACTGAAGCATCAGAATTGAATCAAGCATCATAACTGAATCGGAAATCAGAACTTAAGATGAAATCGGAAGTGAATGTGAAATTGGAACGAAGGACAGGAAACGAGCAGTTGCAATAAAATCGTAAAAGGAATCGACGATAGAGATCGGAAATTGACAGAGGCGTAAATTCAAACTGGATCGGAAGTTGGATCTGTAAAAAAAAATTGACTTGATGGAGAGATCCGAAATATGCGATCGATTGGAAAACAGGAACTGACGTAAGCGTAAATACCAACTGGAGCGGAAATTGAAATCAATGAATGAGGAGGCAGAATCGATGGAGGATGAAGGTTGCTAGGAAATTAAATTCGCTCGGAAAGTGATGAACAGAAGGAATCGGGTTTAGAAATTGAAATGGAAATTGAAAATAGAAATAGAAATTATCGTAAAAATGGAAACTAGATCGGAAATTGAGGCAAAAATGGAAACTAGATTTGGTGTAGAAGTTGAAGCGAGAAATGATGAACAAATCAGCAATATGGAAGAGAGCAGAAAAATGATGAAGATCGTAACCTGAAATTGAAGTTGCAGGTGCAATAAGCTAAATTTCAGATGCAAAATAGAAACGATGGAGATCAGAAGCGATGATTACAGCAGCAAAACTATCGATCTGGTTGTAAGTGGAATTTGATGGCGAGAGCAGAGGGAAGGCAGGTTGGACCAATGAGGAAGATCTGAACTGGATTTGCAGAAATAGAACAACAAATAGAACTTGATATTAAAAGTAATGAAGATGATCCAAAGGATCTACAATGGATAATTCATCACATAAGTGACCCAGGGTTAAACCCTTCTCAATGCCAAAGCAAAGACCCTAATACTTAACCTAATTCTCTTCCCTTACTCTCTAATCAGATATGATACTTATTTATAAAAGTAGAAGTTACACTTAACCCCCTCCTAGAATAGACATATTACTATTAATACTTAAACATGATTCCTATCAGAATCTAATGCATGTGCTGCTTGAAAGGCCCTTGAGAATATTTTCCAGGATGCATGTGCTGCTTGAAAGGCCCTTGAGAATATTTTCCAGGATAACTAGAATTCTCGGGCAATATATCTCGAAAAAAAGTTCTCGGACATCAAGATTGATGATTTCACAAGTGTCTATGCCTATATCAATCCGTGAAGATGATCCCAAATCAACTTGCTAATGTTGGTTGACTTGTAATAAGTTCTCCTATTGTTCAGTGATCTAAACGATAATGCTTATCCAACAATCCGACCCCTTTCCATACTTTTAGGAAGCTAGGTCCAAGCTTGTGCTCGAAGAAACCCGCGAGGCAAATCAATCTTAGTTCGTCGTCGCCTCCTCAGATTATGCTTTTCAGGTCGCCACCAGTGATAACTCCCACTCAGCTCGGTCCACATCCAATCAACAGCAGAGGTTATATCGTAATAACCAGAATCATGGACGTGGCCGTACTTAATCACCTACTCCATCCGAAAGGTCTCCTCAGTTTTGACTAGCTCCAAGGACTCCTCAACAGTGGTCGGGTACCTACACGCCATGGACAGAACCCCCTTATCCATATCCTACTACTGGCCAAAATAGATTTTGGCAACGACCCACTCCTACACCAGGCCCACGTCTTCTTGCCCCACGACCATAGTTACCTAATTCGCGGTCCGCTGAGGTACGGGTACGCAATTCACTAGAGGGGACGTATTCGGTACAGAGGGGAGTAGGTTCATTTCGGTACGAACCGGTACGATGTACCATGAACGATGTACCCAAATGAAAACAAAAATAACCAAATTCCTTAATCAATCGCTTTCACAATCAATTGGTATGACAAATTAAGTGTTTCGGATCACGAATTAGGGCTAATTGAGCCATGAATTGGGACTGATATGGATCGTTATACCTGTTATGCGTATTAGGGCGATTTGGTACGCTAGCGAATTCGATTTGATACAATACGTACCAATACACAAATTGCGATTTGTTGAGGGAATTTTGTAACTATGCCCACAACCCCCTCAAGCCTATTCTGGATATCCCACCGGGCATGTTCCAACAGAATTGGACCAGGCATTCCAGGATTCTAAGCTATGACACTTCATTCGCGGATCAAAATTGGTATGACAATAGCAGAACCACATCTCACATGTCAAATTCGGGATGTAATTTCTCATCCGGTTTCAATAACGGTTCATTATCAGAAATTATCATCGGAAATGGTTCTAAAATTCCAATTGTCGGCATCGGTACACAAAACCTACCCTACCAACCCTTAACAACATAGCCTCACCTCCCCAAAATAATCCCTCTCGCCTCACCCATTCCTCACCTATTATCCATACCTACCATAGCTGAAATAAACATCCAGCTCCTGCGGCCCAAACTACCCAACACCCTTTGGCCCGATCTCCCTAACAGGCCCACACACTTCCCTCCTCCCCTCAGCCCACTACCTGTCCGTCCTCCAACTCAACGGGTCCTTCCTCCACACCCGTTCACACACCCTAACAAACCACTTCCAATCAAATTCCTAATCCTCCCCTCCTCCACCTCAAACCATGCAAACGAGAAGCATGAGCGACTCTCTTCCACAATGCATTCCCTTCAATCTCTCCACACCTACCTCTATCTCACCCATACCTCGTTCCTTAACCTAATCCCTTTTTTCCCCAGTTGGTTAGAAACATGCCATGGTCGAAGCGTTTGATGCCCTTATTGCCAATAGGACGTGAAGTTTAGTTCATCCTAACCCTGGACTTGAATATCACTAGATGTATGTGGATTTATCTCCATAAAACAAACTCTAATGGTTTACTTGAGCGATATAAGGCTCGTCTGGTGTGTGATGTCAGGTCGCAACATGTTGGCGTTAGAGAGACGTCAGCCCAACAATAAAACCGTCAACCATTTAATCAGTTTTGAGCATCGCCTTGTCATATTCGTGGCCTAGACATCGGATTGATGTGAAGACTGCTTTTCTTCATGGTAATTTTGGAAGAGACCGTCTATATGAACCAGCCACCATTTCGGGATCATCGCTACCCGAATCATGTATACCTTCTTAAACCCTCTCTATATAGTATATAAAGGGCACTATTGATTTTGGTCTTACTTTTACCAAATTTGGCACCACTTCCATGCTTTCCTATACTGACGTTGCCGACTGGGGCGGGTTCCTGGACACACATCGTTCTATATCCAAGTACTGTGTTTATTTGGGTGATATCAAAGCGCTAATTTACTCTGTCGATCTAGCGCCGAGGCCGAGTATCGAGGGGTTGCTAGCGTTGTTTCTGAAGTATGTTGGCTACGCAGTCTGTTGCTTGAACTTCACCATCCTCCAACCCATGCTACCCTCTTTTATTGTGATAACATCATAGCCATTTACCTCCATTTACCTTACTGGGAATCCCGTTCAGCATCAACAAACCAAACATATTGAAACGGACAATCACTTTGACCGGGAGAAGGTAAAACGAGGACATGCTAGAGTTCTTCATGTTCCCTCCGGATACCGTATTGCAAATATTTTTACTAAAGGACTTTTGTGCATACTCTTTGATGATTTTCAATCCAGCCTCAATATTCGGCAACCTCCTGCTATGGCTGCTGGGTTATATTAATGTGTATAATTGTATTAGGATATACACCTATATATTTAGGATATATTCTGGGATTAATATTAGGAAATCCATTGAAATTTTTGTACGAGTCCTAAAGGCATCCCTATAAATGTATCGCACGATTGATCAATAAAATGATTGGAGAACATTATCTCTGCTAAGTCTAGCTGGGTTGGTTAATGGGTCAAAATGGGTAGGGTCATGTCTTAGTCTTTTACCCGGATGACGCTTGTTCAACCCGTTTTCATTTTTTTTTACGGCAACTTTATTAAACACAAACAAGCCCCCCCCCCCCCCCCCCCCCCAAGCAAGGAGCTAGGATAAAGCCATACAAACAAGAAAAGAAAGTTACATACTAAAACTAGACCAAGCCTGCCAATCCACAAACATCCCTTTACATCTATTGGAGAACCATAAAAAGCTCCAAGACTTGATCTCCTTTAACACATTGTGGATAGATGGTGGTCTTTGTTTGAAGATGGCATTGTTCCTTTCAAGCCATATACACCAACAACCCGTCAAAAACACCACCTTGATCGCCAAAGCCTTTCTAGAGTTGCCGCTGCCGTTCCCCTGCTTGAAAATGTCCCCCACCGAGAAAAACATCCCGTGAGGAATTTTACACCATTGAGATAAAACCCCCCAAACTATATTAGAAAAAGGACACCCGGTAAAGATATGCTCCGTAGTCTCTTCCACCTCTTGACAAAGAACACAAGTTGAGCACTCCACAACCACGATTCTTTTTGCCAACGCAACCGCCGACGGGAGCCTGTCCAACACCGCACGCCAAGCAAAATATTAATTTTTGACGGCACCGCCGAACGCCGGAACCGACTGATCAGCGGCCCAACCCCACATCCTTGAAAGGATCTCCTTCACAGTGAAGCACCCATCTTGATTTCCCCCCACTGCCAATTGTTGTTACCCCCCACCATCAAATCTATAAAATTAATATTACACTTCCTCAAATCCCCTTTGCATCTCATAATGTTCTTCCAAACTCCTGTGGTCGAAGGCTCTCTCGGCAACACTAACTCACAAGCACGACAATTATGGAGACTAGAAATAACTCTCCTCCATAACCGAGACGGCTCCGTAAAAAACCGCCAAAACCATTTGGAAAGCATGCTCCGGTTAGCAATCTCAAATGGGATGAGACCGAGACCCCCTTCGGACTTAGGTCTAAAAACCTTTTCCCGAGCAACCCAATGAATTTTATTCGGCTCATTCTCCCCTCCACCTCCCCAAAGAAACTTCAAGCGGATCCTCTCACGGGCATCGAGGACCTTTTTGGGCGCCCGATAAAGAGAAAAATAATAGGACGGGATACCTTCCAACACCGATTTGATAAGCACCAAACGACCTCCAATCGATAGATGTTTCACCTTCCAACTTGAAAACCGGCTATTAAAAGTCTCCACCACCTATCTCCAATGTTTAGAAATGTTCATGTTAACTCCAACAACCAACCCGAGGTATTTGAAGGGAAAAATACCCATAGCACAACCAAAAAATTCCGCCCAAGAATGCAAATCTGCCTCGGGAACATTAATACCAAACAAGCCACATTTACTTAAGTTAACTTGCAGCCCGGAAGCGAGGAAAAAACACCAAAGGCATAACCAAGGCATCATCCGCAAAGAAAAGATGACTAAGAATCGGACCCCCATTAGGAGTAGCAATCCCATGGAACACCCCAACCTCTAAAGATTTCTCCATCATCCAATTAAAAGCTTCCATGGCAATAATAAAAAGAAACGGGGATAAAGGGTCACTTTGACGCACCCCTTTGTAACAATTAATTTCTTCGGTAGGGGAGCCATTAACAAGCACCGAAGCCCGAGACGCCGAGAGCACCCCTTTTCTCCAACACCTCCACAGGGACTGGAAATTCATTTAGGACATAATAGAATCCAAGAACTCCCGATCAAGAGAGTCGTAAGCCTTATTAAAATCAATTTTGAAAAACATGGCATCCTTTTTTGATTTCATGCCATGAGAAAACCTCATTAATAATGAGAGGGCCATCAACAATGTTCCTCTTGGCCACAAACGCCATTTGAGTTTCCGAAATCACCGAGTCCAAAACCGACTTCATCCGTCACCTTACGGATATAGCAAATGAAAGAAGATCCACACCCCAAAGAGAATTTACCCTCTTTGTGGAAGACATTAAAGAACTCCACAAAATTATGCTCGAAAAGCCACTAGAAGGTTTTAATAAAACAGAAATTAAATCCATCCGGACCCGGAGCTTTTTCTCCCCCACACATCCAAACGACCGCTTTAATTTCCTTGGGGTGAAATGAGCAATCAAAGAGCTAGCTTCAACATCCGACATCCGTTTAATACCACTACAAACCATCGGCGGACGACGCGATAACCCCTTAGCGAATTTATTTTGAAAGAAAGATTTCGCTTCAAATTTGATCACCCTTGGATCCGTCACCCAATTCCCGCCAACCCAAACACCATTCAATCACTATTTTGAATTTTTCAGTTTGACCCATTGTTAGCAATCTATTATTATAAATGGGTCTGCCTTTATTATGATTATTTTCAGGCTAACTATTTCCCATTTTCTCTAACATCATCCTATTTAAATTGCAGGTTAAGAATCTTTGGGCCGGCTGCAGTTGTGGCATTCTTGGTTCTGATTCCCGTTAATGTGTCGGGTGGGGTGTTGTTTTTTCTCAGCAAAGATTTGGTCATCAGTGACATCGATAAGCTTTCAATATCAAATGTTCAACCTAAGTCTCCAAAGTAAGTTTAAGTTCTTCATCATTCCTATGAAGCTAAAATTGGTTGATGTTATATTGTTATTTGTAAACCATAATAATATGAGGTTAATCAAATTGACTTGTTGACATAGGTCACGAACCTTTCGACCTTGTATCCATATGTGGCCGCTGTTTTGTGCATGTTTTCCTAACACATATGTTGCACTAGAATTCATATTCTGGCTACAAAAGTTATATCTTTTGATTTTCAGGTTTTTTGCACACATTTTAGTTATGTATTTGTTCACGTTTTGGGCTTGCTATATGCTCTACAAGGAGTATGATGTGATAGCATCAATGAGACTGAACTTTTTGGCTTCAAAAAGTAGGCGAGCCGAGCAATTTACGGTATGTGTATGTTTACTAATTGTTTGCTCTGTCCCAAAAGAAATGGTCACTTGAAGAGTAAAATGAGTTCCTTCTTTACTTTCAAGATTAACATAATCATTTGAGTTCCCAAGGGAACATTTGTAATATGTTTTTTTCTTGAAATTTAAGAACAAAATGTCTAAAAATTAAATTCAAAATAAAACAGGGACTTTGTTCTTTGTGGCAAAGTTTTAAATAACGAGATTTTTTTTAACTTTATGTAATTATTTTTGTAGGTCCTGGTTAGAAATGTGCCTCATGTCCCTGACAGTTCTGTGTCTGATACTGTGAAGTGTTTCTTTAAAAAGAATCACTCAACTCACTATCTTTGTCACCAGGTAATATTGTTTTCGGGATTATTCATGTCTGTGTGTGTTATGCATCGAGCAATGATTAAATGAGTAAAGTACTAAATCATGTGCCTAAAAACATGGCTAATTAGGCATGACTTTTAGGTATACAAATCCTCTCTGTCCCTCCCTCCCTCCCTCTGTGTGTGTGTTAATATTTATGTACACGATAAACGTGCTTTGTAAATATTATGTAACAATGTAGCATTTCATCTTGGCCCAGACCGTCTACAATGCGAACAAATATGCAAAGAGCAGTAAGGAAAAGACAGAAAATGCAAAATTATTTAGACTACAACCAGCTCAAGTTTGAAAGACATCCAAACAAACGTCCAACAAGAAAGGTAGCTCGCATGCACTGGAAACTTGTACAAATTTTTATGCAAATAAATAGTAGAGATGGCAAAAAGGGCGGCTCGGGTAATGATGCAGAATATTCATCTTTTTTATGGATTGGATTGCCAAATTTTATAAATAATGTGTAAATTTTATTACAAAAGCTATATTATTATTATAATATGAACTTTTGAATCAACCGATTTAGGAGATTGTGTGTACTAGTAATATAGAATTTTTTTAATTAAAATGTTAAAGTTAATCGAGCCGAATTGACCTACTTAATTAAAATGGTCAAAATTAGCATCTTGATATATTGTAAAACTAGGTTAGTAACCCGTGTATTACATGGATTGAGTTTTTAATATTAAATACATATAAAAAACAGTTAAAATAATAAAATTTATTATGTTTGACACATTGTTGATTAGTTTTCTTAAAATAATCAAATTATAAAGTAAATTTATCAAATTCACATTAAGTTTGTCAAATTTTTTTTAAATGGAAATTTAATTTTGACAAATTTGGTAACTATTCTTAATTGATAATCTAATAAATTGATACTTGAATGTGGTTTTGACATGTGGCAATGTGATGTGGACCTCCTAGAAATGAGACATGTGGCACACATTTTATTGCTTTATTAGGATTAATTAAAGATATTGAAATTTCTGAAATATGTGAATTCTCAGACGGGCTTTCTTGGACTATGGGGCCAAAAAGTAGATTCCATAGAATACTATCAACAGCGGATTAAAGAGCTTGATGAAAAGGTGGGTGTATATTTATCTTTTCGGTTCGATCTGTTCCATTCATTCCCATGGAAATAGATATAGTTTGACTATTGAAGTCATATAGGCTGAATTGTAACAGCAATCTCTGTTCATATTTTTGAACATTTTGAGTTCGTACTATGTTATAATTCATAATCATAATATCACAAAAACAAAGTGTCGATTTGTGTTCAGTTTGTTATCAAATGAGTACAAAAGTCAAAGTTATAAGATCACAACTCACAGTAAGATTTTTTGTTTTAGTCAGAGCTCGAAACTGAAATTCCCTACTTGGTGCCATTAACCTTAACTGAGCTGAGTAGTAAGAAGCCTAAAAATAGAGCAGACCTGGTTCAGGTTCTGTTTAAAGTTTTGTTTTAGTCAGAGCTCCAAACTGAAATTCTCTATGTTCAAAGTTACTTTTTGTTTCCTTATGATTACCTACAAGATGAGTTGATTTTGACTAAACTGTTAAAACATCATGGCAAATGACCTATGGTGCTTACATTTGTGTATGTTTTATTAAGAAAGTAGGAGTATCTTAGTTAAGAGTTGGCAAAATAGACAGGTCGTGCTGCATAAGGCCAGTGAAACTGGTAATGTAATGCAGGAACAAAGTGTGCCGGGTTGGGTTAATTGATCGACCAAATTTACTCGCAACAATTCTTGAATGTTACAAGTACTTAATGTATTATTTTTCTTTTCAAATTAATAAAATAATATATAACATTTTTGAATAAATTGATGTACGATGAAAACATCTTAATAAGACTTTGAGCGACTTAAAATTAAATTTGACACGTTTATTCCATTGGACTTAAAATATGACCTAACTCAGCTTATTGTCATGGATCCAAAACTGAATTATTTTAGTTTTGATTTAACCCATTGAATCTTTAGTATTTGTTTATTTTATTATTATTATTATCTAAGTTGGTATTTCTTCTTGAAATAGTAGTTAACAACGGAGCATCAGAAGATTCTCAAAGATCCAAAACGCATAATGTCAGCTGCATTTGTATCATTCAACTCCCGATGGGGTGCAGCCGTGTGTGCTCAAACACAGCAAAGCAAAAATCCGATTCTATGGTTGACAGAGTGGGCCCCTGAACCTCGTGATGTTTACTGGAAAAATCTTGCTATACCCTTTGTTTCTTTGAGCATCCGTAAGCTTGTTATATCGTTAGCAGTCTTTGCTCTAGTGTTCTTCTACATTATACCTATTGCATTTGTTCAATCACTTGCCAATCTTGAAGGTCTTGAAAAAGTTGTTCCTTTCCTGAGGCCTGTTATTGAATGGTAAGTAAAGTTATGATATTTCTGCAAATTTTTCAGTGATAGGCTCTAGAGTGGCAATCTAAGACCATTTACATGGAAATGGTTATATTCACCAGGCATCATTATAGGATGAAATAAAAATTGCTGAAATGGTTTAAACGTTTGCCCAGAGTGTACCTTTGATGCGTAAAACATCATAAGCTAGTTTATTCAAAATATTATTTTATTATTGAAGTTATAAAATATTTTTACATCTATTCATATTTGAAACAATTATTTTTATTATATTTTTTTTTCGTAGAAGAGTAAAATCGCTGGACTATGTATCTTAAATCAACTTAATGCACCAACTCAACCTGTATTTAATCCACATAAAAGAACTCACCTGCTTTACAAACTAGATTGTATGCAGAAGCTTTAGCCAGTCCTGATATATGATATCATTGAATTTTTAAGTTCTGTAACAATAAATAGGTTTCGCTTGTGGTTAGCCTGATAATTAGCTTTGGTTTTTTAGATTATTGCTGCAACAAAGTTTACTATTAATGACGAAATTACCCATTTATTTTATCTAAATTGAAAGGCTTTCCGTTCCCCATGACATCTTCCTTTTCACAATAAGGTCCTCTTTAGTTGTATCCACAGTGACGAATTTATCCCTTTATTTAATCTAACTAGGTAGAAACCTGTGTAGGGTGGAATAAAGGAAAGAAAAGCGGGAAGTTTTTAATAAGTAAATAATTACAGTTTAACTTATGCATGTTATTTAATAAAGAGAAAAGAGATGCAGGAAATACTATTTTGAGCTCAGAAAATTGTGACAAATGATGCCATTAGTTATTTATTATATTTGGAAGATTTAAATATAATTCTCCTAATCATAATTCCTTGAATTATCTGATTTATCAAACACATCCAAATTGTTTATTATTACAGCTGATTAATGAGTATCATATAAGTATAACCACTTTCAAAACACACATCCAAACACTCCCTAAATGTTTCAGTTTTCATGGGACAGTGGGCTCAGTTAGTTAATTCTGATTTGAATGTGTGCAGGAGCTTTGTAAAGTCTTTTCTTCAAGGTTTTCTTCCTGGTCTTGCTCTAAAGATATTTCTATGGCTTCTTCCTGGTATTCTTATGACTATGTCAAAAATCGAAGGGCATGTTGCATTTTCTGTATTGGAAAGAAGTACGGCTGCAAAATACTACTTTTTCATGCTGGTAAATGTATTCTTAGGGAGTATTGTCACTGGAACAGCAATTCAACAGCTTAATTCGTTCCTTCATCAATCTCCCACACAGTGATGTTTCTTTCTCTTCTAAAACAAGTCTTTAGGACAAGCCAAAGTTTGGTTTATAAAAGCGCGAGGCGTTTAGGTCATGTACGCCTAGCGTTGGTCAATATACAACCAAATAAGCTTTATGTACAACCAGTAGTTGCATATGTCCCATCTCTTTACATATTAGCCTTTTTATCAACTAAACTATTCATAATCTCTTCATCCCTTTTGTTGTTTTTACATATCACCCTTTCCTGATCGCCTTTGCACTTCACACCTCAGGTTTGTTTTTTATAAACCAACAGCTAGAGGTGACAAAATGCAGGTGCTGGGTTACTGCTCAAGAAGAGTACTTTATTTTATTTTTTATATACTTATTTTTTAGTTATATTGCTAATTTTAAATAGGATCATAAAGCAGGTTTTTCTTTTGCGTGCATCATGTGTGCGTGTTTTTTATTATTTGAATTTGTTTGTATAGGATTCCGAGGACAATTGGGGTATCGATTCCGATGAAAGCTACTTTCTTTATTACATACATAATGGTTGATGGATGGGCAGGTATGGCTGGAGAGATTCTTCGTTTAAAGCCTTTAATCATGTTTCATCTAAAAAACATGGTGATTGTTAAAACCGCAAGAGATAGACAAAAAGCAATGAATCCTAAAAGCATAGATTTCCCCGAAGCCATTCCGTCTCTTCAACTATACTTCCTTATGGGGGCCGTTTATGCTGTAGTGACCCCAATCCTTCTACCTTTTATACTCATCTTCTTTGCGTTTGCATACTTCGTATATCGTCACCAGGTATTTGGATAAATTTATTCTCTACTTCTGATTATCAAAACGCGCTTACAAAACTCCCTGAATATTACATGTATCGTGTCTTTTATACGAGGGGTATATATGTAATTTTGTTTTCATATGCCAATGCAGATAATTAATGTGTACAATCAACGATATGAGAGTGCCGCTGCATTCTGGCCACACGTTCATCATCGTATAGTAGCGAGCTTGTTGATATCTCAGCTTCTTTTGTTGGGACTGCTTAGCACAAAAAAGGCTGCAAATTCAACCCCTTTGCTTGCTGTATTACCGATTTTGACCGTCACATTTCACAAATTCTGTAAGAACCGTTTCGAACCTGCTTTCCGAAAATACCCTCTTGAGGTAAGCTCACATCAAAAAATTTGTAACGGTAAAGATCAGTGGTAGTTTTTTTACCTCTTGATCGGCTTCTGCAGTCATTGTACCCACAATGATTACAACAGTTGATCATTGTTAGAGGTGACAAAAATGGGCGGTTTGGGTAGCAGATCAAAACAATCAATTTATTGTTGGGTTGAGTTGACCCACCAACTTTTTTTTTCTTCTTTGAATTTTGTAAGTAGCGTATGCTTAGATATGATTAGAAGAACTATATTACCTTTAATTAATAGTATAAATATTTGAATAAATTGAGTATGATTGTATGCACTAAACATTAATCATGGTTAACTTTTGACCCATTCAACCCCTTTGACACATTTCTTTTTTTTTCTTTCCCTTTCACCTAAATTGACCCGTACGGGTTATATTGACATAACCCACATTGATCTGCTCATAAATAAACAAGGTCTGAGTTTTTGGTTCCCATTTCCATATAAATAACAAGCATGGTTTATGTTCCAAACGTGGTGTATAAATTTGGTTTCTTGTGGTTTGGATTCTCAGGAAGCGGTGGAGAAAGACGCACAAGATGAAGCTTCTGAGCCTGAAACTGACATGAAATCTTACTTGTGTGAAGCCTATTTACACCCGGTTTTACGTTCAATTGAAGAATTCGAACTTTCAGAGCTTGGACTTGGAGTTGACAAAAACCGAGCTCACTTCTCAAGTCAACTAGAAAAAGAACAAGAAAACAAAGGGTCCCCTAAAATGCAGCATCTTGAAGTTGTAGTTGGACAACATGAGAGTGCATATACGCACCATCACAAGGCATCAGCCCAAAATGTGGATGTTACGGATCACTGAGCCGCCTGCCCTGATCAAGTTAATTAGGATCTGACCTTTGACTATATGTAGCTTGGCTAACCCAACCATGTCTGTTAAGCTGTCAATCTTGAGTTTTGTATGTGGATTTTTGCACTACTATAACAAAAAACGGAACTTGGATATGTATCATCGTTACTGATCTATATTAGTTTTGTTTTTACCCTACAAAAAATCATAGCAAGTAGTATAGGTTCATTCATGGTTTGTGGGATTTCTATTGTTGAATCTATATATGGGATTTCCAGTATTCTGCGGCTTGGTTTGGTTTTCTTGATTCGGTCGCTGAGTATGTGTGAGAGGTATGATGGGATATGACCTATTATTTTAGAGACTCATATTTTTCAATATAATATATCTATAATACATTAATACGAGGTTGAAACGCCGCGCTCTGTGGCGGGACGCTTTTGTCTTGTTCTCGTTTATTTGTTACGAAAAGCCATTTGCTTAATAACATAAATGAGTATATGATATGTAAAAGTTATTAAAAACTTAAATTAGTACAATAACATGAATAAGTTACAACCAAAGTAAATGTAAGCAACTGATACGTGTAGAAGATCATGGAATTCATGTTCAAACATTCAAACACTCTCCCATCATGCAATTCTACGTGGTGCATATTTTTCATTATGTTTGGGATTTTTTTCAGGAATAGTATTAATATATAAGTTTTTAACAAAAATAGGAGCTCGATTTTTTTTTTCAAAAACAGGTATCCCGCACTTCCCAAGTGCGGGGGATAGCTTCAGGTTAGGGTCTGGTGTGGTCTGCAGCGCCGAAGGAAAAAAGGTGGGTCCTCCGCACTTCCCAACTGCGGGACACAAAGATTCAAACAAGATGGTGGGCCCGCCTCGCACT
>JBCNJP010000003.1:37567840-37612840 GCA_039602395.1 Deinandra increscens subsp. villosa | reverse complement strand
GGAGAATACTGGTTATATTTACCAGGAGAATACTGGTTATATTAACCAATATAACAAAACATAATTAAATAACAAACTACAATTCATACTAAAATAAAAAACTAGATTAATATACTAAAATAAAAAACACAAGTTACAAATCCTATAGATAAAGTTACACATCCTAAAACTAAACAATAGCACGAGTTTCCAACAACACATTAGTTCCTAATATACCATATAAACTAAACCGACATACGAGGAAATTTCAACAACATTTTTAAAACAGCCCCTCAAGTACATTAATTCTGATAACGATATTGATAAAACTGTTCCGCCATGTAGTTACGGTACCTTCCACGAATTCCACACATGGATTTTAAAACATCGTCCATTAACAAGGTCCTCCCTTGCACTAGCATTTGCATTAACAAACAAGCAAGAACTCCCGAATCCGCACCGAGCCCACCACCATCCTTAGGAAAAAAGTCTTCAGAAATGACGTGTGTTATCTCTTTTTCATTTGCCTTTCTAAGTAAGGGATCAGAGTACTTTTTTTCCAGTAGCGAATCCGCGATAACAATTGACCCATATGCCTAGGAATGCTTCGTAAATGTTGTTTATACACCAATTCTTCATACATGTCATGGTATATGTTGTTAGACCAGTACTGAACCATCTCCATTGTTTCTAGGTCAATTCGGATAAGTATCCAATCATCAATGGATGCGATATGTAATGAAAAATAAACATAACGAACCTCCCAAAACGGGGGGGGGGGGGGTACAATTCATCTTTTCCATTAGCATATTTTACTGGGACATCCTCGTATTTATAAGCCTTCACTTCTTCTAGAAAACTTGGTGGTAAGATAGTCCAATTCAGCCCCGACGTACCTTTTCTTGCCACATTATCAAGTCTCTTGCGCATCATTCGTCTAACCCATCCTGCAACATGCTGTTCATGGAGAAAACATAAACAACTAATTTTTATCGTATACTATGAGTAATCAATTGAGGTAGAAGTTATACCGCTTTCCACAGACGACCGTCGTTTTCATAACCCAAAAGTCTGCCCCAAAATTTTTTGCAAAGTTTTTGTTGCTCAAGGTAAACTGAATAACAGTACGATGCATCACCATTGAGGTAGAAGTCAACAGCATTTGGGGCCCAAAGGAAAGATGTAACTTCATCGATTACTGCGAATACAGTCCGCTTCGTTCTTTGGTTTTTCCATGCAAGTACATTTTTTATCAAGAGAAAATAAAACTGTTAAAACTAAAATATGCTAATTTTCCCCATTTAGAAAAATAAACTAATCAAATCAACTAACCAGGTAAAATAGCGACCCTGATAAATTTTATCTGCCACGGAATCGCATGCACCTGTCTTTAAAATCTCCCTGCATATTAACAGTTTTATTCCAAACAAGATTATGCATTAACAAACACATTAGCACTCCTAAATCACCACCGAGTTCAACACCTCCCGGAGAAAGATACTCTTCATTTACCACATACACGTTAAGATTTCTGCTTTCACGATGTAGACGCGGCCCGTTATAATGATTCCAATAATTTATCTCGTCTAACAATCACTGGAATCCCAAGGCAAATGTATCTAAATTCATCGAACTAATGAACCGCTCGTAATTAGTCGAAAACCTACGATTAGCCAAATATCCTACCATTTCCATAGTATATAAGTCGATTCGAGTAAGCATCCACTCGTCAATGTTTTGAACATACAACGGTAAATAAACGTACCGAACCACCCATAATGGGGGATAAATTTCATTACTTCCGTTAGCAGATATGGCGCCATGTTTGGTATTAACGCCAAGAAAACCCATACGAAAATGTGTTGGTAAAATGGTCCATTCAAGCCCCAGGGGTCCTTTGGTCCTTACTTGGTCAAGTCTGCATTCCATCATTCGTCTGACCCAACCTTCAATATGCTGCAATTAAAATTAACCCATTAGACTCGTAACCCAATAAGAACAAAATAAATATAACAAAGATTAAATTACCAATTCTGAAAGACGCCCATCAGACTCGTAACCGAATAGGGTCCCCCAAAAATGTTTGTCAAGATGGTTCAAGTCTAGATAATGGGAGAAGCAGCATACAACATCCCCGTTGTTGTAGAACTCAACATCATTAGTAGCCCAGCTACCGTCAACACCCTCCGTCTGAACAACAGGGAAATTTTCCGGCATGGGTTCCGAGCCATCCTCCGTAGTAAGGTGAACAACCTGTTCTACGACAACTACAGGCACAATCTCGGGAATAATCTCCAGCATAGCCTCAGGGATAACTTCAACATCGGTGGATTTAGAGGCGGATGAGGAAGACGCGAAATGTTTTAAACTCAAACGCCTCCATTTTTTTGGAACCCAACTAGTCGTTTTATTTACTGGTTGGGAATGGTACTCATCTTCCGCCAAATCTTTGGATTTTTTGTTCTACATTTAGATGAGATGGGAGGGAGATGGTGAAGATGAAGAACGGTATATTTCAAGAGATATGGGTGATGGGGAAGATGGTGAAGATGGAGGAGATAAGAGTGTGGTATTTATAGATGGTGAAGAGTGTTTCATTGTCAAGAAATTGGGTTGCTTTAACTGGTTATTTTAGCAGGTTGCTTTTGCTGGTTGCTTTTACAGGTTGCTTTTGCAGGTTGCTTTAGCAGGTTACTTTTGCAGGTTGCTTTTACAGGTTGCTTTTGCAGGTTGCTTTAGCAGGTTGCTTTAGCAGGTTACTATTGCAGGTTGTTTTTGCAGAAAATAATATAAATTTATTTATTGCTAAAACGCTCAACAATAAATTTTTTAAAACAAACAACAAGAAATTTAAAAAAAAAATAACAATAAGTTTTTAGAACAAACAACAATAAATTTTTAAATAAAACAAACAACAATAATTTTTTAAAACAAACAAAGGACATCTATCAATGATTATGACCATGAGGTCTATACAGTGGACCACCCGATATAGGGCATCTGGTTGGATTCCTATTCCTTCTGCCACGTCCTAGCTGCTCATCCTGGTCTTCTTGTTGAACTTCCGGTGTAGATGAAAAATTTCCACCATAAGGTATTGGTGAAATATTACCCCTTGTCTGCGGTGGGCGATTGTAGTACTGTTGGTTAAAGTTATCCACATCAAATAAGCTAGAAAAAAAAAGACCAAGAGAAATCTTGTTGAGTCTGGGTTTGCTCTTCTTATTGGGGTGTGTAATAATCTTGATGCTCTTTATTGATCATTGGGGATAAATGTGACGAGGCTACTTGGTTCGATGATTCTTCGAACCCGTCACCAGCAACAGTACTATGGCTGAAGTCTTTGTTTTGCGAAGGGGTAAACTGTAAACCAGTAGTTTGATGAAAATTACCAGGTTCATTCATTGAGCCACTATGATGGCTCATGAATTCCTGATTCGTTGAACTACTAGCCTTATTCATTGAGCTGCTGGATTCTCCAGTTTCATTATAACTATAATTAGGAACATTTCCTGTATATGGTTCACGGAACCGAAAATATGTATCCGTATTCCTTTGATCAGCTCTTGTAACCGGACGGTCAACATTATAAGGAGGATGTGGGGGAAACTCAAACGGGTTCCATTGACTAGCCAAATGCGACGTTTGGTAGTCAAGGTTATGTTGCGCACCGACAAGATTTAAATAATGTTGCGCCATTTGTTGAACCCCACCCAATTGATTGTCAAGACCAAACGGGTTATCTTGACTTGCCATTCTATGCATATCCCCAATGCCCTGAGTCTACAATGTTATCCAACAAGACAAGTTATAATAACTTTTTAAAAGCAAAATATATAAAGTTATGTATTTAAAAAAATTCAATACATACCAACAATTCAAACCTTCCACCAATGTTCACATCCCTAGTGGTGTTTCCAGTTTGTCTAGCTGGATCTTCAACGTAAAAATCCGTTCTCTCCAAGAACCAATTCATATACATAGGACTAGCCCTATAGTCGCCACCACATTCTTGCCCCATTACAACGTGAGCCATACGATTAATCCAGTGAGCAATGTACATGGCACACTCTTGATTCCAGTTTTTTGTTGTAGCTTTTCTGGAAGAACCATGTAATGTTGTGTGCTCATCACGAGTTATGAGAAGGTTTGTGGGGACTGTTTGAAAAAATCTAAACTGTCTCATAACCCTGCTCGGCAGATGGGGCTCAACAACCTCAAAAACTATAAGATACATGTCACAGTTCCAACACGCTCTTCCTCTCGTATACATTGAGTTTATTAGGTGTGCAACATGCTCATAAGGCCTCCAAGTAAACTATTAAAAAAATAAACTAATTAATATATAGTAAAAATTTAAAAATTATAAATTACTAAGTAATATGAATTTTATAACCTCGTCGGTGTTTAAACACTGAATATATGATCGAAAGTCCATCAATGAACCCTTTATTACGCCAGCCCAACTCAAGCTACCACGCCACCTACAAACCATTTTTATAAAAGTGTTATCAAATATTAATTGATAAATTAATTTAGCTAATTATTAGTGAGTACCTTCCACCAAACGGTGTTGAAAAATCGAAGCCTTCTCTAATTCTTGGGGCAATTCGGGGTATTCTCTTCCATGCCCACATTTGCAACAACATGGTAGGTCCGGCCAATTCCCAATTGCTGGGCTCTGCAACTTTGCATAAAATCCTATACAGACATGCAAACACAGCACTTCCCCAGCTCAACTTTCCACATTCTCTGAGATCAATCAAGTTTTGCAAGTGGAAGTAATACATTGCAGAACCTAAATGGTCAGGAAGAACAATGGCACCTATCAGATGCATTATAATGCATCTTGCAATTTTCAAGCATTCTTCGTCGCTTGAGTTGGGTCCCGGCCAAGATGCCTTTATTTCTTTAAGAATAGTGGTAAACCTGATTGTGTTGGTGCTGAGGTCTTGTCCCTCCAGACCTGTTATCCTCAAAAATTCTTGACAATTATCTATTTTTTCTTGGTTGTCCCACTTAAAATCGTAACCAGAAACTACCCGGTCACTAAGTGGTAAACCCCATAGCATTTGAACATCCTCAAGGGTAATTGTGGCTTCACCAAAGGGAAAGTGAAACGTGTGAGTTTCAGGCCGCCAACGCTCAACCAACGATGTTTTACAAGGTGATTATCAACCTTGTCGTAATGATATTGTAGCACACCGTAAAACCCGGATATCTTTAGGTATTCGATTAGCTTCGCCGGAAACAATTCATCCTTCATTTTTTTGTCTATAAATTTCCAAAAATGTCGATCTCCCCGTCTGAGTTTAAGAGGTTTATTTCTGTCAAAGGTTGGGGAGTAATACACGTGGTGAGCTCGGTGGTTAGCACCCAGCCATAACAAATCGTTATTTCGGGGACCAGGGTAAATTTGTGATCCTCCTTGCATTGTATGGTGATTGTGTTTGATGGTAGGGATGAAGAAATATTTGTGTTTGAAGGGATGGAGAAGTATTTGTGTTTGAAGGTGGTATTTCTGTTTGTACTGTATGGTATTTAAAGAAAAAGATGGGTTAATTTTTGAAAGTCTTGGTAAAATTTCGGATGGGTGGGAACCCGTGCTAGGGTTTTGTCCGGTTGTTAGGTCTCCCGCAGTTGGTAAGTGCGAGGCGGGCCCACCATCTTGTCCAAATCTCTGTCTCCCGTAGTTGGTAAGTGCGAGGCGGGCCCACTATCTTGTCCGAATCTCTGTGTCCCGCAGTTGGGAAGTGCGGAGGACCCACCTTTTTTCCTTCGGCGCTGCAGACCACACCTGACCCTAACCCGAAGCTATCCCCCGCACTTCGGAAGTGCGGTATACCTGATTTTGAAAAAAAAATCGAGCTCCTAATTTGTTAAAAACTTATATATTAATACTATTCCTGAAAAAAATTATTATGTTTGTGCATGTTTACATTACTCCATGATCTCCTTGTTTTGTGGAACACTAGTTAGTAGGTTAGCAGTATTTAATGTTTGGTTTGTGGAATAAAAACTATCGAGAAAATTGCCCAGAACATTGTGTTTTCCTTCTTTAATTCTCCAGCATTAACGTTACCAAAGCTTTGTTCCTTTAATTATTTCGGTTAGTTTATTTAATCTCATTTACGTCTTCATGGAGAAATTTTTAGAAGAAAGTTTTTAGGCATTAAGTAAAAGATAAATTATCCAAATGTTCATAGCCGATAAACACACTAGCCGATGGAGCAAGTTGCTTCTCAAAATAGGATCCTTTACCCTTTTTCGATAAGGCAGAAGCAAGTTTAGAAGTTGATGACGTCGAAGCAATATCTGAACTACCAGAACACGCGATGATTGCGTAAGTCGGTACCAAACAAACCATGGGGACTAAACTCATCCTATTACAACCATAGAAAAGTGACAGTTCCACGCCAAAAAAGTTCAAAAAGGAAAAGAATTGCTCAACTGTAGAACTAAAAATTTTATACAAATACAATAACCGAAGAAGTTCAACAAAAGTTAAAAAAAAGTCAAAACATAGAAGAGGTAACCCAATTCTTACAATTTTAGAAAAGCATAAGCAATACAACAAACATAAATCAACTGAATATTTAAAAAATCTGTATGCCACGCTACTGGAAATTAAGTACGAATTTGTAAACAGAAATAGTAACAATATTATTTTTATTAAATCAAAACAATACTATTACACTACAGAAGGAGTAGAAGCAGAATAACGAAAATAAATGCAGAAAACATAAAACAACGAAGCCAGAGCTCGTGTTGAACACGATTTCCTTAAAACAGATTTCGGTCTGTTTCCCAGGATACGGTGGCTAAAGCAACGTATTGCCGGAGTTGTTACTTGCCTGAGATCGCAGAGAGAGTCGAGAAGAGCAGAGGAGAATGAAGTTTTTGGTGTTTTCTGTCTGATATCGACAGGTTTATTTAGCCACGAAATGGATTGCTGTCCAAGACAACAATCAACATTAAACTCGATTATCAGTTTCTAAAATAGTTGATTTCGTATTAACTAGGATGGAGTGTTCTCCAAGATAAATCATTTCCAAAAATAACTAGCGAGAGGAGCAAAAATCGGTCTGCGCAAACCCGACCATTTTCGAGTCGCATTCGTGTCCGCAGGATGCGCGAGCGCGCCCAAGATTTTTAACCGGGTTTCTCATTTTTCTGCACCCCCCGCGCGTAGATGTTGGAGTATAAAGTGACAATACAATTTGATAACCATCCAAGTTTCTTGGCTTATAACCCACACTTCATTTTGAACCATTTCCAATGTGGGATAGATGGTTTCTAGCTCAAATATATACAGTTTGTAGACCACACTTTGAGCATCGATATCTCATTCACCTCTTAATCACTTTGGACGTTTAATATCTCGTTGGAAAGCCCTTGTCCTGGGCTATTCAACCATATCAAATAACCCGTCTAATTATTATATCTACATATAAATAATTAGGTCCAAAGTTTAGGAAAAATTACATATTTTCCCTATTTTTTTCAACAATCCCCCACATGAATGGAGATCGATGGAGCAAAGTACTCGATCATTTTGAAATCTCAACAGGGGTTGAGTCTTGCGTAGGATAGGTAGGTGTCCCCTTTGAACCTTCCCTTGTAAAATGTACTTAGCCTCCTGGCTGTCAGTAGACGGCGATGTATTTGAACTGAGCTGCCGTTTGTGTAGGAGACAATACACTTTACACAGGACTCTTCCTGACAGTATCAACTCCTCATAGTCGTGTCCTTTATGGTCCTGAACACTTGCCTGGTTCTGCGAGAGTCTTAAGAAATTAGCCCCCACATTTCTCTTCGAAGTGACCCCACTTCTCTCTCACATAGGTGACTCCTCGAATAATTAAAAGCTGGAAGCTTATCCTCACTGTCACTATTTAATAAAGGAACGGGTTTGGAAGTTTTAGAAACTTCCTTTTAGTTTCGGGAGTAGTCATATCATGACTTCTCCCACAGTGACCTCCTCAATTCATACAAGTAGGTTGTCCTATTGAACCTAGATCTTGGGATCTCCAGTCAAATAGGTTAGGTTTCCTTCGTATGCATTATACATTCACGGGCTTAAATCTTATTCCTCTTGATGACCTATATACCACCTCTCTGCTTAAGCCTTTAGTAAGCGGATCCGCTATATTATCAGCTGACCTTACATAGTCAATCGTGATAATCCCCGTTGAGAGCAGTTGTCGTATAGTGTTATGCCTACGTCGAATGTGTCGAGACTTCCCATTATATATTGCGCTATGAGCACTACCAATCACCGATTGGCTATCACAATGTATAATAATGGCCGTTACCGACTTGGGCCACCTGGTTATGTCCTCGGTAAATTGACGTAACCACTCAGCTTCTTCTCCACCTTTGTCCAAAGCAATAAACTCAGACTCCATCGTTGATCTGGCTATAACCGTTTGCTTTGACGATTTCCAAGACACAGCTGCACCTCCTAGTGTAAACACGTATCCACTAGTTGCTCTTGAATCCTTTATATCAGAGATCCAGTTCGCATCGGTGTATCCTTCAATCACTGCTGGGTGTCTTGAGTAATGTAGTCCGTAATCATGAGTGTACCTCACATATCTTAGTAATCTTGTTATACTTTTCCAATGTTCAGCACTTGGATTACTAGTATATCTACTTACCCTGCTTACAACATATGCTATATCAGGTCTTGTACAACTCATCAAATACATTAGACTACCAATGATTCTTGAGTACTCCAATTGCGAAACTCCTTGACCCCTGTTTTTCGAGAGATATTGACTCGTGTCAATAGGAGTTCTAGCTATACTTGAGTGTAGGATCGTTATTAGTTAGAGTTAAACTAAAACAAAGCCCTTTACTTGTAAATATAACCCTACGGAATTAAAGTTATATTTCACTTTACTTAAGCACTATTAAGTTCTTGTGTATAATGTACACTACTAGAAAAAGGGTCTTCCTTGACGCGCGAATAATGACACACGTTCCTTTCTTGACGCGCAAAAAAGAGTGTCATAAAAAAGCTGTCAAGAATAGCAAAATCCTTAGGATAGATGACGCGCATTTTTGCGTGTCATAAGAATAGCAAAATCCTTAGGATAGTTGATCTGTCTATAACCGTCGCCTCTCCACCATCGACGCAACTGTTCCTCCACCATCGACGCAACTTCTTCTCCAACCTGCAGTTCGGTTGAACGATTTTGAGCCCTAAATCTCTCAACAAAGGTAATCTCCTGTTCTTGTTTATTGCTTCTTAGGAGGTACGCTGCGACCCTCGTTGGTAATTTTTTTCACTCAGAATCGTAATTTTTTGCCTTAATTCAGTCATTCTAAGTTTCATCTGTTTATTGCACATCAAATGAAGTTGTACTTGTTTATTTCTTCTTAGGAGGAACTGTAATTTAGTGGTCATAGGTGCTTTCATCAGGGCAAATTGTTTTAAGACCTGATTTGTATATTACTCAGTTGTAATTGATGCTATCTGTTTTAAGATTCCTAAATATTAAATAGGATCATCAGGGCAAACTGTTTTAAGACCTGATTTGTATATTACTCAGTTGTAATTTGGAAGAAACGTACCTTCATGTTTTCATATCCAACATTAGAACAAAATGATTTCTATTCAGTTGCATCAGGGGAATCCTCCCATTAATTATTGAGTATTTAGAGGCGTATTTTGTATATCATGATTTCAAATCTCATATGAGATACTTCTATATTGTATATTTTCTTCTTTCTAAATTCTATTCGTTTTGTTGATTCAATCTTTATTATTGAGTTGTATCAGGGGCATCCTCTCATTAATTAGAGATTTAAGAGACGTATTTTGTATATCTTGAATTCAAATCTCATAGGAGATGCTACTATACTTATCTACAACTTATTAGCATCAAACATATACTAATCACTTGGGCCTTCTCACATGCCAACAAGGTTATGAAAAAAAAGGGTATGATTTTACAACAAGATATATATATATATGCTTTGTTATGAGGTTGTGTGATAGCATGGATATCGCTTACATGCCAAACAAGAATTATTATATTTGCTTTGTGTTTGCTGTTCGTTTATTACCTACATGATTTTGGAGCAATATTTTACATCTTGAAGGTTATGACGTAGTCACATTATGATGGTGTGATTTGATATTGCATATTGTTTAGACCTGATATTGTTTGCATATTGTCACTGGATGAAGAAAACATCTTGATGTTTAGTGGTCATAGGTGCTTTCATCAGTTCATCATAGTTTGGATGGGTTCCTTGCATCATGTATTCATTCACAATTAAACGAGGGTCAATGTTTAGTGGTCATAGGTGTTGTAATGAGTTCATCATAGTTTTGACACATGGGTCGGTCTGATGGGTATGTCATATATATGTACCTTTCTTCTCCTCTTCACTGCTGCTCATGGTATATTATAACCTATTTTTTTTGGTTCGTTTATTTGCGCGACATTGAAGTCCGATGTGATCTGATGCGCGAGGACCAGTTGAAACTGATTTGTGAGGACCGGTAATTGAACAAATTAGATAATCGACTATAACTGGTTTAGGTTTTTCAGATCTGATCGAATAAATAAGACTATGGATTGTTAAACATCTCGTTCAACTCACGAGTCGACTGCATGTTTTTTAAAAAGAATTGAATGTGATCATCTTGAATTTTTCTTAACACACACATTCATTGACAGTTGGTATTCTGTTGTTAACCTTCGCGAGTTATACTAGTGTAGAACTAAGTGACACATAAAGTACAATGACGAGTTTGCACGAAAATAATTCATTGACAGTTGGTATTCTGTTGGTAATATGATCATGTATTCATGTGTATGTAGGAAAATAATATGCTAGGTTATAACTTCCTTTCTAACTGGTACATTTCAGGCTGATTGTGTTGTCTTGATTATTGACTCGACCACTGGTGGGTTTGAAGCTGGTATCTCTAATGATGGTCAAACCCGAGAACATGCTCTGCTTGCTTTCACTCTTGGGGTCAAGCAAATGATCTGCTGTTGTAACAAGGTAAAGCTTTTATTACTAGTTTTTCTTTATTTTTAGCTTCCTTTTTATTAATTTTCCTAATTACTTTCTTTATAATTCCTAATAGCTATATATATACATACTTCTTACAAAATGTTTGTGAGGTTTTATACATTAATTTTACAAATTGGTTGATCCTCAACATTCTCAAATTTGTTCACCTTTTTAACTGTGGCATGTTGAAATACATAACTTGATTTGAGTAGAACAAGTTATGTATTCTCAATTTTGTTCACCTCTTTTAACTTCAGTAAAAGATGCTATTCTCAATTTTGTTCACCTCTTTTAACCGTGGTATGTTAGATCCTAGTAGAACAAAGTGGTTTAAATCCCTACCTGGAAAAGATCCTAATTTTTTTCTTCTTTTAAACTTGTTGTGTAGATGGATGCTACCATAACAATTAACCGAAAATATATATAATAAAGTTGCTGAAAATTTTATTAATAGTAGTACAGTAACATATGCCTCTAAATCAACATTTAGAGTTATAGCTCAGTTTGTAATATATTTATTACTCATAACAATTAACCGCAAATTGCTAGGTTTACTCGTTAATTGTGTATGGAATCAATCAGCGTTTGTTCCTTCTGTGATCATATATTTTGTTTCTTTTAGTGTTGAATCAAATCAAATCAAATCCGTATGCAACAGAGTCTGATGAGCACGCGGCATCAACAGGGGCAACAACCTTTCTCTTCCGACAAAATGAAAATGTTGTAACAAAATGAAAATACCCGTTTTCTACGTTGTTGCCAAGAGAATGTTATAACAAAATGAAGAGGCAGACATGTCACCATGCTTAATAGAAAAAAAATACAAACTGAACCATGTGTGTTAGAAATAATCAGAACACAAAACATATCCATGAAATGCAAGCCAAAAAACCACAATCATATACCAAAGATAAATCAGAACCACAATCATAATCCATGTAGGTTAGCATGCACACCTTTGGCTGTACAATCTTTCTCTTAAAACCCTTAATTCATGAAGAGTGAATAACACAACAATTTTGACAGGGGACAAAAAAGAAGACAGGTGGTGCTTGTGTCTCAGCTGCTGCAAAGACTTGAAGGGTTAAATCTTCAGGTTAGTAACTTAGTATTTTATTTATTTTTTTGTATTATATATCTGATTCCTCTCAATTCCTCCATTATGAATCTGTTTCTAATTTTCTATAATTCTATATAGATTCCTCTCAATACCTCTCATATGAATCTGTTTCTATGAATCTGTTTAATCTTTGGTCCACATTTCCACTGTGTTTCTTGTATTAGATCAGATCATCAGGCTATTTTTATAGGTTATACTTGCTGTTGCTGTTCTTTATATGATTTGTTAGTGTTTTATACTTGCTGTTGCTTCTTAAGTTATATGATTTGTTAGTGTTTTAATTTGCTGCTGGCCTGCTGCTGTTCATATAGTCTATATTTAGGCTGCTATTGCTGTTTGTATTAAAAATTATACTTGCTGAATGCCTGAATGCTGATTTTCTGTTGTTTATATTAAGAATTTAGGCTGCTGTTGCTGTTTGTTTTTTAAACTGTTGCTGTTTGTGTCTGTAATGCTGTTGCTGTATTGCATTTGAATGTGATTATTTGTATTATAAAGTTATAACCCGCTGTTGCTGTTGCTGTATTTAACTAGAACATAGGTTAGATATGTTGATTGGTATGAATATATATGGTTTAGTTCTTTAGTTTTAGATTACTTATACTATGTGCTAAAGTAAATTAGTTGATACATGTTCTTTCCAAAAAACATAGCCCTTATGTATAGTGATTTGCTTAAATTAAAGTTTAAGTATAAAGAAGTAACATTTTTGTTTGCTTTACTTTAGCTAAGGTCATGGATAAATCATGGATGTCGTTGGGTAGATTATCGAAAGAATATGATGAGGGTGTTAATGCCGTTTTAGAGTTTACGCAAAGTAATAATCCAAAGTCAGATATTATACCCTGTCCTTGTGTAAATTGTATCAATCTATGGCCCGGCTCAATTGAAAGTGTGCGCTTTCATTTGTTTGCAAATGGTTTTGATAAAAATTATACGGTTTGGTCTTTCCATGGAGAAGGTTCTCCTCCGGTTAAAGTTAGATGCCCTGATTAATCTAAACGTCCCGAGTTTGATTATACAAAGGAAATGTTACATGATGCCTTTGCTTATGTGGAGAAAGAACCCGATTCATTGAAATCACTTCTTGAAGAATGTGATAAGCCACTTTTCGAAGGGTCAAAGAATAACGCACTTAGTGGATTAATGATATTTCAAAAGTTAAAGGGTCAGTTTGGCTGGTCAGATACTAGTTTTAATGCTTTGTTAGGTGCCTTAAAAACTGTTTTACCTGCAAAGAATACAATCCCTAGCTCGATGTATGAGGCAAAGAAGTTGCTAAAAGGAATAGGTCTACAATATGAGAAGTTTCATGCGTGTGAAAATGATTGTGTTCTATTCTGGAATGAACATAAGGATGCTTCTGAATGTCCAACTTGTGGGACATCTCGCTGGAAGAATAATACCAAAAACGTGCCGAGAAAAGTTTTGTGGTATTTTCCTCCCATCCCTAGATTTAAAAGAATGTTCTCGTCACCGGAGATTGCACATGACTTAACTTGGCATGCACAACGTCAGGTCATTGATGGTAAGCTAATTCATCCTCGCGATTCCCCCTCTTGGAAGCTTGTTGACAACACATGGAAAGAATTTGGAAGAGAAAATCGGAATCTTAGATTAGCCTTGTCTGCTGATGGTATCAATCCTCATAAGTCATTAAGTTCGAAGCATAGTTTTTGGCCGGTTACCCTAATAACATATAATCTACCCTCTTATTTGTGTATGTCAAGAAAATTCATGATGTTGACTCTATTGATATCAGGTCCAAAGCAACCTGGTAACAATATTGACGTCTACTTGGCACCGTTGATAGCAGATCTCAAACTCTTGTGGGAAACTGGCGTTAGGACATTTGATGCTTATAAGAAAGAATATTTCAATCTAAGAGCAATATTACTATGGACTATAAATGACTTCCCCGCATATGGTAATCTATCGGGGTGTGTTACCAAAGGTTATAATGCCTGTCCAATATGTTCTGAGAATACTTGCTCACAATGGTTGCCTAATTCCAGAAAAGTATGCTTCCTTGGGCATAGAAGATTCCTCTCACCTAAACATCCTTATCGTAAACGAAAAAAAGACTTCAACAACGAACAAGAGAACGATGTGCCAAAGAAACCATTATAAGGTGTAGAAATTTACGACTACTTGGCGGGGTTTAAGAATACATGGGGGCAAAAGATAAAGTCAAAGACGGAGAAGTCAAAGAAGAAAAACCCAAAGAAGAAAAAAGAAATTATCGATGAGAGAGCTAAATTTTGGCATAAAAAGTCAATATTTTTTGAACTTGAATATTGGAAGAAGTTGCTTGTTCGTCATCAGTTAGATGTTATGCACATAGAAAAAAATGTATGTGAGAGTGTTTATGGGACACTGCTGAATTTGCCTAACAAGACAAAGGATGGGTTAAAAGCACGACAAGATCTTGAGGATCTAGGCATTAAGCCTGAATTACAAACTCAACCAAAAGGGAATCGGGTTTATCTTCCGCCTGCTATCTACACAATGAATAGCTCGGAGAAACATCTATTTTATGATACACTGTCCAACATAAAAGTGCCTGATGGGTATTGCTCCAATTTCAAGAATCTCGTGTCCGATGATGTTTCAAAGATGAATGGTTTGAAGTCTAATGATTGCCATGTACTAATGCAACAACTTCTTCCTTTTGCAATTAAAGGGGTGTTAAACGTGAAAGTGAGGAAAACAATCATAAGCTTGTGTCATTTTTTCAACGAGTTGTGTAGTAAAGTTGTTGATGTTAGTAAGCTAAGCAAGTTGCAAAGTAATATCGTGTCAACCTTGTGTTTGCTAGAGTAGTATTTTCCTCCTTCGTTTTATGATGTCATGATTCACTTGATGGTGCATTTAGTTAGAGAGGTGAGGTTATGTGGCCCGGTTCATTTTAGGTGGATGTATCCATTTGAGAGATTCATGAAAACACTAAAAGGTTTTGTACGAAATCATCATCGGCCCGAAGGCTGCATTGCAGAATGTTATGTGGCAGAGGAAGCCTTAGAATTTTGCTCGGCCTACTTAGAAAATGGTAACTCAATTGGAAATCCTCATGAGCGTGTTGATGAAAGGATCCGCACCGACAAGCCTTTATCGGGGGCTACGATCGATGTTGTGGATACTAAGTTACTTGATGAAGCTCATCTTTATGTATTGCGAAACACTGCTGCTGTGGAAGCATACACCGAGTAAGATAATCTAATTTTCTTATTTTATATATATATATATATAATAAATAACAATTCTTCTAAGTTCGAATATGATCCAGGCAACATATGTTAGAATTGAAGGATCTTAACCCCCGTCAAAACACCACATGGTTGCAGAGCCAACATAGTCGGACATTCATTAGCTGGTTTAAGAACGAGGTTTTATTGTTATTCTTTCTTTTTATTAATAATTTTGATAAATCAGAAGATATTTTTAATAGTTTTATTTTAATTACCTTAAATTATTTCCAATATGTTGAAAAACGTTTGGCTAATGGGGAAGATATTTGCGATAGTGTTCGTTGGTTGGCCAAAGGGCCTAACTTTGTTGTCAATAAATATAGCGGTTTTGTCATCAATGAGTATAAGTTCCATACAACCTCTCGAGATGAATCTAGAGTCACTCAATGTAGTGGAGTATCCATAGTCGCGCATACTATGCAGATTGCTAGTGCAAAAGACTCAAATCCCGTGTATGGCGCTATTACTTATTACGGTCGTATAAAGGAGATATGGGATCTTGATTATCGCATGTTCATAGTTCCTGTTTTCATGTGTGATTGGGTTGATAGTCGTGGTGTTAAAAAAGATGATTTTGGATCCACAGTGGTCAACTTTGGTAGGCTTAATCAGTCTGAACGCTTTAGCTAGTCAAGCTAGACAAGTTTTCTATGTTCAAGATCAACAGTATAAGAATTTGTCTGTTGTTGGGTTCACACCACATAAGATGTATAAGTATGGAGATGATGATAAAATTGAAGATACATTTGAATTTAATGCTCCTGTTGATGTACAAGACCCCACTTTAGCAGATCTTGACGATGATTTTAATTGTACGCGCTCGGATGACGAGCGCATTTTAGTTTAGTCTATTTTATGGAAAATAAAAAGTTAATTTTATTTTTGGTATGTTTCTAATTTTTAGTTCTTAGCTTAGACTACTTTTTACTCTCATGCATGTTGTTACTAACTATATATTCTATTTGAACAAGTTGTTTTTTGGGACATGGCCGATTCAGATTCTGATCATTCAAGACATGAAGATCACGAAGATAATTCAAATAATGAAGAAACAGTGACCAAATCACAAAGAGGGCCGAAAGTAAAATCAAAAACTATCAAAGAGAAAATAGTAATTGCTTATTATAAAAGAGGTGTCCCAGATGGAGAAGGTGCAAAAAAACTATCTACTTTCGAGGGAGAGGTTGCAAGATCTATGGTTCCCATAACTTATGACTCTTGGTTGGATGTTGGTAAGGAAATAAAGGAAGCTTGTTGGAAGTTTGTTTTGGTAAGTCTAAACTTTTTGGTTTAATTAGCTTGATTTGCAGTTTTGTATTGAACTGTTTTGCTATATATTTCAGACACGTTTTGTACTTCACCCAAACAGTCGGAAGCACACTCTTCAATCAGTTGGCACAAAGTGGAAAAACTTCAAACACACTCTTTACAAAAACTTCATTTTGGCCAAAAAAGATGATCCTGAGGCAGATTTACTCACTCCTCCTGGTATGTATCCATTCGTGAAAAAGGAGGACTGGAAACTTTTTGTAGCACAAAGAACTTCAAAAAAGTGGGAGGTTCGTCAACTTAGGTCAATTACTTTAGTGTTAGTTTTTGTAGGAGACTATTTTTTTAACACAGTTTTTTATCTTTCTAATGCAGGAGAAAAGTAAAAAGGCTAAGAATACTCGTGCAATGAATAAATATAATCATCGTTTGAGCAGAAAGGGATATTCCAGACTCATCAAGGAGATAGTATGAATTAACTTATATCAAATACTTTACTTTTCATTTTGTTCTTGATTCACTTATGTTATTCCTGGTAATTAGATCAAAGAAACTGGAAAGGATGAAGAGGAGATTGATAGGACAACATGTTGGAAGAAAGCAAGAGAATTGAAATCAGAAGGTTACGACCCAAATGTCAAACAAATTGTTGAGAAAATCGTAAGTTTGTAACATTGGATCATTTTCCACTGAAGCTTGTTATGTTTTTTTTGTATAGGAGAAGCTAGAGAAACAAAATATATGTGACGATGTTTCATGTGGAACAGAGGATGTGCTCACGCAGGCCCTGGGTAATGAGGAACAATGTGGGCATGTACGTGGGATGGGTAAGTATGTATCGCAACAACAATATTTTCACTTACCCAAGACCATTAAGGGTTACTTGGATAAGGAAACGAAGAAGATGAATCGACGGTTTTCGAAAGTTGAAGATGATTTAGAAAGAATGAAAAGAGCCGGTACTCTTTGTGCCACTCCTGCTTCAGAAGGTGCAAGTTGCCAAATAGGGAATGATGATGATGAGGCATTAGAAGAAGGTGAAGAACACGAAGAAGGAGCTATTCATGTAAGCAATTAAATTGTAGGCTAAGAATTTTCTGATTTGAGGCTAAAATTTTATATTTTGTAGGAGAAATCATGTTATCTTGCAGTTGATGTTCCCTCAAATATAGTTGCCAAAGGATCCGTCTTGAATTCTAATGACTTGGGTACCTATTTATTATATATGATTTTATATTTTTATTATAAATTTGGATCTTACTTTTGACTTTGATATATTAGGTGAGAACATTGATGTAAATTTGGAAACTAGTCTTCAAGGAGAAGCTTTAATATCGTTTCCAATTGAAGATGAGTTTATCGAGAAAGTCAAAGATGCCGTTGGGTATATACTAAGTTGGCCGAGGCACCTAGTCATTCAATTCACTGATTTGGTAGGTTTTTTTGCAAAATTTTCACCTAAACTAAACAAAATCTGTTATAAGATAAATCTATTTAATTATATTAATTTTTGGCAAAACAATATATGCAAGAAAAAAGTTAGAACAAAGAAGGTTGAGGTGAGATCTAATGCAAAGAAGCGTGAGGAGACGAAGGATGCTTCAAAGAAGAATGGGGATAGGAATAATGAGTCTAAGAAATATGAGTCAAATGATGATGAGGGTAGGAACCATGATAAGAAAGGGACACAAAAGGATGAGGAGATGAAGGATGCATCAAAGAAGAAACGGCAATTAGACCCTGATGAAGAAAAGGTAAGGGAATTGTTGACTGCAGATATGCAACTCCTTCTGGGCGATAGCATTATTGAGTTAAAAGAGAAAAAGAAAAGTAAGTTGACCAGAAAGGTAATGACGAGAGGTGAGAGTAAGAAAAGGGTCATAATGACAAGTCCTACTATGTTAATGGCTCAAATGATGGTTGATGGACACATGAAACATGTCGATACTATAAGAGTGCAGTGTGAGAATGATATGTTCGGGTATGATAGCTTCACGTACTTAAGTTGGAATGATTTTGACAGTGTAGGTCCAGAAAATCTACCAAGTCACGATATGGATATCACAAACGAGTGCGTGATTGATTCAAGATAGAGAAGAGAAGAAACACGAAGAATGCGATGATTAAACGTTAAAAACTTGATCTTTGCACGCAAGAAAACTTGTCGGGTACAAAACAGAAAATCGTAAACTCTCTCCTCTCTATTTACGATCGTGAACACCACTTGGCTCCCCTAGAATCGTAAACAAGCCCACCAGAATCGTAAACAGCAAGCCCTTAATGAGGAGGTCTAGAGGGGTTTATATAGGCACCCCAATGGATTTACTATTGGGCCTCTTGAGTCATAAACCCAATATAAACTCAAGCCCAACCATAAACTAGCCTACATACAATAACCAAACTAGTCTACTAAACTAATGAAACCCTCTAAGCCCAGCCCAACATATTTAATATTACAAGCCTCATAATCTAGCCTCTACAATCTTCCCCTAGGCTTGTGATATTAAATGTCTTTGATCTTTGAAAATCTTCTTCTTGACTGGCTGGCATAGATGCTGATGAAGATTCTTTCCGCAAAAATCTTCTTTGGGTTTCATGACGGGCACTTGGGACTTCCTCTTGATCACATCAGCTTGAACTTCTTGAAATGAACAAGTTAATGAGATGGAGGATTCTTATTGACTTGCTTCTCTTGAAGGAATTGGTTCTTGCTGAATCTTCGGTAACTGTCTTGAATCTTCATAAATTAGAGGGTTGAAATTTTGAAAGCCCCTAACTTTGAAGAATTTGATTGTTGAACTTGGATCTTCATGATCTCTGACTGCTCTCTGCATCACTTTCTTCAACGAGACTTGAAGTCTTCAGCTTGCCCTAAACATGTGAACATCTTCTTTGAAGCTCTTTTGAGGCTTTTGAAAACTTGTAAAGACACCAACAACTTCCCCTGAACAGTTGCTTTTCCAGATGGAAGTCTTGTCCGGCTGGTTCTTTAACTTTGAGGAGCAGCAACATCTTTCTATCATCAACCTGTCTGACACACATTCAAAAAAATATACTCCACCAGACATTTGATGACTGGTCTTTGGGTTAGAGGGTAATTATCATCTGTTCGATTGATTCAAATTAACATTATTTTAACCAAAAACCCTAATATAGATTACGGGTTTTCTATAAAACTTCCCCTGAACCCAAGACCTCTAAAGACTTCCCCTTAGCTGATAACTTCCCCTCAGCTAAGGACTTCCCCTGAGATAATACATATTATCTTCGAGTTCCCTTCAGATACTATGTATTATGGAAGTCTTGTCATTAGATAATAAGTATTATCCTCGAGTTCCCTTCGGATAATACTTATTATCCCCTCTCCTTCCCCTAAAAATTTGTCAAGATCTGTCGGGGCATATTGTCATGCATTAAAACCCATGAAAAACACATTTTGACTTCTCAAATCAACCTGGCCAAGACGAAAACACACCAAAAGGAACTTAACGACTCACATACGAAAGATAAAAATAAACAAATACTTACCAAACCAAACATGAGAAAGTTTACAAGGGATCAAACCGTATGAATCTGACTGAGGAACCCTTTTCAGCTTCAGTTACTCAACTAGTCCAGGTGATGCCAGTATGTTTGTCCGCTTTAAACTCAAACCCGTTTGATCCCAACCGAATGCGTCATGCTTAATATAGTAAAATATTACCGTCATGTTTAATTGTCCCCACACCCAAGCGTACACATCAAAACCTACCCAACCTCAGAGTTTATTGAGGATTCACAAACCCCCAACTTGAGGAACCATGCACCACGGCTATGACTACCACTTATTTTCATTAACCATCAGTTGGTGATCAGGTTGGCCGCTAAGCACGCAAAGAAGACCAACTGAGTGATTATTTTTCATTTTCTTTTCTTTTCTTTTCTTTTTCTTTTCTTTTTCATTTATTTTTCATTTCCTTTTTTTTATTATGTGGTGTAGTCATGACAGCAGAGACATGGCGTGTGAGAGAGTGAATACTAGGTAATTACCACTCTCAACCCATTTTTGCCGCGACTCAGTCTTTTAAACCATGCAACCTGGGATGGGAAACTAAACATATATATCTTTTAAGTTCACTGCACTTTCTGGAGGTCATAAGTTTAGGTCGAGCCTACCGAGCATATCACCGTGGAGCTTGCCTTTCACTTCCGCCTTACGCGTGTCAGCCATCTCCAACCCGGTCATTCATTTTACTTCCCCTAAACTTCTCAAAAACAAGACCCAAACAATTAAAAATTGAAAAGCACACTATTTTTGAGGGGTCAACTTTTTCTTCATCTTTACATTTCTTCCCCTTGGTTTTTGATTTTTAATGTCACAATCTTGTGAACATCATTTTTCAGTTTTTTTTTTTTTTTTTAATAAAAAATAAAACACAAACACACTTAAAAGAACAAAACACAAAATTTTGAAGATATCTGGCCAAACTAACTTTTAAAGTATTGATTTGAAAATTCTAGAAAATTGGGTTTCATGACATGCACACTTCATTGCATTTGAAGTCAAACACTCCAACAATCAAGCACCAAGTGAAAATTTTAGGAAATTTGGTTTGACTCAAAACACCCTTTGCCGCTTCATCAAACAAACAACCAAGTTAAGAACAGTACCTTTCATGCTGAATTTAACCTTTTACCTCTCAAGGAAACATATCCTCCATAAAAAATTGCTTGTCATGACATGAAGATACGTCTCCTAAACTATGCCTGGAACAATCACTTATCAACAAACAAATTAATAATAAAAATGTTAGTGATAATCCTCCTTGACTGTTCCTGCGCATAGTGAGAGATTAGTTAGCCATTGGTACTCAGGCCATTGTTTTTTTGGGTACAACTGAGGAATCAATAAAGGATACTTCTTGTAAGAACATCCCCTTTGAGAAATTAGGAAGTTGTGATGGAGCAGCCTTGATTTTTGGTTTCCAAGTTCCAGGTGATTTAACATTTGTTTTAGTCACTTTTGGAGTTGTGACTTTAGGTATTTCAACCTTCTTCATTTTAGATTTTTTTTTCAAAACAGTTTTAGTTACCTTGGGAGGGGTAACTTTGGGTTTTTCAAGTTTTGATTGCTTTGAAAATGGTTTCATCACCTTTCTCTGAAAATTTTGGTAACTTGAAAAGCTGTTGTTTTGATTTAAAGATTTTCTTTCAGCTTTGGCAGCACCCCAATGTTGATCAGAGGGTTTAACCTTAGGAGTAATAGTCTTCATTGCCTTAGGTTTCTACACCATCATCGGCTTAGACTTTACAGACTCCTGAGATGAAGCCCTTTGACTTTTCGGAAAATAGGGTTCATAGGGGCGATAAAGACAGTTTCTAGCAATATGACCAGCGAAGCCACAATTAAAGCAAGTCTGCTTCTTTAGATAGAAGTCAGATGTGTACCCATTCGTCTTTGGTGGCTGATATGGAGCTGGTTTGCCTTGTGTCTGCTTCCTTGCCTTGTCTGCAGCTCCAGATTTGACTTTCTGCTGGTTCCTTGAAGCCTGAGTAGAACCTGTCCTCATCGTCTTTGTGCTCTCTGGATTTCCTGATGAAGAAGCACCATTCTTGCAACTGCACTTACAACTGCATGAAGCAACTGAAGAAATGGGAGACACAGCTACTCCCTTGAGTTTTTCATTCTTCACTCCAGCTGTTGGCTTCATACTCGGATGCTTGATGGTGATCTTTGGCCTCTCAACTTCAACTTTACTCATTACTCCATCAGTTATTCCCTTGAACTTGGAGGAGAAGGATGGTAATACATATCCTACATCTGGTTCTTGGTCAAACATTGATCCAGATGTCATAAAGATCTTCCCCTTAGGCCATGTCGTCAAGATCACCTTTTCCCTTTTGACTTCGTCAATTACTTTGAAGCATGGGGTTTCAATTTTAGGGTATGGTTTCAACTCTATCCCAGCTTCATCCGACTTAGAGTTATGACATCTGTTATACTCCTGGCACTCAGCATCATCTCTTGATACGTCCTCCATTCTCCCTTCACCATATGTCATGTTTGCCTCGTTGTCTATTTCCTCTTGGGTCAATGGTGTAGTTCCAATCAAGACACTATCAATAGGAGGAGCAGCTTCTTTATAATCAGATTTGGTTTGTTCAACTTGATCCTCACTAAGAAGTATTCCTATAATGTCTCTGGGAACTGGTGGAGGAATGATGCTGTTCATTGCCAAAGATTTATCAGTTTTCTCTGACCCAAACCCAGATGTGTCTTTCCCAACTTGGCCGGTCACAACAGCATGTGACAATTCCTTTCCAGCATCGAGCATTCTTTTGCTTCTCATTTGAATTACATCTAGTTTCACTTGCAACTCATTTTTCTTATGTGTGAGCTCATCTACCTGCTTCCTAAGCTCAACTATTTCTAACTTTGCATTGTCATACAGCAGAGTTTTCTCAGTAGCAAGTTTTTGATATTTCACAATGTCTAGTTTCGGAGCTTTTACCTTCTCCTCATTCTTTTGCCATCTACCCTTAAAAGAACTCCTCTCGCATTTTATCTCAAATAATTCTATCTGATAATTTTTACAAATTTGCCTAAGTCCAGGAATTATACGAGCACAAGTGGGATTGGGGCATATCTCAGTTTTGTCAACTTCATCTGTGAAATCATCTTTGTCCTCAACTATATTCTTTTCTTCAACCACTGAACTCATTTTCTATCTTTAGATATGCAGCTTGTGAAAATTTGGTGAAATCGGCAAAAACGGCAAAAACACTATTCAAAGAATAGTGTCAAAAACTTAAAACTGAAAAACGGAGGCCTTCGGAGTGGAATTTGGGGGTCCAAACGAGCTCCCCTGGACATTAGTCTGAGGTAATTCTGGGGCTCGGTGTCACGAACGTCGTGTTCAAATTTGAGCCTCTAAATCCAAACGAGTCAAAAGTTATGCCCTTTTCCGTGAAAGTGTGAAATAGTGACTTTTTGCCGCAAACTAGTTTCCGATCGTAAACGCTGTTTCCGATCGTAAACACCTGTTTACGATTATAGCACGCAAGCTGATCGTAAACTCCTGATCGTAAATGCTGATTCCGATTAAGATCGATCGTAAACACCGATTCCGATAGAGACCAGTCGTAAACTTTGATTACGATATGAGCAAATCGTAAACGCCGGTTACGATTGATGTTTCCGGCAAAGAGAAGTCCTAAACACTCGTTTCCGATCAGAAAAAATCGTAAACACCAGCTTTTGAGTCGTAATCACGTAAAAATTGAAGCTTGAACTCGTAAACAAGTTTCCGATTAATATCTTCAACAAACAGCAGTCGTAAACCCCAAATAAACCCAGAAACAGTAGCAGCAACGATCGCAAACCCGAAGAACAGCCTTCAAACCTTCAAAAACTCAAATTTTTTCAGAAAAACCTCGAATCCAATACCGTGAGAACCTCGAATTTGTGATTCTTGGCTCTGATACCAATTGTAGGTCCAGAAAATCTACCAAGTCACGATATTGATATCACAAACGAGTACGGAATCCTCGTTTATGATTGATTCAAGATAGAGAAGAGAAGAAACACGAAGAATACGATGATTAAACGTTAAAAATTTGATCTTTGCACACAAGAAAACTTGTCGGGTACAAAACAGAAAATCGTAAACTCTCTCCTCTCTGTTTACGATCGTGAACACCACTTGGCTCCCCTAGAATCGTAAACAAGCCCACCAGAATCATAAACAGCAAGCCCTTAATGAGGAGGTCTAGAGGGGTTTATATAGGCACCCCAATGGGTTTACTATTGGGCCTCTTGAGTCATAAACCCAATAGTAAACTCAAGCCCAACCATAAACTAGCCTACATACAATAACCAAAGTAGTCTACTAAACTAATGAAACCCTCTAAGCCCAGCCCAACATATTTAATATTACAAGCCTCATAATCTAGCCTCTACAAACAGAGTTTTTGCAATGGATGAGTTCAGTGGGGCTGTGGACTTTAGTTGAATTTAAATGATTGTTTGTTACTTATTATATTTTATAAGTGGTTTCGTCATCAATGTATGTTGTTAACCGGTACTTGTATGAGCAAATAAAGAATGGTTCAAATAAAGATCATGGAATCTGTTTTGTGACCCCGACTGCAACCATGAACCATGATAAGAAAGGGAAGGCTAGAAATGTTGATGATTCTAGTCGACTTGTTGTAGATCGGTTGGGATCGAGAAAGAACAATGACATTGTCCTAGTGCCCTACAATCCCGGGTTTGATTTTGAACAAAGTTTTGTTTTGTTTGATCTACCAGTTGTTTTGTTTGACATGATCATGGTTTCTGTTCTTTTTTTTGTAGACGACATTGGGTGCTGGGTGTACTAGACATGAAAAAAATGAAATGCTATTATCTTGATTCCATAAGGCCTACATCTGTCAATCTGCAGTTTAAGCATATAGTTGATGCGTAAGTAAATAATAGAGATGCACAAATCATTATATTATTTATATAAGGTTTTGGTAATTAATGCAAATCGTTTTTTTGGCAGGGCAATTGGATTGTATATCACAAAAATTGGATCGGAAAAAGCGAGTAAATTCAATTGGGTCAACTCAGCGGTGAGTATTTCTGTTTGTTACCATTGTATATGAATCTTTAATTGTAGCAATGAAGTCATTTCATTCTGTTTGCTTTCTGTGTGGTAATCTTAATCTCCTGCTGCTGTTTATAATCTTAATCTGCTGCTGCTGTTGCTTATCTTAATACTTCTTAATAAAAATTCTACTGCTGCTGTTCTTATCTTAATATGAACAGCAGGTGCTGTTCTTATATTAGTTTTAATCTGCTGCTGTTGTTCTGTTTATAATCTACTACTGCTGTTCTTTTTATAATCTGCTGCTGCTGTGCTGTTATGTTATGGTTTAAGTTCTTAAAATGTGTTTAAGTGACTTATAAGTTATAACCTATATATATATATATATATATGATCCACGATCTCAAAATTGATGTAAATGAGCTCAATGTATGCAATTTTCGTCTTCAATTTCCTACACACACATGCGAATTTCGTTTGAATAGATATGTGATGTTGATTATGTTTTTGTGGTACAAACTTGTTTGACTTTGTTTGTGTTTAGGTGAGATCAGACTGCATGATTTTTTCCTAATTTTGTTAGAATTTGGGGAATTTTTGTTTTTATGGGTCAGAAAAAGGAATTTTGTTTTTTGTGTAGTGTCCACTCTAGCCAGGAACCACGGAGTGTGGTTATTATGTGTTGAAATTCATGAAGGAGGTAGTTAGGCAAGGGCTTGTAGTCCTTGAACAAAACAAAGTAAGTTTTCTCATATACTAATTAATTAAATTTATTTTTGATGATATTATTTTCTCGTATTTTATCTTTTATACAGATTGGTGGAGATAGTAATGCTTATACAGATGCTGATTTTGATGAGATTCGTGAAGAATGGTTGACCTACGCTTGCAACTTCATTTACATGGACGAGAAGTAGTAGTAGTGATCCAATATATATGCATGTAAACGTTGAACACTTTACTTTTGTCGTTGTGATCGAATTGCATGTATGAACATGAAATCGAATTATTTTCAATTGCTCTATGTATGAAATGCATTGTTTTGGTACACCAGCAATTCTGTATTTTGGTTTGTGAAATATGATTTAATAGGGAAATCAGTAATTTTAGAAAAAAATATTTAAAAAAAACAGTTAAAAGGATGACACGCAAGAATGAGTGTCATAAAAGGCATGACACGCAAATTTGCGTGTCATAATCAGACGACACAAAAAAATATTATAAATAAAAATATATTAATCACAGACGACACCCTTTCTTGACGCGCAAAATGGGTGTCAAGAATGGAGTGTCAAGGATAGCGTGTCATTGTTCGCGCGTCAAGAGCTTCTTGACACGCATTTTGCGCGTCAAGAAGCTTCTTGACCCCGGCTTCCTTGACGCGTATTTGCGTGTCAAGAAGGCCCTTTCTTGACGCGCAATGCACGTCAAGAAAGCCAGTTTTTGTAGTAGTGGTAAAAGCTTGATTTACAGAATTATAGTAACAACAAAGTATCAAATACTCGACATTATTTGCATTAACTCAAAGCTACACTATTACAAGTTGTTCAAGAACTGATAACAACGATGATAAAGGTAATTGTAAATTGAGAGCTAACTATGCTATATATAGTGCTGATGAGATCAATGACAGCCATTGATCTCATGCGATCTAATATAGACCGTAAACTAAAAAGTCAAATACAAGCTACCAAAAGAATAAACATCGGCAATTGGAATATCTTGCGTCTTTGCAGCAACATACTACTTTAGGATAGCGGCTTCAATCAGATATAGAAGCATACGAGAAGCTTTTGCAGGATTGGACTTGCTAAAAAGGCATCTCAGGATAAGTCCGGTTGAACTCATTATCTGGTGGATAATCGAGTTCACCCGGAATATTCGCTAAAGGACAAAACTGCTTCTTTCCGCTTGAACTGCCAGTTCCGCTCGAAGTGAGAATTCCGCTTCAACTTCAACTTCAGCCGGAACTATACAAAATTGGCATTCAGCCGGAAATCTTCCAAGCGCAATATTCCTTACAATCCCCCCCCTAAGCTGATGCTGTCAAATTCTAATGTTTATCTTCAAAAATTAACTTGTACCCAGAAATTTTCTTCTCCTTGACCTACTTGTCCGTGGTTCTGATGCTGGCATCAAGGTTCTGAGACAGCTCTTTTGAGTTTGTTTTGGTCACCTTCACATGCTTGAAAGATTCCCAGTCCATTTCGCTCCATTCTTTTTGAACAGAAATGGACTCATGAATTGTGAAGGTGCCATCGGCTCTGTGAACATAAAAGAGCTTCTCCCCTTCTTCCCAAATGATAAACTTTATTTCACTTGCAGGCTCTTCTTCTTCTTCTTCTTCTGCTGAATCATCATCTAAGCTGCTTCTGTAGAACACTCCGCATTCCAGCACAGTTGGCTTAATGACAAGCCTTAACATGTGCTCAGCTCTTGAGGGACTCAGAATTTCTCGAAGCTTCAGAATGATGTCTGTTATTTGCAGCAAAGTAAGATGTGTAGTGGCCTTGTGAACGTTTACCACTTGAGTTGTGCCACTTGCCTTTTTGAAAGTGAAATCAAAGGTGGCTTCATCCACTGTCCAACCCACAATTTGTCTCTTTCTGGGTGGAGCTTTTCTTTTCTGCCATTGATCTCTTTTGTTCTTGGCATGCATCATTTTCCTTTTTCTTATCAACCTTTCTTCATCAGAATCAATTGTAGATTCTGGCACAACAGGTCTCTTGCCTTTGTCAGATGAAGAAGGGCCAGTTTGGGCTTCAGTAGGTTTGGTGATGGTGGTAGAAGGTTCATTGATGGTGAGTGGAGGTAGGGAAGTTTGTGTTGGTGGTCTATCAGCTTCTGGAGTAGGGCTTGAAGGTGGAGTGGGTGGAAAAATATCAGAGAAATCCATGGTAAGTGGAGGCTTCTTCCTGAGGGGAACTATGGGTGTAAAGTTATCTGTTCTGTACTTGGGATTGGCGAGTTTGGTGGCAACTTTCTTGGATATGGAGGGAGGTTTGTAGGGTGTGATGGCAAGTGTATGTAAGATAGATGGAAATGTTGTAGGCATTGGGTTTGGGTTATAAGTGAAAGAAGGTGGAGGTTGTACATCTGCAATGTCAAAAAATTCAGGTTTAACATTTACAGTTGTTGTACCTGATATGAGCTCTGAAGGTGAAGGCATCACCAAGTTAGGATTGACAGCAGCAATTTCTCCTTTAAGCTCATAAAAAATTGAATCTATCAAGCTGCAAAGTCCCCTAACTTGCATCTGAGCTACCTCTTCCTCTGTCTTCAAATTTCTAACCACAAGAGCCCTTTGTATCTTTTTCAGTAGGGTGTAATTCTCATCATTCTTTGTCAACCTGGTAGGCAATTGAGAGGCAATAGAAATCAACCTCTGCCTGTCAGTTTCAGTCACTGCATCCAAATCATAATCCTTTAGTCTCCAGTTGAAAGACCTAGTATTTGCCTCTTCAAGTAGGTTCTCAAATACACTGTTTTGCAGGTACAAATCATATTCCTCTTGTAGTTCTTTGGCTAGCCTTTCATCTTCTGCTACCTTTCTGGCATCTTCTACCATCTTCACTATAGCCTCAGCTTTAGGAGTTTGAGTCACCTGTTGAATGGTTTTAGCAATATCAGCTTGAACAGGTTCTTCAGTTTGAACTAGCTCAGTGCTCCTTAAAGCTATCAAAGTTGCTGCTATATCCTCTGCTCCTTCACTTCCTTGCTCTTCCGGTTGAATTTCCGGTTGAACACTGTAGGATCGAGGTGGTGGGCAAAAACCTTGGTTGCGGAAACGGATCGAGTCTTTGTGTAGCTCGTTTTTGTAGAAACAAATGAACACCCGGATATGAACACGATGGTGTTTGAGATGTGATGATGATGATGAGCAAAGCTAGTGTAAACATGGATATATGAAGAACAAGATAGATAGGTAAACAAAGTGGAATGATAGATAACTAAAGATAATCGAAAGATTACATTTTACCTACCCCACGCATTCCCGGGTATCATGAACTTACTAGGTGAGTTCATGAACCCTTACAAGCTTCAAAGAACCATGACTAACTCTCTCTCACTAGACATACATCATCAAGTCTTTCACATGAGAAAGACTTGCTATATATACTACAAACTCACTAAGGGCATAATAGTAAAACTACCAACTAGTGACAATATTTAAACAATAAATAATTGTCACTAGAGCCATCTTCTATAGTTGAGTCTTGTGTCTTGAGTTGTCATGTTCTTCACCGTGTTGTCGGGACGGTAAATGTTAAGTGGCCGTTGAGTATTAATCACATATATCCAAATCTTGTTGGCTCGGTATCTCGATTCCCAACAATCTCCCCCTGTTTGGTAGATGGTATACTCAACACTTGTGACATTGGTTCTTTGTATTCTTGCATCTTGACTTCAAGAAAATCTTCATGTAGTTTCAAATCTTTTGTTCTTCAATTCTCCTTTGTGAAGCTCCCCCTACAATAAACATTCTTCTAGCCCCAAACCATAGGCTGTAAATGCATAGGGTGTTTACAAACTTCAACACAATAGCAAGCTACTTGAGGACTCAGTCACAACTCAAGGTGCCAATATTGTTAAAAGTAAACAAAAGAAAGGATCTATGAAAGACTCGAGAATTAATTCCACAATTCAACCGTCTTGAAATACTTGGTCGAATACCAAACTAATGCTTTGCACGAAGATAAACCACTTCTTTTTGTGCTAATAATCTTGCCTTCGATTTTTACCGCAATGGCAATGTCGCAACTGTTATGGCTTGAGGACGCTTCAAAGATTAAAAATCACATTGCTTTCTTTTGCTAAAATCATTGCAAAAAGTCTCATTATATTCATCACATCTTCTCCCCCTAGACTTTTGCAACCCGTAGCAAAATATATCAAACAAGTTTGTCGTGCAATTCCCAAACAGAAAAATTTGTGTAACCCATCACCTATTTCTGAAATGGTGGCAATGTTGAACCTGTGATATAATAATCGTATATCTGCATGCATTGAGTTGTTGAGCAGAAGACAGAAATTCGATAACCAGAGGGGCAGAGACAACGTCACCAACTTTCTAGTGACTGAAACGTTTCCGACGACTTGAAGAGGAACATAACAGTAGCATCACTGGGTCAGACGCGGTTTTGCCGTGGTCCAGGTCTGATTAGCAGCATACTCCGGCGACCTGATGGCGAATTCCGGCAGCCTGGAAGCAAATTCGGTCAGAACATGAACAGAAGCATTCACCAGTTCAAGAGCTTCTTCCGGTTGAACTTCAAAATTTCGGTTGAAGTAGACTTTCGGTTGTAGTGTCTAACTTCCGGTTGAAGTAAGGTTTTTCCGGTTAAAGTTTCCGCTTGAAGTTGTTTCCGGTTGAACTTATCGAATTCCGGTTGTACTTCGTTTTCCGCTTGAAGGTCCAACTTCCGTCTAAATGTAGCGTTTCCGGTCGAAGTTTCTGCATTGAGTTCGAACGGAATATAGGAGAGAGAAGGTTTCAGTCCTAAATTGCTTTTACTGTTAACTCCGACGCAACAGCAGCAATAGCCTGTTTTTTCTTTTTCCAACACACGCAATAGAGTCTAGATCCCTTCAACTTTTGTTTTTTGCCGTTGACAAAGACAAAAGTGAACATGCAACATTTGTTTTTGCCTTCACCACAGGACAAGAAATACAAAAGTATGACTGCAGCTTTCTTTTGTCTTCGAACTTAGCATCACCTCCATTTTTAAGGAAAACCCTAATCCGAATTTGGTGTTACCGCCATATTCATCAGCAAATAATCAACCCAGATCGATGCAGTCTTTGTATGAAAATCCGATAACAACATTGGAGATCATCGTCTTCATCGGCTGGAGACACAGATGCGAGCGTCAACATCAACGTGGTTGTTATCTAGGTTACATGTTGTCTTCAACAGCACCTGAATCACGATCTGGTTTCATCCTTGTCCAAGACAAACCCTATTACCATTAACTGTCATGCATGAAAACCCATATCTTATAACCCTATTACCATTTTTCAGTAGGATGTAATTCTCATCATTCTTTGTCAACTTGGTAGGCAATTGAGAGGCAATAGAAATCAACCTCTGCCTATCAGTTTCAATCACTGCATCCAAATCATAATCCTTTAGTCTCCAGTTGAAAGACCTAGTCTTTGCCTCTTCAAGTAGGTTCTCAAATACACTGTTTTGCAGGTACAGATCATATTCCTCTTGTCGTTCTTTGGCTAGCCTTTCATCTTCTGCTACCTTTTTGGCATCTTCTACCATCTTCACTATAGCCTCAGCTTCAGGAGTTTGAGTCACCTGTTGAATGGTTTAAGCAATATCAACTTGAACAGGTTCTTCAGTTTGAACTAGCTTAGTGCTCCTTAAAGCTATCAAAGTTGCTGCTATATCCTCTGCTCCTTCACTTCCTTGCTCTTCCGGTTGAACACTGTAGGATCGAGGTGGTGGGAAAAAACCTTGGTTGCGGAAGCGGATCGAGTCTTTGTGTAGCTCGTTTTTGTAGAAACAAATGAACACCCGGACATGAACACGATGGTGTTTGAGATGTGATGATGATGATGAGCAAATCTAGTGTAAACATGGATATATGAAGAACAAGATAGATAGATAAACAAGGTGGAATGATAGATAACTAAAGATCATCGAAAGATTACATTTTACCTACCCCACGCATTCCCGGGTATCATGAACTTACTAGGTGAGTTCATGAACCCTTACAAGCTTCAAAGAACCATGACTAACTCTCTCTCACTAGACATACATCATCAAGTCTTTCACATGAGAAAGACTTGCTATATATACTACAAACTCACTAAGGGCATAATAGTAAAACTACCAACTAGTGACAATATTTAAACAATAAATAATATTCACTAGAGCCATCTTCTTTAGTTGAGTCTTGTGTTTTGAGTTGTCATGTTCTTCACCGTGTTGTCGGGACGGTAAATGTTAAGTGGCCGTTGAGTATTAATCACATCTATCCAAATCTTGTTGGCTCGGTAGATCGATTCCCAACAATCTCCCCCTGTTTGGTAGATGGTATACTCAACACTTGTGACATTGGTTCTTTGTATTCTTGCATCTTGACTTCAAGAAAATCTTCATGTAGTTTCAAATCTTTTGTTCTTGAATTCTCCTTTGTGAAGCTCCCCCTACAATAAACATTCTTCTAGCCCCAAAACATAGGCTGTAAATGCATAGGGTGTTTACAAACTTCAACACAATAGCAAGCTACTTGAGGACTCAGTCACAACTCAAGGTGCCAATATTGTTAAAAGTAAACAAAATAAAGGATCTATGAAAGACTCGAGAATTAATTCCACAATTCAACCGTCTTGAAATACTTGGTCGAATACCAAACTAATGCTTTGCACGAAGATAAACCACTTCTTTTTGTGCTAATAATCTTGCCTTCGATTTTTACCGCAATGGCAATGTCGCAACTGTTACGGCTTGAGGACGCTTCGAAGATTAAAAATCACATTGCTTTCTTTTGCTAAAATCATTGCAAAAAGTCCCATTATCTTCATCACATCTTCTCCCCTAGACTTTTGCAACCCGTAGCAAAATATATCAAACAAGTTTGTCGTGCAATTCCCAAACAGAAAAATTTGTGTAACCCATCACCTATTTCTGAAATGGTGGCAATGTTGAACCTGTGATATAATAATCGTATATCTGCATGCATTGAGTTGTTGAGCAGAAGACAGAAATTCGATAACCAGAGGGGCAGAGACAACGTCACCATCTTTCTAGTGACTGAAACGTATCCGGCGACCTGAAGAGGTTCATAACAGTAGCATCACTGGGTCAGACGCGGTTTTGCCGTGGTCCAGGTCTGATTAGTAGCATACTTCGGCGACCTGATGGCGAATTCCGGCAGCCTGGAAGCAAATTCGGTCAGAACATGAACAGAAGCATTCACCAGTTCAAGAGCTTCTTCCGGTTGAACTTCAAAATTTCGGTTGAAGTAGACTTTCGGTTAAAGTGTCTAACTTCCGGTTGAAGTAAGGTTATTCCGGTTGAAGTTTCCGCTTGAAGTTGTTTCCGGTTGAACTTATCGAATTCCGGTTGAACTTCGTTTTCCGTTTGAAGGTCCAACTTCCGTCTGAATGTAGCGTTTCCGGTCGAAGTTTCTGCATTGAGTTCGAACGGAATATAGGAGAGAGAAGGTTTCAGTCCTAAATTGCTTTTACTGCTAACTCCGACGCAACAGCAGCGATAGCCTGTTTTTGAAATTACTTGAGCGTGTGGATCTTCTACTTAGTCGATGTGAAATCAATGTAAAACGAGTTGAAACACAAAGAGTAAATACAAACAGGCTTTGTATTAACCACAGAGACCACAGAGTACACTTAGAGAATGTATGACACGAAAAGCAGCTAAAACTATACAAGACAAACATATTTATAGGCTGGAAATACGACTGGCCGAACCTCAGGTTCGGCCAAGCCTCGGCGGCTCCGAACCTGGAGTTTGGCCATGGTTCGGCCAGACCTAAACTTGAACGTTCCGTCTTGTATTCGATACTTCACATGACGATCAGAAACCATGTATCAACAAACTCCCCCTCGGCATGTGCAGTATCATTCCTCTTCTCAAAACTTGTATCTTGTATCTTTAATCAAACTCTTCCTCGATCTAGACGATGAGTTCGATCTTGAATACTTGATATTGCAACGTGTGTAGCCTCTTTATCAACAAACTTCAGAAGACTTGAAGTTGTAATGTTCTCTTCCACTTAGAAACCTGCCAACATAAATAATCTTGGTGCAAAACGTCTCTTCGAGACTCCAAGATATCATGATTTTGAAAATGATGTTGTATTACGTGTTGATCAATCGAAAACAACTCAGAAACAAAATCTTTTTGGCTTTTAGGAACTTTACATCAAAACACACCTAAAATCTTTTTGGTATTTTCTGATAAGAAAAGTAAATGCCATACAGAATCAGACACTATTTTTATCTTTTGTAAGAAAGATCACAACTTGGGATCATATTGGTCATAACATGCTGAACTACACTTCAATTTTGATTATTGTAGCACATAAGCCATGCCGATTGCAGATATAATTTGTCCAATTTAAACTCTGGCACAATCATACTCATAACATCTGGATATGTTAAGGTATTTATTAGATATGCATTGACCAGTGTACCCCACACTTTCAGACATACTCAGATATGCTTTGCTTATCACATTTTGTGATTTCATTTGTGACTTTAATCACACAATGATTGTATTCATGATATTGTCAACTGTGTTCCATGCAAAAAGAAATAAGAACATTAAATCGTCTACCTTAAGGTCGATCTTTCGATACGCAGATAAGGCCTCGGATTTAACAAAATAAGAAAATAAAAACAAGTTGAAGTTGTATAACTCAACAACAATCAGGTCGGTACTCCCGTACACGCAGAGAAAGTCCGATGAATTATACGAAACACCAAAGAAAATAAAGCAGAACGTCAAACGAACAACGATCAGGTCGGTCTTTCGACACGCAGAGAAAGTCCGATCGTTTGACAAAATAAAGAAAATCAAACAAGTTTAAATCTTTGCAAAATGAACACATGTATACACAGTGACTTCTCATTTTATTTTTCACATATCTTTTCTTGATATATCATGAGATATGCATCAAGATGTTGTCCACTAGGTCAAGCATCAGATTTAGTGTATATCACATTCGTATACTTTCTGATTTGCCGAGCCTATCTTACACATCGATCAAATGGTCTTATGGCTTTTTCACTTACTTTATCCATGAGTCAGACGATGTCAGCCAATGTACCATCATTTCCCAAACATGTCGGATACAATTTCTCATTTTTCAATGTTTTTGACTTTTTGCAATTTTAATGTTTTTGTCTTTTTCAAATTTCTCCCCCTAAAAATGATAATTCTATTTATAGATTTTCATTTTTACGATTTGAAAAACCACACACTATTTTTGTATTTTTGCAAAAACAAACTCCCCCTCAGAATGAGACGGAGTGAAAAACCAAGAAAAATTGATCAACCAACACGAACACTTGCAGGTTAAGTCTGTTTGGAAAACACAATGAATTTTGAAAATCAGATTAATTAGAACAGATATTTCACAATCAGCAATTGTACAATCACCGAAAGATCTTCCTGAAACACCTGTTGACACCAAATAAATCATTAGTCGCTCTGGGATCGACCCGATGTAACATCGTCGGGTCGCCCGGTGTCTTCCACAAAGTCATTGTTGGCCTTGGAAACAACTTTTGGTTTCCAAATTTGTAAAAGTTGAAATTTTTGATCAGAACCTGAATCAGATTCAACCGACGTACTTGGTTTAGACCAAGACAATTGACGATTAGATTTTATCTTTGAGGACCATGGTTCATCAAAAATTTGACCTTTGTTATCCACATATTTGGCAGTTTTGTGAATATATGCAGTCGTCGGACAATCAGCAGCAAGATGTCCAGGTTGACGACATACATAACAAAGTCTTTCTCGAAAATTGTTTGAAAATGATTGTGATTTTGAAAAACCAGATGAATGCTCAGAATCAAAATTATGAAAGAAATCATCAGAGGAATCATACCTAGGAGATGGACTCCTTGAAGATGACGATCTTCCAGAATAGTAAGTGAATTCCTTCTGAGATGGTGATTTCTGTGCATTCTTTACTTTAGGAGCCTTGGCGACTTTCACCGGTTTCTTTGTTTGAATCAATTCTTCCTTCACAAAAAACCCCACACCTTTGTGTTTGGAGCCTGAAACCTTTGAAGTACTTGAAGGAGAACCCGAAGCTTCTCTCGCCTTAGCTTCACTTGTGAATTTGGCTTTAATGTCCTTTAACTTGTTCTTTTCAACCAAAACTTTGTCTTCTTCAGTTGCAGATGAAGAACTTGACACAACCTTATCAAAAACTTTCTCATTCTCCAACAAAACAGATTTTGAAGCAAAGTTTGGAGCGTCACCCAACGGCTTTTCTTTCTTTTTGGATTTAGATTTGTTCTTCTTGGATGAAGTAGCAAACTTGGAATAATCATGCAATTCATCTTTGGGATCAATCGGAGCAGCAGTAACTTCAGTTAAATCCACTGGTTGAGGAACCAAGTGAACATCAGTTTTCTGAGAACTGTCTGAACTCTGATCCTGCTTATATAAGAAATTTAGCATTGTGGGTGATAAATTGCAATTCTTCACTTGCCGCTTCAACTCCAAAATCTCCAATTTTAAATCATTGATCTGTTGTTGAGCATCAAACACTTCTTTTTGTGACTTGATGAACTTTGCATTGAGATCATCATATTCATAAGTTTGTAACTTTCGGATCTCACATTCAGCAAATAACTCTTCAAGAACACTTTCTCTTTTTTTCTTGTAAATCTCAACATCCTTTGTCAAGACTTCATTCTTATCACGATAGAGAGTATTCTCATCTTGAAGCATAGAAATTTTGTTCTGAAGCTTTTCAACAGTAACAGCAGTTGTAGCAATAAGAGCAGTTGCTTCTTCATACTTTTTCTGAACCGGATAACTTTTCTCAAACAGATTCTCAAAATCTTGAGCTGCATCTAAAGCTTCAGCCTTTGCTTTCTCACATTCTTCAGCCAATACTGTTTTCTCTTTTAAAACATTTTCATGAACATGAACCAACTCATAATACTTCTTCTGAAAATCTTCTAATTCTTGCTTTAACACCACTATCTCTTCAGTCGAAATTTGATAACTTTGTTCAAAACTTGCAATCTCCTGAAGAAATTTCTTACATTTAAGACAATCAGTCTCTTCAACCTTTGAATTCTCAGAGACTCTAGGTAATTCTTCTTGAACCAGAGATACACTTGAATAAGAATCGGAATCAGTTAAAATGCTATCATCATCAATATGACGAACAGTCAAAGCAATTGCAGGTTTAGAATTATTCCCTTTAGCTTCAGTATCTGCATTCCATGCAAACTCACTTGAATGTGAAAACGTATTGGTCCAATCATGAACAACATTAGCAGATTTAATCTCAACCTTCTCAGCTTTATTTGGGGAATGATAAACTAAATGTGCATGTTGACCAGTCTTCAACTTAGTATCTGCAGAACTTGGACATTCTCTAGCAAAGTGACCATAATTTGAACATTTGTAACATTTCACCTTCGACTTATCCAAACCAATCTTTCCTTCCTGATTCAGTCTCTTCTTCCCAGTTCTGTTGAAAAATTTCTTTGTTCGTCGAACCAGCATTGCATACTGCCAATTTAGATCCATTTCCTCCAAATGATCATAATCAATCTGATCATAATCTTCGTTAGCTAACTCAGCATTACTCACAGCACCCGTGATAACACCAAAATACGAAGATACCAATGCAGACATTAATGCATTATAATCATCAACAGTTTGAACAGATAATGCAGTTTGATTTGAAGAACTCGGAACAGAAACATTGCAACCAGCAGAAGAATAACTTGAAGATTCAGATTTACCTGCCAGAAATGCTGTCGGGGGTGCAGAATTAAGAATATTCGATTTCCCAGCATTCATTGTATAATCATTTTCACCATGATACACTGCAGGATTCTGAATTTGTGTAGGAAGAGACTTGTTCACCATCAACTCCATATCCCTAGCCTGAATTCTTTGAACTAAATCATTGAAAGACAATCCTTGAAAATCCTTGTCATGAGTAATCATCATAACATAATTCTCCCATTTTTCAGGTAAAGCTTCCAAAATCTTCTCTTTCATATCAGCTTCGTCTTTAGTAAGAGTCACCAAGCGCATTTCACTCATCAGATGAGCAAATCTTGCAATCAGATTGGAAATCGTTTCATTCTGATAATGCTTGAAACTATCAAACTCTTTCTTCAAAACCTTTTATCGACTTTTCTTGTACTGGTCATTGCCTTCACATCTTTTCTCCAAAGCATCCCATAGACTATTTGATGTGTAGTTACCAGCAAATTGATGAAGTAACTCTTTAGGCAAAGCCATCGTTAAAGTACCATAAGCCTTTTTCTCTGCTTGATAAGCTTTCTTTTGTTCCGAAGACATTTTCCTTTGAAGTATAGGTTCACCAGTTTCATCTTTAGGGTAAACATATGGCTCAGTGAATGATAACCACATATCAATATCATTTGTATCGACATATGCTTCAAACCGTGTAACCCAACTATGATAATCTTCCAACTTTAGCAATTTGGGAACTTTCTGACTTGTTCCAATTTCATTATCATAATTCATCATCGTTTGCATAGTTGCTTGAACCGTGTTTTGAATAGCCGCGAACGCTTGAAAATCGGACATTTTCGAAAAACAAGTTACTGTTCACTCCGAACCTCCTCCGAACCTCCACCGAATTATCGCCGAACTTCGTCCGAACTTGAAATACACCGAACGTCCTCCGAACCTGACCTTCGGACGACAAAAGAAAATTTGGTCCGAACGAGCACCGAACGTGGACCGAACTACCTCCGAACTACCTCCGAACCTGACGTTCGGAGCGGTTAGACCGAGCGTACTCCGAACTTGGAGTGCGGAGCAGTTACGCCGAACCTCGAGTTCGGCCGAACGCGAATTTCGGAAAAAACTCGGAAAAACTCACTGAAATCAACACCTCTCGAACTGAAAACACTCAGTCAACTGAAAATGAGCAATCACAGACAGATTTGACGTGAATCATGATGTTTTGAACGAGAATTTTGAGAAATGAAAATGAAAAACGAGTTTTGAAAGTCAAAAACGTGAATTTGAACTCGATAACTCGAAAAACACTGATTTCTGACTAGTAGAGCAAACCAAAAGCTCTGATACCACTTGAAATTACTTGAGCGTGTGGATCTTCTACTTAGTCGATGTGAAATCAATGTAAAACGAGTTGAAACACAAAGAGTAAATACAAACAGGCTTTGTATTAACCACAGAGACCACAGAGTACACTTAGAGAATGTATGACACGAAAAGCAGCTAAAACTATACAAGACAAACATATTTATAGGCTGGAAATACGACTGGCCGAACCTCAGGTTCGGCCAAGCCTCGGCGGCTCCGAACCTGGAGTTCGGCCATGGTTCGGCCAGACCTAAACTTGAACGTTCCGTCTTGTATTCGATACTTCACATGACGATCAGAAACCATGTATCAACAGTTTTTTTCTTTTTCCAACACACGCAAGAGAGTCTAGATCCCTTCAACTTTTGTTTTTAGCCATTGACAAAGACAAAAGTGAACCTGCAACATTTGTTTTTGCCTTCACCGCAGGACAAGAAATACAAAAGTATGACCGCAGCTTTCTTTTGTCTTCGTACTTAGCATCACCTCCATTTTCAAGGAAAACCCTAATCCGAATTTGGTGTTACCGCCATATTCATCAGCAAATAATCAACCCAGATCGATGCAGTCTTTGTATGAAAATCCGATAACATCATTGGAGATCATCGTCTTCATCGGCTGGAGACACAGATCCGAGCGTCAACATCAACGTGGTTGTTATCTAGGTTACATGTTGTCTTCAACAGCACCTGAATCACGATCTGGTTTCATCCTTGTCCAAGACAAACCCTATTACCATTAACTGTCATGCATGAAAACCCATATCTTGTAACCATGATCATCGTCAACTCCATAGCTATGAATGATCAGAAACAGTAAGATGAACAAGCTACAGCTTCGTTTTTGCATCTGAGTTCTGCCAACAGTTTCATAGACGACTTTCATCATTTTCAAAACTAACCTTGTTTAAACTATTCTCAGAATTTGCTCTTCAATATTTCGAAGAGAGAGAGAGAGTCCCTGGTTCTTGGTTTTAGAAGAGAGAGAGGGTGAGCTTGGATGAGACAAAACATGGGGGTGATATATAGAAGACCAATTATGGTAGGGGGTGATCTATAGAAGACCAGAGAGACACTGGGGGAGGGGTAGAGGTAGATCAGAGAGATCTAACAGCGGAAGGGGGGGGGGGGTAGTGGGGGGCAGTGTCATGCTTTGACAACCATACCTTACTAAAACTCTCAAGAACTCTTATGTAAATGCTCCTCTTGACATGAAGAACTTATAAAGAACTCATGAAGACTCTTAACAAATACTAGAGAGAAAGATAGAAGTAATGTTTATTTCAAACTACCATAATTGGCTTCTATAGATCACCCCTACCATAATTGGTATCAGAGCGGTTTCACTCCTGTTTACCCTACCCAAGGTTTTGGATTAGTATGCTCCGGCCCTGCAGACATATGTGCTGATCTCTGCTGTACAGAAAACCAACCTAGTTAGGTTCTAATAGACTGGTACGACAAACTGAACCCTAGATCGAAAAGAGTAGAAAGATTGTTGTTGAGTGGTAAGTCGACGAGGAGGTCGCAGTAATCTCAAATTTGGTACGAAAATTGAAATTTTCGATAGAGTGTTGCAGAAAGTCTAAACCCAGCTATGAATCAAGATCATGGTAATTTGTCCCGTTCCTCTTCTTCTTCTAGTTTCCGTCGTTCATCCGCATCTAAGATTGACGCGTTATATGAAATTTCATATCTCTCTGATGAATCTAAGATCCCTGTGTCTACCCTCCCCTTAGTTAACCCCTATAGTGTCTTCTCAAAACCCCAAAAATCGTTGTCAAGACGAGTCAAAAATATTATTATCCCACCCACAAACATAGGTCCCAAAGAGTTTGTTCAGGCCTCCAAGTTTGATTCTCATCAGCTACCCGCTACAAAAGCCGAACACCTCATCCCTCTCTCCCTCCCACATGACCTTCCAAGAGTCTGTCTAGCCCAAGGTGTTAGGACAAGTTTCTGTGTGTGGCCGTTACTGTACGAATAGAATAGATTGAATGTATAGGGTTTATTGTATGTGAGAGGGTCAACATACTAACCAGTGTATCAGATGATACGCTGGGTGGTCCGCCGTATCAGTTGATACGGAGCCTATGTGGTACGCTGACCATCCAACCTATAAATAGGTGTTAGTATGTTGATCATCTCCAAGTTTGGTCATTACTCTTTGTGAGTGTGAGAGAGAGAGGAGGTTCTGTCCAAACCTCCTCCAGAGCTTAATTGATGTATACTCTCTCGGTATTGTAATCATTTGATTATAATTGAATGACAAACTTCCGTCTCTATCATTCTATGATCTGGAAACGATCCATATATGGTTTTACAACTGGTATCAGAGCCGTTGGTTCAATTTCCAGATCTTGTTCTTGAGTTTTTGAAGTTTTTGAGACGTTAAATGGCTGATTAGGTGTGATTCAGTGTCGTTTTGCTTGATTTTTGTTCAAACGAACCTTCCTGAGTCATTTTCGCACCTAACAGTGGTGTTTGATTGAAGAAATTCGACAACAGTTTGAATCTGGAGTGAAATTGAAGAATTTTGCGTTTTTGAGGTCTGATCCGCCGCTGGTCCGCAACTGGTCCGCCAGGCAAAATTCATCGTGAATCTGGTCCGCCAATTGTGGTCCGCTAGGCAATCTTCATCAGATTGATCCGTGGCGGTTACTCTCTGGTCCGCGGCAGTTTCAGCGTATCACATCTGATCCGCCGTACCACATCTGGTCCACCGTACCAAATCTGATCCGCCGTACCATATCTGGTCCGCACCTGGTTTGCCGGTACGAGTCTGATCCGCTGGTAAAGTTGGCCCGGATTTTGGTCCGCAGATATTGATTTGGTCCGCTGAAGCTTCTGATCTGCCGCAGATTTTCGGATGCATTTTTGATGAAGCCCCAGCCAGGGGCTCTGCCCCTTGGACCCCGCCAGGGGCTGCCGCCCCTTGGACCCCGCTTCTCGGGGGCGCTGCCCCCGAACCCCCGTTAATCAGTAATCAACATCTGGGGTTGTTTTCGGGTATGGGGAGAGGTCGTGAGAATTTCAATGATTTAAATAAGTTATCGAGTTTACCCTTGATTCGATAGCTGTGGGTTATTATGATTGAAGATTTACTAGATTCCGATGCTTATCAAGAATTAGTCGTCGAATTTCTGAAAAAGATGTTTGTGAGTATTCATTGTTCGTGATGATGGACAGAGATTCATGAACACTTGTTTCTGATGATGGACAGAGATTCAGAGACATGGATATGATTACTTACAAAACTGAAGAAAATATGTGATTCCATTGCAAGCTACTTGAAAAACATACATTGCTTGCTGGGTTGGAATTGAGAATTGAATATGTCACTTGTTTAGGGGGAAATTGAGGCCCTTGAAAATTTCAAAGTTTCTATAATTGAAAAAGTGAATATTCAAAAGCAATCAATTCGGGGATGATGGTGATTTTTGATCTTCATGGAAAGGTGCTGTATTCTGATGTTCGTGCAAACCGATATGTCAAAGTTTTCGATTATGGTTTGGAACTCTCTAATCAAATGCCCGATACAGTGTTAAGTCATGAAGTTGACGTTATAGCCTTTGATTGTTGATATATTGGGATGGATTTCATTCTGAGGGGGAATTTCTATGATTGAAGATGCTGATCGTGTCTGTTTTCATCAAGATCAGAATGTATTACAATTCGGTGAAGATTGAAGATTTCTGTCAAAATGTAGTGATGTTTAAGAGATCTTAAACAATTGCCGGGAACGACTAATGAAGTGAACCGTTATCTTTTGCCTGATGTGGAAGTGTTTGAAGCGAGGGGGAACTTTATTTGTTGTGGTGATTGTACAAGATTCTGAACTGTTTTCTGCATACCTGAAGTTTCGGTCAAGGGGAGTTTGCTGAAGATAGAGGCGTCTGCAGCTGACTGACTGAAGATTGCTTGAAGTTAAAGATTTACATTCGACAGTAACGTCCAAGGGGGAATCTGTTAGGACAAGTTTCTGTGTGTGGCCGTTACTGTATGAATAGAATAGATTGAATGTATAGGGTTTATTGTATGTGAGAGGGTCAACATACTAACCAGCATATCAGATGATACGCTGAGTGGTCCGCCGTATCAGTTGATACGGAGCCTATGTGGTATGCTGACCATCCAACCTATAAATAGGTGTTAGTATGTTGATCATCTCCAAGTTTGGTCATTACTCTTTGTGAGTGTGAGAGAGAGAGGAGGTTCTGTCCAAACCTCCTCCAGAGCTTAATTGATGTATACTCTCTCGGTATTGTAATCATTTGATTATAATTGAATTACAAACTTCCGTCTCTATCATTCTATGATCTGGAAACGATCCATATATGGTTTTACACAAGGTTATACACATATCCATTTTGGAGCTGTAAGGCTTGCCCTTACTTTCCATGGTAGAAAAGGTTTACCAGCTTTCTCTCGTATCGCCTTGGTAGATACCAGATTTGTAGAGTACGAACATGCATGTATTGGTACTATTCAAACCACCCTAAATGCTGGAACAATCTTTGTTACCTTCTACCCGAACTTTAATATGCCACTCAATGATCCGTCCCTATTGACGGCCTTGAAAGCCCAGATCCAGATTGGTGGAACCCCCCAAGTTAATACCTTCCAGGCAACCTTCCACTACCAGATGGCATATAGAGTACAAAACCACTCCCTTGATATCATGGTCCCAGGTCAGGACAACTTCGGTGACGCACTGTTCATCGATGTTGACTCCAACGCTACACCCACCTGTACGTATGTTCCGAGACAGTTATCCAGAGAAGAGCTCACAAAACTTCTCCCAGAAAAATGGATTACTAACTACGAACAGATCCACCAGGCACCAGTCCAGACCACAACAGCCCCGGATTTCGTTCGCCACCGGGACGGACAAGTTGAAATCAGGTTTGAGAAACAAGATCGAAAAAATATTTTCTCAACCATCAACATGATACAGCCTGTACCAAAACCCACCAAAAATCCTCTGTCACAGCCGAAAGAATGCTTCACCCTCACCCCAACTTCACCGTCCACGGATTTCCAAGCCGAATTTCCTCCCTTATCCACTTTTGAAGATCCCCAGCAACGAACAAAACATAGCTGGAAGATACAAACCCCGAACGTCATAGGACCAAATGGTGCAACTGGTTCTATCACTACTGCTGAAGCAACACTGAACTGGCAAAGCGGAAATGCTATTGCGCAGAACAATGCTCTTAAAGCTATATTGGCTCAACAAAGAAACATCTCAATAAACCAAGAAGCCTTAGTAAGCAAAGTTGATGCTCTGTCTGAAATCATATACAAAGTCAGGTCCAAGATCAAAGAACTTCATCATGAACTTCTTCACATAGTTCATAACACTCCAGCCTCAGAAATCCCAAAAGAGATGTTACAAAAGGAGGCAGAAATGAAGTTCCTTAAGGCTCAACTTAGTGACCTTGAGAGACAGCATAAACAACAAAGGGTTTCAGTCCAGATGGATGACCCGTGGAGATTACCATCCACACCTTTCTCGAGACCGTCTTTTGATCCTCAACCTTTGCCAACATCACAGTTTTTCCAGAACTCCCCATCCTTAAACCTCTGGTCGAAGGAACAAGCGCAGATCAAAACCCGGGCCCGAAAGGCTTCCCCAACGAAGAGCGTTTCCTCGGAAAGTGCAAGACCATCAACGAGCCAATATATTCCAGATGATAGCCTGATGATTGCCTCTTCAAGGAACCCAGGTAAACTCCCATTAAAAAAGGAAAATCCCATTTCTTCCTTTTTACATGCTCTTCAAAGAGAGAAGCACACAAAACTCCCGTTCGTCGCACTAGTCATCACTCCGTGCTCAGATGACGAAAACACCTCCGGTTCTAACGAAATTTCTGCATCTCATACTTATGAGGAGATCCCTCCCACATTCGAGTTTGAGCACCTATTCATGATGGGAGAAGAACCTGCCTACTCA
>JBCNJP010000003.1:37487891-37567340 GCA_039602395.1 Deinandra increscens subsp. villosa | reverse complement strand
AAGCTGAAGCAAGCGGTTCTAAGTTTGAACCTTCTCAATCTGATTCTGATGCTTCTGATGCTTCTGATGCTCGAGCCCCACCGAAAAAGAAACGGAAGACCGGAGTTCACACCGCAGGATCTTCTCGTTCCAGAACACAGGATAGTCATATTCTTCACTGTAGTTACCATAAAACTGAGGCCATGGTTGAGTGAAGGGAGGCCTCATCATACTTGGTCCATAGGGAGCAACCATTGGAGGATTGTACCCGTTGTAGAAGCATATTCCTATGCTAACGTTGTGTCTCGTGTATTGTATCTAGACAAGAGCGTCTGTGTGAGTTAGTGGCTTCATGCTGAGGTGGCCGGACCAAATGGTCCGCAGGCCATTTGGTACGGGCGTACCATTTGGTACGCTAGTGGTCCGCCAGCAGCATGTTAGTGACTATAAATAGTTCGTGTTAGAGAGAGCTAGTAAGAAGTTCTGTCATTCTACATCTCTTAAGTGTGTGTAACTGAGTGTGTAACTCTTTCTCTCTAGACTTTGTGTAATCTCTTTGTGAATCAATAAAGCAAAGCTTTATTTACCTTCTTGTTGCTATCCGATTACCGAATCATGCAGTAGTAAGATCGTATAGTGGTTCTACAAGTGGTATCAGAGCATTTGGTTGCTCTACTGCTGTGATTTTGGCAATTTTCGGATTTTTAGAGAGAGAAAGTTTGGGTTTTCATCATTTTTCATTAAATTTCCGCAATTCCGAGTGTTTCAACGATGGAAAATGATTTCTGAGTGTTGCTGGAGTGTTTTCGCATCATACTAAAGCAATTTCCAGCTCCAAACGTCAAATTTCACGAAAATCAGTGAAATCAGCCTCGAAATCAGTTGGTCCGCCGGACGAATTTCTGGTCCGCCGGATGAATTTTCTGGTCCGCTGGTTGGTCCGCCCGTGTATTGTCATCAGCATTCTGGTCCGCTAATCTGGTCCGCGTAGGCAATCTTCATATTTTTGATCCGTGGCAGTTTCAGCGTACCATCTGATCCGCGATAGTTATTTCAGCGTATCATCTGATCCGCCGTACGAAATCTGGTCCGCCGGACGAAATCTGATCCGGATTTGGTCCGCAGGTACAAATCTGATCCGCTGGTAGTAGTTTGGTCCGCCGATTTATTTTGGTCCGCTGGCAGAATAGTGACCTTCACTAAAACTGAAGTAACTTGCAAACCGTTTGGAGTTACGGAACCCAATACCAGTCAAAACGTTCGTCTTTCCGATATCTACACTATTACTAACTTGAAAGGTCTGTACCCCCCTAGTTTGACCCCCAAAATCCGCTTGGAAGACCCTCGTTTTTGAGTTTGAAGTTTTAACGTTTGATTTTTATCTTCAAAATGAGCAATTTTCAAGTATTTTCAGCTGCTCAAACTTCAACGCAACCTATGATGAGTCATGATGATGAAATAGGAACAATACAGAATGTTCCTAAGTTGCTCAGATTGGAGGATTACCACAACTGGAAGAAACAATTTAAATCATACGTAATTTCTCAACATGTTGATGGTTGGATTCCGTTTGAAAAAGAGTATGAATATCCAATGCTAAATGCTAGAATGCCAAAGATGATAAGTAATTTTGATTTTGAAGAAAAGAAGAATTTTGCAAGAGAAACGAAGACTTATAGTTTTCTTACAATGGCATTATCCAAGGATTTGATGCATCAGTTTAAGAATCTTTCAACTTCAAAGGAATTATGGGAAGCTCTTAAAGAAAAATGTGAAAATGTGACTCAAGAGGAAGTTTTGAAGAAAGAATTTGATAATTTCAAGCATTGTGAAAATGAAACGATACCAGATTTGATGTCTAGATTTTCTTGTCTCGTTGATAAATTTGACGAAGTTTCACACAAAGACAAGAAAATTCAGAAATTGCTTACTAATCATGGTTTATCAAGTGATGAGAGTAACAAGAAAGAAGAAGGATGTTTTCAGAATATAGTTGCTGAGAAAGAGTTGAAATTTCAAAGTGAAATTGAGAATTTAAAGAAAACTATTGCCAAGTTGCTGATTGAGAATGAAACGTTATCCAAGGAAGTTGGTGAAGATAAACAACAAATTTTGATGTTACAAAATGAAAATGCAGAGTTGGTTCAAAATGCTCAAAAATGGGAAAGTGAAGCAAAGGATGTAATTGAAGATTTCAATAATCTGTTTAAGAAGTCAACAGCCAGGGTGGAATCTCTTGTAAAGACAAATGATGAACTACAAAAATCTCTTGATGGAGTTACTACTTTGGAAAGTAATCGTCAGGAGGAACATTCAAAATTACTAGATAGAGTCGCAAGCTTGACGCATGACAACAAATTGTTGACAAGAAATATTGAAATTCATGAAGAGCGTGTGAAGAAAATTACACAAGAAGTGTATGATGCTCATGATGAAATGCGAAGAGTAAAATATGTGTCAAACAATGTTTCAGAGCAGTTAATTGAGTCAGAAAAGGCGTTGGGAGAAGCTCAAAAGAAAATATCAGATTTGAATGTTGAAATAGTGGATCGGAATCGGAAGGTGAATAATTTGACAAATTCAAATTCGTTTGCAAGTTATTTGTGTCAAGATAAAAACTTCAAGAAGGTGTTTGGAGGAGAAGAATTCAATCAAGTTCCACATCCTGTGATTCAAACTGATGTTCTTGCTGATTTTAGTTCGCCAAATGAAGGTAAAGATTATTCTGAGTTTGTAACTGAAAAATCAGATTTGAAGCCATCCAAGAAATTGAAAAAGGTAGTGGAAAAAGAGGAAAGTCTGATTAGTAAATTCTCATCAACGTTTGTTTCTGGAGGGTTTAGTTCAGAAGAGGGAGTTATTTCTGCTGGAAAATAGGTTGGAAAAGATGCAAAGCAGTTGAATGAAGAAAATGTTGCTGCCAAGTTGGTTGAAGCTAACAAACTAAAGGATATTAAAGCTTCATTCAATCAAACTGCTAAAGCTGGTTCTTCGAGTTCTCAGGTCGATCTATTAACGATACCAGGTTATAAAAGGTCTGGTTTGGGTAGTGGGACCAAGCTATTTGAAAAGAATGATAAGAAGAACATGCCCAAGAAAGCTCCACAAGAAAAGAAAGATACAAATCTTGATCAAATTTATCATTTGGCTCAAGTTTTCATATCTACAATGGAGAAAGGATTCGGGAGTCAACAATCGAAGAAAGATTTGAAGAAGAAGATTTTCTCAAATTCGTCTCCAGTTGGTCAACGACATGATGGAAGGTCTTCTTCATCTGGTTCCAATCCTACTCCTCAAATTCCAACATCCAAATGGGTACACAAGAATCAGTTTCAACCATTTGATGATTTTTATGATTCATTTGATTCTGAAGATATGTGCCATACAGTTCAGGACAAACGAACACCGAAACGATCTTATCGTTTGTGCTATCAATGTCGCCGACCAGGCCACATGGCACACGATTGTCCTGAAACTGCAAAAAGAACTTTTTCTGATAAATCTGCCACATTCATTGATGAATCAGGCAGAATTTTTACTGAGTCAACACCATTCAAATCAAAATCTAAAACGAAACAATTTTATAAATTTGATTCAAGTGTTGGTGGTTCATCTCGGGATGATGACTCGGTTAAAAATGTAAAAACAACAATGCAATGGTGACCTAAGATGGTTAGCCAAGCTGCAACTGATTTTGTGGAAGACACTAGTCGACCAGACGCTGTGTGCTTCGGGTCATTTGAATACTAATCATTTAAACCAGTGTGCAGGTTTCTTCAAGAAGACATGTTGGTGATTGTGAAGTTCAAGCTTCAAGCAGTTACTGATATGGAGTTTCCTGCTTAACTTAAATTGAATGCGTCATTCTTCAAACCTAAAAGTTTTTCTGAAAGCTTAATCTGAACAGGTGTCAGTATCGATTGGTCAATTTTCTTTCGTTCATGCATTTTGTTTGTAGTTTAGGGAGAGAAAATTGAAAAACCAAAAATAGTGTTTTTGTGTTTTTGTTAAAATGAAAATCCAAAAATAGAGTTTTCATTTTAAGGGTGAGAAAATGAAAAATACAAAAACATCGAAAAATGGAAAAATACAAAAACATTGAAAAATGAGAAATTGATCCGACATGATTGGGAAATGATGGTACATTGGGTTACGTGTCTGACTCATGGATAAAATAGATGAAAAAGCCATAAGATCATTTTTTGATGTACTTGGTAGGCTCGGCATTAAATCAGAAAGTATTCAGATGTGATAAACACTAAATACTAATGCTTGACCAAGTGGACAACATCTTGATGCATATCTCATGATATATCAAGAAAAGATATGTGAAAAAGAAAATGAGAAGTCACTGTGTATACATGTGTTCATTTTGCAAAGATTTAAACTTGTTTGATTTTCTTTATTTTGTCAAACGATCAGACTTTCTTTGCGTATCGAAAGGTCGACCTGATTGTTGTTCGTTTGACGTTCTGCTTTATTTTCTTTGGTGTCTCGTATAACTCATCGGACTTTCTCTGCGTGTACAGGAGTACCGACCTGATTGTTGTTGGGTTATACAATTTCAATTTGTTTTATTTTCTTATTTTGTTAAATCCGAGGCCTTATCTGTGTATCGAAAGATCGACCTTAAGGTAGACGATTTAACGTTCTTATTTCTTTTTGCATGGAACACAGTTGACTGATTCATGAATACAATCATTATGTGATTAAATCACAAATGAAATCACAAAGTGTGATATAAAAAGCAAAAACATATCTGAGTATGTCTGATAGTATGGGGTACATTGGTCAAAGCAAACCTAATCAATTCAATAACATATCCAGATGTTATGAGTATGATTGTGCCTGAGTTTAAGATGGACAAATTATACCGGTAATCGACACGACTTATGTGTTGAAGTAATTAAAATAGAAGTGTAGTTCAGCATGTTATGTCCAATATGATCCCAAGTTGTGATCTTTCTCACAAAAGACAAAAATAGTGTCTGATTCTGTATTGCATTTATGTTTCATATCTGAAAAATCCAAAAAGATTTTCGGTGTGTTTTAATATAAAGTTTCAAAAAGCCAAAAAGATTTTGTTTCTTATTTGTTTTCGACCGACCGATACATGATACAAAATTTAAAAAAAAATTCAAATCTATATCTTGGATTCTCGAAGAGAAGTTTTGCGCCAAGATTAAATTAATTTTCAAAAGAAAAGGAAAGCCGCGTTTCTGTCTTCTGAAATTGCAGGTTTCTATGTGAGATGACTCAAGCATGGTGAAAGGGGGAGTATGTTATATCTTTCACAAGTGGATCTTGAAGTTCAAAGATTTTTCAAGATTGATCCAGCCATGCAAGCTCTAATTCTGACACGATTTCAAGTTGAAGATCAGACGCAGAAATGCTGAAGGTTGAAGACTGAAGTTTTGTTAGATAAATAGATAGATAGATACACTACACGTTAAGGGGGAGTTTGTAGAAGCATATTCCTATGCTAACGTTGTGTCTCGTGTATTGTATCTAGACAAGAGCGTTTGTGTGAGTTAGTGGCTTCATGCTGAGGTGGCCGGACCAAATGGTCCGCAGGCCATTTGGTACGGGCGTACCATTTGGTACGCTAGTGGTCCGCCAGCAGCATGTTAGTGACTATAAATAGTTCATGTTAGAGAGAGCTAGTAAGAAGTTCTGTCATTCTACATCTCTTAAGTGTGTCTAACTGAGTGTGTAACTCTTTCTCTCTAGACTTTGTGTAATCTCTTTGTGAATCAATAAAGCAAAGCTTTATTTATGCTCTTGTTGCTATCCGATTACCGAATCATGCAGTAGTATGATCGTATAGTGGTTCTACACCCATGTGTGCCTTTGTTGAGTTGAATGGATAGCCCCGAGCAGCATGATTTGGGTCTCCGCAAACAAAACACCCAATAGTGTTTGCAGACCCACTTGGATTCATGGTGGTAGTTGTAACCACCTTTGGAACTAGAGAGACCTTTGTTTCAGCAACAGGTTCTCCTTCCGTTTGATCAGCAGCCTTCCTATTTCGCCTTTTGTTGTTGTTTTTCTGCTTAGAAACTTGGCCGTCACTTTTATTTCCTCCCAAGTTCACGGGTACTTCATAAACAGGTTCAGAAACATGTGGTTGAGTTACCACAGTCTTCTCAGCAGCAGCAGCATTTTCAGTTGAAAGTTCATTCTTCTTACTCTTTGCTGGCTTCTTGACAGATTTTGAAGTGCTCGCGACATTTTGAGAGTTTGATGGTATGGAATTGCAAGACTTGAACATCTTTATTGAACACATCGATGTGACTTGAGGTGGGATCATCACAGGTGAAGGAGCCGAGGAAATCACTTTACCATCAGTGATTGTGACAAAGTGTTGTGTACTACCCTTGGGTTTACCATCACCCAAATTCAGTTTATCGAGTGCAACAGAAATCAGATCACTTGAAAGATCAGTGTGGCTAGAATCTTAGTTAACAGTTTTAGCTTTGGGCTTTTTCTTCTTAGTAGGTTTAGTTCTCTTGGAAACAGATTTTCCTTTAAACATTACTTGAGATTCACTAAAACCAGAAGATTGTGATTCGCTAAAAACTGATGATTGAGATGTTATTTCATTACTGGTTATTAATTTCAAAAACTCAGATTCTGCCTTTTGTCTGACAGTATCCTTAGATATGCCAGTGTCAACTAATTGAAATGAGTTGGAATCAAAATCACTTATTTTAAGTGCACTTTCAACAGATGGGAGACTCGAGCCACTTTCATAGCCACATAGTTTTTCTTCCATTTGCTGAATTTCTGACTTGCTAGGAACAAACTCATTATTCAAAAACATGATGTGGCTTCGGGAGTTTATTTTAGTAAGTTCAGGTATTGGAAAATAATTATGATTGAGAGGATGCTCAACAGCAGCATCATCAATTTCCCTAGTTAAACCTAAACCACTTTGAGCACGTTTGAAAATGTCCTTAGCCACATCACCTGCCAAGTTAGAGGGATCGAGTTTAATTAGATCAATGATTTCCCGAGCTTGAACATAGTTCTTGCTCAAGGATGAGTAACGAGTCACTAGATCCTCTAACTAAGTGCGAAGAGCCACTTCAGCATGTTTCATGACCTCAATATCATCCTGCAAGGACTTTCCTTAGCTTGCATAGACTTGACCAGACACTCATTAGCTATCGCCTTTTCAACCAACTCTTCATTGTAAAGGCGATACCGAGCAACTTCCTCTACACAGGACTCTGAGCATAATTTGGATTTTACCGTATCGGGAATGAGATCCTTCTGACGGTTTATTGACTTTTGCTCAGCATCAGATTCACCTTTTGAAGCATCATCAGCAGTGTTGGTCACAAAAGCAGCATCTTCAGAGATTTCATCCACATCAGCCATCAGTGCAAAGTCGGTGGGATAAAGTGGATCAAAGAATGAGTCTTCCTCAATCTTGGACTCATCAGATGAATTTACCATTAGTGCATAGTCAACATTTGCTGGCGGTTGAGTTTGATTGGACCAAGTGTAGTTTGGATCACTCAGTGACACAAGTGCCTTTTCTGGATTGTCAGCACGCTTACCATTGTTGGAACTAGAACTCTGATGAGAAGGACCAGCAGGTTGTGGCTTCTGGTATGAATAGTTGCCCTGATTTTGACTTGAATTATTGTTTCCTCCAGATGTCACAGGGATCCGTCTCAGCTTTGGCTTCTTACACTCAAGAGCAAAATGACCCAAACCTTGATAGTTGTAGCACTGTGCCTTGGATTTGTCAAAACCAATAGTTGCACCGGGTTGTAACTGGAACACTTTTCTCCCAGTTTTCTTGAAAAACTTTCTTGTGCGGGCAGCAATCATGCCAAGTTACCACTTGATATCCATTTCTTCAAGGTCATCAGCAGGAATTTGGTCTAAGTCTTCCTGGCAAAAAGTCATACTTTCAATACTTCCAGACATTTAGGAAGCAAGGCATGCCACAAGAGCATTACACAACTCTTGATCTTTGTCAGTTAATCCTACAGCTGACGGTCCTGGTTGGTATGTAGTAGGTGTCTGAATCACTAGTGAGACAGGTTGTTGAGAAACGAAGGCAGCTTGACAAACAGGTTATGGAGCAGGAACAGGAGCAGCTTGAACAGAAGAACAGGACCCACCGGCAAAGTAAGGAAATTCCAAGTCATTCTCATTAGGAGTGATGAAAGCAGCATTAGGGGCAAGCTGAGAGGAACTCTTATTTGTAACCTTCCCCATGAGTGAATTTCCATCTCTTTCAATAGCTGCAATTTCATAGCCTCTGACTTTGTCAATGAGATCCATGTAGTCACAAGTGGCTAAGTCACTGCTTTCAAGCAGATAGATAACATATGGAGCAAAGTCCCGAGGAAGTGACTTTAGAATCTTCTTAGATATTGCTGGCATCTCAGGTCGGATCTGGTTATTTTGCATCTCACAGATAAGTCTGCAGAATTTTGTCACATGAGTCTCAAATGAGTCTCCAGCAGTGTGAGAAAAAGTGTTGAAACACAGTTTGAGAGAGTCCAGTCTCCTCTATTTGCTCTCAATGTTCCCCTCATACTTCTTCTCTAGTGCAACCCAGATTTCATGAGCCAAAGTTGCCTCAGTGAAGTGGAAGGCAATATCATCAGATAGTGCCATTTTGATACACCCGAGAGCACGTTTGTCAACCTTCATTTGATTATGTTCACCAGGTGAATAGTCCTCAACTTTCTTTATTACACGTCTATGAGGGTTAGATGGATCAGCACCAGCCACAGGAACAGGATCCACAAAGAACACCTTAGGACCACACTTCACAGATGTCAATAGGTCATAATCCAGGTACTCGAGGTGACACTGAAACTTCTTTTTCCAGTCATCATAGTTGGTAGCCCTGAGTAGATTTGGAGGCCTATTATGCCCTTGGAACATTTGATTTCCAGAATTGAACTCAGTCATGATGAAACAAGTTGTGTTTCTTCACGAAAACGCTTAATGGGTCCAACGGGTTGAAATCTCAGAAATTGCTTCAACGGATGCTAAGATTGAGGTTAATTGCTCAAAACCTATAAAGAAAACATCATGAAGCTTATTTAGTTTGAATCAATCAATCAACAATTTGAAATTTGAAAATTTCAAAATCTTCAAGACTTAGAAAATTTTCAGCTATGTTCTTGAGCATAATCACTAGGTCAAAATCAAAATTTTTAGAAATCAAGTTTTTATTGCACCAATAGTTTAGGAATTTGCTTAGGAACATATTTGGTAACTACAACAAGCTCCAAAAACCACTTAATCTATGTGAAATCGGATCAAACAGTGATTCTTATGAAAAACTTCCAAGAACACAATTTTTGCTCTAAAATCTTCAATACTTGATGTTTTTGAGTGATTCAAGTTGCTATCATCCCTAAATCATGAGTCTAACATATACGCATGTTCCATTTTGACTCAAAATCAGTGAAAGATAGACTTTATTTTTTCAAAAGAAACGCATAGCACGTACGCTCTGTGTTCGCATAAATCTGAAAAATTCAAAAATTGACCCATTTGTTGTGATTATTGATGAAATCTAAGCATTCCAACTGATTCCTTGTGAAATTTCGTTCAAAATGGTTCAAGGAATCATACAAACAACTAGATTTGATGACTTGAATGAGTGATTCTTCAAGTGTTTGAGAAAAACTCAAGAACATGAAGAACAATGGCTCTGATACCATTTGTCAGGATCAATTTGGAGCCTTTAATCATCCAATACATAGATCCAAGTGCGGAAATCATGAATCCATGATCAAATCATGTTGTTTGCATCTTGAAATCCTTAGATTTCATGTCTGAAACTCAAGAACACGTGGGTTTTCACACACAAGTGCTCTCTCTCTTCAAACAGCCGTCTTGGAGCTTATTTTAGGTTATTCTAGTGTTGCTATTTATACTGGAGAGAGAGCAAAGGTCGTGATTGCACTGAAATCAAGAGAATGTTATTGAAGTTAGTGAATTTTATGTCATCAGACTTACGAGATCGCCAAGAACAACTGTGAGATCGCCAAGCCTTGGTGAGGTCGCCAAGACTTGGTGAGCTCGCCAAGGGTTGGTGAGGTGGCCAAGAGCAAACCACCAAATCGCCAAGACTAAGGCCAAGTCTCCAAGAACAACTCCCAGATCGTCAAGTCTTGGTGAGGTCACCAAGAATCTTGGTGAGGTCGCCAAGACTCTTGGTGAGGTCGCCATGATTTTCCAGAAATCACTAAGTACACTCCGAAAATGTCAAGTATCATTATTGAATCACTAAGGGTTGTTATTACGAAGACACATTCAATTATTAACATTAGCCAAGTAGATTATCATGAAATGACTCAGAATTTGGATTCAGACTTTCACAATGCAATTGAGATGTGCAAGGGCAATTTCTTCAATATCAATAATCAACATAAGTTAAGACATTACATATGAAACACAAAACATCAAACACTTGAGTGATTAACATAAGCATGAAGAGAATTGTCCAAGTACAAAATACAAGTTAAAGTGAAAAATTTACAATTTGAGCACAAATACTAAGGATGCTATGTTTGAGTTGCCACCAACCCTAAGAAGATCTTACAAACCATCAGAAAGATCATACATGCTCAATTAAATTCGTCATCAAAAGATGAGCCACTACCACCATAGCTACCACCACCACCGTGCCCTGAAGGTCCCTCACCTGGCCGGCCATAGCACCAGTCGAACCTCTCACGGAGGTCAGTGACCTCATCGTGTAACCCCCATATCTCGGTCTGCATGGTTTGTGTGCAGTCATCGATCACCTAAATGGTAGTGTAGGTCTGTTGGAGGGAGTGGAAGAGGTCCATCATGGTGGGGAATCCTGGGGCCTGCGGGTCCAGCTGCTGGTGCTGCTACTGCTGGTGCTACTCCGCATCCATCGGCTCAATTGGGAGAGGATCCCATACCCGGTGTAAGCTATCCATCATCCTGTAAGGAGGACGGGAAGTGACCGTGACGAGGCGGCGGGTATAGTCCATATCTGCATAGAGAGTGGTGGGGGATCTGATGATCTCTGGAGGGATAGCAGTGTCATAGGCCTTGTAGATACTAAGAATGAGGCCTCCGTACAGCAGCGGGCTGCGGTGATCGGCGTTAGCAACATGATGGAGCTGGCAACATAAGGTGTGAGCGAGGTTCATTGGCTCCCCCACGGTGAAATACTACAGTGCCAACATATCCTTCAGGTTTACAATGCCACCTGACTCTCCCCTGGCAAACACCGATTTAGCAAAGCAGCGGTGAATGTAGCGGTGAAGCGGGTCCTTCAGCTTGGTGCTCTTCGTGCTGCTTTGGTTGTACCTGGTAGTCCGGAGCCAATTCTTTCCCAGAAAGCCTAACGGGCTATCCCGTGGGCTGGGTCAGATCTAGACTCCTCGTTTGGAAGGCACCAACGACCTGCGGCCAAAGCGGACAGCTCGTGCTGCTGATAGACTCCAATCTCTATCATAAATTCCGCCAAAGACCTCGAATACTGTAAGGAAATGAAAATCTGAGTCAACTGGTTCAAGACGAAGATTTACGGTTGAAGATATGTTCAAGCGGAAAACACTCAAGCGGAAGACTTGTCAACCGGAAAAGCTCAAGTGGAGAACATTTCCGGGTGAACTCTTTTATCCAACAGTATAAAGAGTTCAACCGGAAAAGTACTGAAACTTTACTTTTGCAGAAATCAGGCCTGCAACTACTTTTATTCTCCAAAGTCACATCCTAGCCGTCTCCTACTTATAGATAATTGCATTTTGCACATTTCCTCTTATGTATGTTTACTAATGTTCTTTTAGTAAGTTTATTGTTTGACTTTCATGTACGGTTAGATTAGCCCGTATGAGATCAAAGGCTGTAGTTGATCTCCTTAGTACTATATATAGTTGTTAGCTAGTTCATTCACAAGTACCAGATTTAGTGCTTACACTTGTAACAGTTTGAACTTGAGTTAATGCAAATAGTACGGAGAAATTTATTATCTTGTGTTCACTAGTTTATGCAATCAATACAATCAAACTACAAGTATGAGTAAAACAAAGCTTAAGTAAAAACAAGTGTGATACAACTTTATTCCGCATGGTTGTGATCTGCAAGTAAAGAGTTCTTGTTTTGATTATTTCTCTGAGTAATCAACGGTCCTACAAGTGGTATCAGAGCTTTGGCTCTCCACTTTGAAGACTTCTAGTGCTTCAAAGTTGATACTTTACTTGCTTACTTAAATTTTTACAAGCTTTTTCTGTTTTACAAACTGTTTTTCACAATGACTGACTTAACTTTTGGTTCACTTAATGGTAGCTCTAACAAACCACCAGTTTTCACTCCTGATGACTTTGATACTTGGAAACTCAGGATGGAAGGTTTTGTTAGAAGCCTAGACAGACGCATTTGGAACAGGTTGACTGTAGGTCCTTATAGCCCAACTGTTCCATCTGCTGATGATGCCCAAGTGCAAATATCAAAACCACTAGACAAATATGTTGAAGTTGATTATGCTGAGCTTGAATATGATCACAAGGCTTACTAGACACTCCAGGCTGCATTACCCAACTCTATACTGGTAGGGTTCAAGGGATATAAGACAGCACACAACTTGTGGAATGCTCTCAGTGAAATGTATGAAGGGTCTAGTGAGGTTAAGGAAAACAAAAAGGATGTTTTGAAACAAAGATATGAAAACTTCACTTACAAAACTGGTGAATCTATGACCAACCAGTATCTTAGATTTGTTTCACTTCTTGATGAATTGCAAAAGGTAGAAGTAATAACCGAACAGGCTGATGCCAACAGGAAGTTCTTGAGATCCTTACCTCCAATGTGGACTGTCTATACAGTAAGCATTGGGGAGTGCAAGGACCTCAAAAATCTTAAACTAAGTGAACTCCATGGAATCCTTAGTGCTTATGAAATGGAGCTTAATTTTAAGCAGAACAGCCTTCCTGAAGCATCACCACAGTTGCAAACCACTGATTTGGTTACAACTGATTTTCAAAAGATCTCAAATTCTTCTCAATATCACTCACCCTCAGTCAAAGTGAACTCCATGGAATCCTTAGTGCTTATGAAATGGAGCTTAATTTTAAGCAGAACAGCCTTCCTGAAGCATCACCACAGTTGCAAACCACTGATTTGGTTACAACTGATTTTCAAAAGATCTCAAATTCTTCTCAATATCACTCACCCTCAGTCAGTTTCAATGAGTCACCCAGATGCTCAGAGAGGTCTTTAACACTGTTTGACAACTCTCACTCTGCCTATATGGAAACTGACTCATCACAAGGCTTCACACGTGAAGACTTGGAATGCATAGGAGCAGATGATCTAGAAGAAATGGATATTTTAACTCAATTAGCTATGGTTTCTGTAAGGGCCCAAAGATTTTATAAAAGAACTGGAAGAACTTATAAAGGGTCAAAGGGATCATCAATTGGGTTGGATAAATCTAAAGCTAAATGTTATAATTGTCACCAACTTGGCCATTTTGCCAGGGAATGCAAGCAGCCAAGGAGAGATGGACAGAACAATAACAACAATGTCCAACAGAGATCAAACCATGGAAGCAACAACAGCAGCAGTCAACAAAACAACAGCAACCAACAGCCAACTCAACCAAAACCACTTGGAAATCAAAATGTGGTGGCAGCTGTAGCTAACCAGACTGAATGCTATGAGTGGGATGACTTTGTCACTGAGTTTGAGCCAATCAACCATGCTTTGATGGCCAAAGAAGATTCAACTGAACAGGTAAATGAAATTCCTGAAAAAGTTTTGGAAAATTTGTGCAGCGCTGCCTGCATAGAACAAGTGTCAAAATACAGGAAACATAACACTAATCTGATTGATGAGGTTTCCAATTTAAATGAGTTAAAGAATTGCTTTAAGAAAACTGAAACTGCTTACATCACTAAAATTGAAAATTTAAACAAAGAATTTGATGTTTTAAAGCAAAGTAACTCTATTTTGGAAACACAATTAGAGGATTTGTTGAACAAACTAACTATTTCAAGACAAAAAACAAAAGATGCAAAAGCAGAAAATGATGTTCTTGAAATTAAGTTAAAAGATGCCTTGTTCACCTGTGACAAATTCCAAACAGCTAACAAGAAAGCTGAGAAACTTTGGAATGGGGCAATGCTTGGGAAAACAGGTATTGGGTACAACAATGTTGAACCACCCAAGGAATACTCACCTGTTATTGCTCCAATCCAAGCACTTCAGAAGGAGTGCAGTGTGAGTCTAATTGTTGATAGCACTACATCTTCACCTTCTGAATCAAAATATGTTGAATCATCATCAAACTGTGAAGTCAAAGATGCTAGCACATCAGCATCCGTTGACTAATCCAAGGTTTTAAAACCAAAAGTTGCTTTTCCACCACCAACTATTTATGAGCCCAAGGACTCAAAAGTTGGAGGTAAACTACCTGAGCAGCCAAAACCCAGTTTAACTGAGAAAATGGGTAAGCTAACTTACCACAAGATCACAAATGAAGAATCAACCAAAAACACAAACACTTACCAAAGAAAAATGTTTGAATGTGTTTTCTGTGGTGAAAAAGGGCACATGGCTGCAATGTGCAAATTCAATCCTTTGAGCAAAGCTCAAAACTTGTTAAAACCCAAAACTGTTTCTACTCAGAAAAGATCTACAGGTAGAATCTCACCTATAAGAAGTAACACAATGAAATATTTTGATACTAAGTCAAACAAAGTTTTAATTGGGAACAACAAAAATGGAAGTTTTTCAGTCTTAAAACCGAACAGGGTTCCGGCTGAACTTCAACCGGAAAAAATTTCAACCGGAAGTGAAGTTCAACCGGAAATCTCCAAAACACTCAGATCAGTTACTGCACCTAGACAACGACCCAGGGTTCAGTTCACTGATGAGTATGACCATTTTGAAGGTCAAGGAAGGAGAAACCCATCTAGAGGCAAGACCACCTCTAGAGAAAATTTTTTGAAAAACAAGCACAACTCTCAACCGGAAATTCCCTCTAGTTCAAGTGGAAATGCCACTGTTGCATTTCACAGTGAGAGATCTAGCCAGTCAAACAAATCTTCAAACTTTAATGCTAGAATCTCACCAGGGACTAGTGTTGATCAGACCTACACCTCACCCAGTGAGTTGCCAAAGGCTTTGACTAACAAACAAAAGAAGTATAGGGAATACAGAGAGAGGAAGATCGCTGAGAGAAGGCTTAGCAAAACAAACAGGCAATGTCAATCAAGTGAACAGTCTGAACACTTGAACATTGATCAAGATGACCTGTTGAATGAGGATCCAATACTAAATACTTTAGTACTTAAAGAGTACAAGTATTATGATGCTTCTGGCAAGCCCAAGACCTCAAAGGCTTGGGTTCCCTTTAGAAATTAATCAATTTTCTTTGTGTGTAGGTGCATAATAAAGGCCAACAAAGCCTATGGGTTGTTGATAGTGGATGCACTTGCCACATGACAGGAAATAAGCATGTATTGGAAAACCCCAAAAACATAAACGGAGGTCCTGTAGCCTTTGGGAGTGCAAAAGGACACATTACTGCACAAGGTGCTGTTAGTAATGGGATGCTTACCTTTGACAAGGTAAATTTTGTTGATACATTAAATTTCAATTTACTTAGTGTCTCACAAATGTGTGACAAGAATTTGAATTTGATGTTTACTGAGAGAGAGGCCATAGTCTTGAAACCTGGTGTTAAAATCCCTGAGGAACTTGTGTTGCTCAGAGCACCTAGGAGATAAGGACTATATATTTTGGATCTATCTGCTGCCACTCCAGCCAGTGGAATTGCATGCTTTATATCCAAAGCCTCAGTGGATGAATCTGATTTGTGGCACAGGAGGTTATGTCATGTTAACTACAAGAACATGAACAGAATAGTGAATCTTGGCTTGGTTAAGGGTCTTCCTAACAAGCAGTTCAACTGTTCTGAACACTGTGTTTCTTGCCTCAAGGGTAAGCAACACAAGACATCCTTCAAACCAAAAACTGAGTCTTCTATCACTCAACCTCTAGAACTTTTACATATGGATTTGTTTGGTCCAACTAGAGTGATGAGCTTAGGAAAAAGGTCATATTGCTTTGTCATTATTGATGATTTCACAAGATATACATGGGTGTTTTTCTTAAAAACAAAAGATGAAACTGCTGAATTGTTAAAAACACTAATTGTATCTTTAGAAAATCAAGCAAAACGAAAAGTTAAGACAATCAGAAGTGACAATGGCACTGAGTTTAAAAATCATATTTTGAACTCATTTTGTGAGGAAAAGGGAATCCTTAGACAATTCAGTGCTCCTAGAACTCCACAGCAAAATGGTGTTGCTGAAAGGAGAAATAGGACATTGATTGAGGCTGCTAGAGCAATGCTAGCAGATTCTAAGTTACCTGTGATATTTTGGGCAGAAGCAGTAAACACTGCCTGCTATGTCCAATACAGGACTTTGATTGTTAAGGGTAAAAACAAAACTGCTTATGAGCTTTGGAGAGGTAGAAAACCTAACATTTACTTCTTTAAATCTTTCGGTTGTCCTGTTACTATTTTGATAACTAATAGGTTGTTGCCTAAGTTTGCTGAAAAGGCAGATGAAGCTTATTTTGTTGGATATTCTGGCGTGTCAAAAGCATTCAGAGTATACAATAAAAGTACTAAAATTGTTGATGAAACTATTAATGTGACTTTTAATGAGAAATCGCTTAACAGTTTTGTATCTCAACCAGAATGGTTATTCGATATAGATGCACTAACCACTGCTTTCAATTTTACCATTGATAAGCCATTGAGTTCAACAGTACAGGAACAGGAATATAAGCAAAATCACATGAGGTCAACTGATGACATCTGGCAAATGAACACCAAGGGACTGCAAATGCAACCTACCTTCTTTTCATCCATCAGCACCAAGCATGTGAAACCCTACAATGCAAAGAAAACCTCTGAAATTGTTCTTGCTGATGCAGAAGTCCTTCCGGTTGAACTTCCGGTTGAAGTTCAAACGGATCCTGTAGCAGTAGAATCTCCGGTTGAGACTCAACCGGAAAACAATTTTTCAGTAAATTTTGAGAACAATGAACCTGATGATTCAACTGATGCTGGTTCAAATGATTATAGTCTTGAGCATCTAATCTCAGATTCAGCCCCCAGTTCTCAAGAACCAACTGAAATTTCAGAACCTGTATCACAAACCAACAATATTGAGTTATCACCTCAACTCAATATTCCTCACAATGGGAGAAGCCATGAATTTCCAATGTTTACTGATAGAAGAGTTAGTAAGGATCATCCAAGGGAGAACATTATAGGAGACTTGTCAGCTCCTGTGCTGACAAGAAGCAAGTCTATTGATGCAAACATTTGCCTGCATGCTGCATTTCTGTCTCAAGAAGTACCCACAAAGATCAATGATGCATTGGAAGATGAAAGTTGGGTAGAGGCAATGCAAGAGGAACTGTTTCAGATCAATAAACAGAAGGTTTGGGAATTGGTTGACTTACCTGAAGGTGAAGAACCAATTGGAACTAAATGGGTATTCAGAAACAAGAAGGATGATAGGGGAATTATAATAAAAAACAAGGCCAGACTTGTTGCTCAAGACTACAAACAAGAAGAAGGCATTGACTATGATGAATTTTTTGCTCCTGTAGCCAGGCTTGAAGCAATCAGAATATTTCTTGCCTATGCTGCATTCAAAAACTTTCTGGTATTTCAAATGGATGTTAAATGTGCTTTTCTGTATGGTCTTTTGGAACACGATGTGTATGTCAAGCAACCTCCAGGATTTGAAGATCCTCATTACCCCAACAGGGTGTGCAAGTTGATTAAAGCTTTATATGGTCTCAAGCAAGCTCCTAGGACATGGTATGAGACACTCTCAAACTATCTCCTAGTGAATGGCTATAAGAGGGGAGCTATTGATAAAACACTGTTTGTGAAATCTGATGGCAAAGATACTTTGATGGTACAAATCTATGTTGATGACATCATCTTTGGTTCATCCAGTGCTGCCTTGTGTAAAGAGTTTGAGAGTTTGATGCAGTCTAAGTTTGAGATGAGTTCAATGGGAGAACTGAACTTCTTCTTAGGGTTGCAAGTGAAGCAAACTGCAAATGGAATTTTCTTGAATCAATCCAAATACATTCAAGATATGCTAAAAAGGTTTGATATACAATCTGTTTCAATCTCTAAAACTCCCATCTCCACTTTTCATAAGTTACACAGTGATTTAAGTGGGAAACCAGTAGATGTTCACCTCTACAGGGCAATGATTGGATCACTGCTCTATCTCACAGCAAGTAGACCTGACATCATGTTTAGTGTCTGTTTATGTGCTAGATACCAGTGTCAACCAAAGGAATCACACATGTTAGCTGTGAAGAGAATCTTTAGATACCTTAAAGGACAACCAAAGCTTGGGTTGTGGTATCCAAAGAACTCAGATTTCTCCTTCAAAGCTTACACTGATAGTGATTATACTGGCTGCAACTTGGACAAGAAGTCTACTTCAGGAGGATGTCAATTTTTGGGAGAAAGACTTGTGTCTTGGCAATGCAAGAAGCAAACATGCGTGTCTACTTCTACTGCTGAGGCTGAATACATTGCTGCATCAAGCTGCTGCAGTCAAGTCTTATGGATCCAGAATCAAATGTTTGATTATGGCATCAAATTCATGGAGACTCCTATTCTTGCAGACAACAACAGTGCTATTTCAATCACAAACAACCCTGTTCAACACTCAAAGGCAAAACACATTGATATCAGGTACCATTTTATTAGAGATTGTGCTGAGAAACACTTGATTAGGATGGTCAAAGTTCATACAGATCAACAATTGGCTGATCTGTTTACCAAAGCATTTGATGAAGCTAGATTTTTCTATCTCATTAGTGCCATTGGTATGATGAATTTTGACTAATTTAAACTATTTTTCACAATTCTAATAAAAAGGAGACATGTGCTCAAAGAGCCCGTCTCTTGATACAAAAAGAAAATGAAAATGAAAATTTTTGGTGTTAATCAGACAACATTTCAGTTCATAGTCAGTAAGTGCTGATAATACTATGAATAATTAACACAAATTTTCAAAAATCATGTGTTTTGGATTTCCGGTTCAAGTTCAGGCTCAACCTGAGAAGACAACTTTTGAAATTCACCGGGTGAACTTCAACCGGAAAAATGTTTTAAAATGATGTGGAAATTTATTTTTGAAAACAATTCTTTCAAGCGGAAAAATTGTCCGCTTGATGTTCAGACGGAAGAATTTTTGTTTTTAAAATAAAGGAGAAAATGGGTTCCGCTTGAACTTCCGGGTCAACAAAGTCAACTTTTCATTTAATTACCCGGAATGCATGATTTTTTAAGCGGATATACATTTATTTACCCATTAAGTTTTTAACTGTTTTAAATCCGAGGTTTCAGTAAATTAACTTTTGGATACGGACATGCTTTAACCAGTTGTACCGTCTAACCTATAAAGCACATATCCCATCAGTCACTGAACCGTCGATTTTTAACCTCTCTCCTCCACGTCAGCACTGAAAAAGGTAAAAAGCCCTAATTTACCGTCAGTTTCCCCATTTCCATCATTCCCATTTCGAAATTACTCCAAATTTCTCTCGTACCCTCTCCAATAAACCTCCGTAAACCGTCAACCTGCGTCAACAATGGCTCCCAAGGGGAAGGCAAGTGGCAAGATGCCCATAAGTGACTCCAAGTTTCCTCTAGAACACAATCTTGTGGCGTATCTAGAGCCACCGAGCAAAACAGACATCTACAATGGAATGATTGACTTCATAAAAAGTTCTCATCTTCACCATGCGCTTACTGTCGAAGCGGAAATTTTTGAAGAAATACTCGAGGATTTTTGGTCACACGCTAGGGTTACTGAAAGGGCAAATGGTAGTAAAGCGATTGTGTCAACTGTACAAGGGAAGGAAGTGGAAATCGATGAGGCCAAGGTGCGAAGTCTGTTGAAATTAAAGGATGAAGGTGGATATGAAACGGTTGATCACACCAAATATCTCCGTTTGTTAAGAAATCTTGGTTACGGTGGTTCACTGCAGAGCAAAACCATCAAGAAAGGGCAGTTACCATACAAGTGGAGATTCCTTGCACACACACTTCTGGTGTGTTTGTCTCCAAAGAAGGGAGGATTTGACGAGCTCTCCAGCGAGCAAGCTTCTGCGTTCTACGCTATGGTAAAAGGTGAAAACTTTAATTTTTCCAAACTCATTTTTCAAGCCCTAAAAAGAAATGTCAATTCTGAATATGTTTACCTATATCCTAGATTTTTAACTTACATTCTCAAAGAAGAGTACCCCCAAATAGTTTGGCTCGGTACAATTTTGCATCAAAAACTTCTGAATGAGAAAACCTTTTCCAACCTTGCTTTAAACAAATCTCCATTTCTTGGAAGGGACACTGACCACCCCTTACCGATTCCAAGACAGTTTCCTGATGAACCTGCTAATGCAGAGGTTCAACCGGAAACTGTAGGAGTAACTGAGCTCCCTGCTCAAGATGACAGAACTGTAGACCTAACAGTTACTGTCCCACATCTGTCCCTGCTTCCTCAACACTAAAAACCTTTCAATCCAGAAAGAGGAAAGCTCACAATCAATCTACCACTGCCACTTCCTCCACCGAAACTCCTCCTGTCACTTTCAAAAGACATCGACAAGTGGTCATTAGGTCTCCTCCACCTAGTGTCACCACCCAACCCGAAGCTTCTAACCCCGCTCCAGGCAAAAAGCCCAAGCGAAAACTTGTCAAATTGGGATTCTCTCTTAGGGACGAACCCTCGTTTGAGGGGGAGTCATTAGAAGCAGATGCACAATCCCCATCTGGACATATTTCACCACTTCAACCCAAATCACCCATGAGTGACAGTGCTATCAATCTTGGCTTAAGTGAAGGTGTTATTAACTCACCTACCACATCACATGAGAACAACCTGATAAGCCAGGACCCTGCAGCAGTGAACCCACACTTCTCACCGGAGGTGAATCTCGGGAGTTATGAAGAGATTCATGTGGAAAGGGCTGCTGCTGCCCAGGGATCCCCACTGGACCCTGGTGTCAGCAGTAACATCAATAAGACCCAATTCGCGGCAATCTTCTCTGAATCAGCACTTGAAGTTCCTTCATTGGAACCGAGAGTTGTTGTGACAGATGAAGAGAATCCCAGGTGCCAAGAAGCCATGGGTACCACTGCTGATAAATCTAGGATTGATAGCTTGGTTTCGTCCAAGGATGCTGGTAAAAAGCCAGTTGAGGACAGTTTTTCACTACCTGAATTGACGAACTTGTACCTATCTCTCCAAGCACAGGTTAATACTCTAAATGCAACTGTTGCCAAACTGGTGAAAGCTAATCCTACTGATGCTGAAGCAGGCCCTTCAACCCTTCACAGTGATGCTGATGAAGCTGTAATAGCTAAAGAAGCTGATACTGTCAAATTGGGGGAGAAGATGCCCTCAAGGCCTGTCATTACAGAAATTGAAGAAGATCAGAGGATACCGACTGAAGTTAGAGCCACAGCTTGTCAAAGAATTGGCAAAAATCCCTTTGATGTTGAAGAGTGTTAGGCCAACATTAATTGCCATTTCACCTTTTGAGGATCCCAACCTCACAGAACTGGTTCAATCTTCAATGTTGATTGCTGGTGCTCTACCTGAGCACATCAACATGATCACTACACTTCTAAAAGATGTCATCTTTCCGGCTGAAAAAGCCAGTGATCACAGCAAGGCAACTGAAGACAGCACTGCAACCACTATAGTTGCTACAATCACTGAAGGAGAAGATGAGAATCCCATTGGTGAAGATGAAGGGACAGAGGTGTTGGAAATTGCTAACATAGAATCTGAAGTCACCAAACCTCAGTTGGTGACTGAAGATCAATCTAATGTTCAAGCGGAAGTTCAGGCGGAACTTCAGGCGGAAGTGTTTGTGGAAGCCGAAAATATTGTTCAACCGGAAACCCAATCAACTGCCCAGGTGGAAACTTTTGGCCCTGGCAACTCAATTTTTTGGTGTTGATGGGTCTGCTGAACCAACTGTGGTTCAACCGGAAGAACGGAGTAATGGCGAAATAGCGGAAATGGCCGAAACCCTCATCACCTTAAGGAGCACAGAACCAACTCAAGCGGAAGAACCTATTCAAGCTAAATTCCCTAAAACAATTCAACAGGTGGTTCAAACTCCAGAAGCTGAAGCTATACAGAAGATGGTAGAAGATGCCAAGAGAATTGCAGAGGATGACAGGCTTGCTAAAGAAATTCAAGAGGAAAATAATCTATACATGCAAAATTCTGTATTTGAAAGTTTACTGGAAGAAGCAAAGACCAGGTCTTTCAACTGGAGACTGAAGGATTATGATTTGGATGCTGTGACTGAAGCCGATAGGCAGAGGCTAATCTCTATTGCTTCTCAGCTGCCTACCAAGCTGGTAAAGAGTGATGAGAATTACCTTCTGCTGAAAAGGGTAAAAAGGGCATTTGTGGTCAGAAACATAAGAACTGAAGAAGAGGTAGCTCACATGAAAGTCAAAGAACTATGCAAAGTGATTGACTCAATTTTTCATAAGCAAAAAGGAGATATAGGTGCTGTCAACCCAAAGCTTGTGATGCCTGCACCTTCAGAGCTCACCTCAGGTATGTCAACTCACATAAATGTTAAACCTGAGATCACTGATGATGCAGATATCCCTCCTCCACCTTCCTTCATATATGACCCAAATCCTATGCCTACATCTGTTCCATCCCTTCTACAGTCACTAGCCATCATTCCATACAAACCACCCTCCATCTCCAAGAAAGTAGCCGCCAAGCTTGCCAGCCCCAAATACAGAGCTGACAATTTTACACCCATCATTCCTTTCAAAAAGAAGCCTCCTCCTACTATGGACTTTTCTGATATCTTCCCACCTACCCCACCTTCTAGCCTAACTCCTGAAGCCAGTAAACCACCCTCACAAACCTCACTTCCTCCACTCACCATCAATGAACCCTCCACCACCATCACCAAACCTACTGAAGTTCAAACTGGCCCTTCTTCATCTGACAAAGGCAAGAAACCCATTGTGCCAGAATCTACTGTTGACTCTGATGAAGAAAGATCGGTCAGGAAAAGAAAACTGATGCATGCCAAGAGCAAAAGAAATCAAAGGCAAAAGAGAAAAGCTCCACCCAGTAAAAGACAAATTGTGGGTTGGACAGTGGATGAAACCACATTTGATTTCACTTTTACTATGGCCAGCGGCATAACTCAAGTGGTAAACGTTCACAAGGCAACTTCTCAACTCACTCTGCTGCAAATGACAGACATCATACTAAAACTTAGAGAAATTTTGAATCCTTCAAGAGCAGAGCACATGTTAAGGCTTGTCATTGAGCCAACTGTGCTGGAATGTGGAATGCTCTACGGAAGCAGTTTAGATGGTTACTCAGCAGAAGAAGAAGATGAAATGCCTACCAGTGAAATAAAATTTATCATTTGGGAAGAGGAGGAGAAGCTCTTTTATGTTCATAGAGCTGATGGCACCTTTACAATTCATGAGTCCATTTCTGTTCAAGAAGAATGGAGCGAAATGGACTGGGATTCAATTAAACACGTGAAGGTGACCAAAACAAACACCAAATAGCTGTCTCAGAACCTTGATGCCAGCATCAGAACCACGGACAAGTAAAACAAGGTGAAGAAGATTTTTGGGTACAAGTCAATTTTGAAGAAGAACTTTGACTTAGAAGAATAATTTGACAGCATCAGCTTAGGGGGAGATTGTAAGGAACTTCAATTTTGAAGTTTTCCGGCTGAACTCCAGTTTTGACAATTCCGGCTGAAGTTGAAGCGGAACTACAACTTCAAGCGGAACAACAAGTTCAAGCGGAAAGAAGCAGTTTTGTCACTTAGTGAATATTCCGGGTGAACTCGATTATCCATCAGATAATGAGTTCAACCTGACTTTTCCTGAGATGTGTTTTTAGCAGTCCCATCCTGCAAAAGCTTCTCGTATGCTTCTACATCTGCCCAAGCTGCTCTCCAAAAGCAGATTGTTGCTGTCAACACGCAAGTCATTTCAAATGTCGAAGTTAATTCTTTTGGTAGCTTAGATTTGACTTTGTAATGTACGATCTAGATTAGATCACATGAGATCAATGGCTGTGATTGATCTCACCTGCACTATATATAGCTTGTTATCTCTTAGTTTACATATCGTGGTTATCACTTGTAATAGTGTAGCTTTGAGTTAATGCAAATAGTGCCGAATATTCGATATTTCGTTGTTTCTACTATTCTGCAAATCAAGCATTTACATTATACAAGAATTCAACATTGCTTAAGAAAAGTAAAATATAACTTAATTCCGCAAGGTTATATTTGCAAGTAAAGGGAATTGTTTAAGTTTAACTCTGACTTATATCGATCCTACAACATTCACGAGCAAAATGTCCAAAATTGGAACATTTGAAGCATTTTGCCTTTGATTTATCAATACCAACTTTACCATCTGGATTTAAACTTTGAAATCCAGTCTTTTTCTTGAATCTTTTAACTCGTTGAGCTAACATTGCCAGTTGCAAATTGATATCCATTTTCTCAAGATTATCAGGATCGATTTGATCGAAATCCTCTTCAATCAGATTAGAAGTTGTCAACCCACCATTCAGCAATCCATAATATGAAGATAACAAAGCTGAGATTAATGACAAGTGCTCATCCAGTGTTTTTGCTGAATATGAAGTCGAACTCGAATGATTTGGAATAGTGAAGTTACATCATCTTGATGAATTTCCAAAATTTCCTGAACCATGACCAGCCACAAAAGCTATTTGAGGTGGATTTGATGAATTAACACCAAAAGATTTAGACTTTGCATTGATACTTGCATAATTTTGACCATGATACACTTCAGGATTTTGGAATTGAGCAGTTGACTTGTTTGATGTCATCATTTCCATCTCTCTAGCATGAAGCTTTCCGGTCAAATCATGAAATGACAATGCAGAATATTCTTTATCATGAGTAAGCAATAATACATAGTTTTCCCACTTTTCCGGTAATGCTTCCATCAATTTCTCTTTCAATTCCTCCTCGGTCTTTTCAATTTTAACCACTTTCATCTCACTAATCAGATGTGAAAACCTTGAAACAAGAGCAGAAATATTTTCTTTTTCATAATGTTGAAAATTTTCAAATTCCTTGTTCAACACTTTTCGTCTACTCTTCTTATATTGGTCATTACCTTCACATCGAGCAGATAAAGCATCCCATAATTGTTTAGCTTTCTTGCAAGTGCTGAATTGATGCAACAATTCGGTAGGTAAAGCCATGGTAAGATAACCATAAACTTTTTGTTCAAGCTCATAACGTTTTTTTTCATCTTTATCAAAATCTTGAATTTCTTTATACTCGCCATCTGCAGTTGGACGTACATACAGCTTTTGGATTGGAATCCATAAATCAATATCGTTTGTGCTGATGTATGCAGAAAAACATTGCTTCCAATTTTGATAATCTTCCAACTTTAACAGCTTAGGAACTTTCTGACTTGTTCCTATTTCATTATCAAAATTGAGCATAGCTTGTACCGTGCTTTGCATAGCCGTAAACGCTTGAAAATCGGACATTTTTCACCAAAACTAATACTTCCAAAACTTTGAACCCAAAAACGGAGGTCTTCCAAGTGGATTTTGGGGGTCAAAACTGGACGGTACTGGCCGTAGGCTAATACAAGTCCTAGATCTCGTCGAGACGAACGTTTTGGCTGGTATTAGCTCCCGTAACTCTTTACGGTTCTCAAGTTACGTCAGTTTTAGTGAAGATCACTTTTCTGCCGGCGGACCACCAAATTCAGCAGACCAAACTTGCACTCCACGGACCAGTTCCGGATCAATTTAACTAGCGGACCAGATTTGTACCTGTGGACCACCGCCGGATCAGATTAATCAGCGGATCAGATTACAACCAGCGGACCATTAGGTACGCTGAAATAACTGCCGCGGATCAGATGGTACGCTGAAACTGCCACGGACCAGAATTATGAAGATTGCCTACGCGGACCATATCAGCGGATCAGATCTTCGATGAAGATACACGGACGGACCAACCAGCGGACCAGAAAATTCATCTGGCGGACCAGAATTTCGACCTGCGGACCAAGCTGTAATCGAATGATTTTTCGATTTTGCAACTTTTGAAGCTTGAATTTGATTCAATGAGGTGCGAAATCACTTCAGTAACACTCGGACATCATTTTTCATCTCAGAAACACTCGAAATTGGAAGAATTTGATGAAAACGTGAAGAAACCCAAACTTTCTCTCTCTAAAAATCCGAAAAATGATCAAAAACACAGCAATAGAGCAACCAATAGCTCTGATACCACTTGTAGAAGCGAGATACGATCTTACTACTACATGCTTTGATCAATGATAGTAGACACGGATGTAAATAAGAAATTTTGTATTGAATCACTTGAAGATTACAAACACAAGCTCTCTAGTTTCTCTCTAGAAACACACACAGAAAGTGTAGAAATGACAGAAGTGTTTAGAAGTGTTAAGCTCTCATTCTAACACTACCTATTTATACTAAGTGACTAACCACCCAGCGTACCAAACTGGTACGCCGGACCACATGGTCCGCCGGACCATGTGGTACGCCACTAAAGACATTTCTACCACAACTCATACTCAGACACGCTCACATAGATACAATACACGAGACACTCATAGCATAGGGATATGCTTCTACAAAAAGAGACCATTTTGTGTCAAAGAGCCCGTCTCTTGATACAAAAAGAAAAATAAGAAGAAAAGCCACTGTATCAGTCAGACACCTTTTTCAATCATAGTCAGGTCATACTGTTAAACTATGATAACTGATATATGTGATTTTCAAAATCAAGTATTTTTCTGTCTTCCGGTTCATCTTTCCAGTTCAACCCATCCGGCTGAACCTCAACCGGAAAGTTTGTCTCAACCGGAAACTCAATTTTTGATCACTCCATCCTAATTTCTGAAACTGGTAAAAGGAACAACAATTCTTTATTTGAAAGTTCAGATTAAAATGAAAAATTTTCAATCGGAAAATCTGTCTGGTTCAACTTTCAACCGGAAAGAAATTTTGTTGTGAGGAGAGAAAACTCTCCGCTTGAATCTCAATCGGAAAATTCTTGTCTTAAATGAATCATTTAATCCACCGGTTGAGGCACACATTTTCAAGCGGATTTTGCATTTAAAGTATTTTAATTAATTGTCCGAGAAAACTGTTTGAATTTAATTCCGAAGACACGCAACAAGCAGTTGTATTGTACAACCACCTGAAGCACACTTTTTGAGGACCCACTTGCACTTTTTCATTCTCTCTCCGGTGACTCAGCATACTTTATCCCAATCGCTGATAACTGTCACCCACATTTAAATCCACCGGTTACATACCCACAACATCTTCAACACTCCTCATAACCCCACAAGCAAGAAACAGTTCAAAATCCGAAAACCTAAAAGCTTTTAAGAACTCTTTCTTTCTACTCCCAAATTTCTCTCACACAATCAATCAACAATGGCACCAAAGTCCAAAGCAAAGGGGAAACAACCAGCGAAGAATGATTCTTTTCCATTTGAACATAACCTGGTGGCATTCCTGGATGCTCCTTCTCAGTCCGATACCTTCACCGGAATGATCAACTTTCTGAAGGATTCTTATCTGAATCATGCGCTCACAGTAGCGGTTCCTTTCTACGAGGAAATACTTGCTGAGTTCTGGAAGAATGCTCAATTTCTGGAAAAAGAGATTGATGATGTACACGAAGACACCGTGAAATCGACTGTTCAAGGAAACATCATTCTCATCACTGAGTCTGTAATTAGGGAAGTTTTGAAGCTTGATGACAAACTTGGGTACACTCGAAGACCCCACAAACAATACATGGTCTTATTCAAGGCTATTGGATATGGTGGTCCAACGGAAAGAACCACCACAGTGCTCAAAGGTCAACTACCTTACAAATGGCGATTCCTGGCTCACACACTCATGGTGTGTTTGTCACCCAAGAAATCTGGTTTTGATGAAATGGTTGCAAAGCAAGCATCTTCCTTCTATGCTGTGGTGAAAGGGGAGGTATACAATTTTTCTGCTGTAATATTCACTGCTTTAAAGGGTAATGCAAAGAAATTTGCTTTTTACATATACCCTTGTAAGGTCCAATTAAACCCTCACGCGATATCTAGACTAGAAAAACCGTGCGGAATCCGGTTTAGCTAGGTGATTCAAGTATAAGCAATATAAGCAATAATCGAAAAGTGCAATAAACAAGTAAACACAAACCGATTAGATGAAAATCACTTGTATTATCCGACTGCTTGATTACACCTTGATCGAAATTCTATGGGAGAATTTCGATGATCACCACAAACACCAAAAAGCAAGCAACCCTAAATCTACAAAAGATTAGACTATATATAGATGAGACTGACTTGGTAAACAAGTCAATCTCCTTAGGTAATTTCGAAATCCCCAAGCCCACTAAACAATTCGGACCCAAACCCACTTTAAACCTACAAACGTTAGCCCAATTACATTAATATTCTAGCCCACAAATATTAAGCAAAACCCAAAATCATCTAATGCAAAAGCCTCATTTTCTAGGTCTCTACAATCTTCCCCTAGGCTTTAGCATTAGACGGTCTTCACATCCGGAACTTCTTCGACATATTTACTGTTGCTGGATCATACCATAGTTCCTTGGCTACAATCTCAGCTACTGCCCGAGTGTAACACTTTGCATATTCCTCAGTGTCTTGACTACACTCAATCTGATGCTTTGCTAAAACCATAATGTCTTTCTTGTGGAATCTCATCAGATCATGAACTTCCATGACATCAATAGTCTTCGACTTGCAGAGAATCTTGGCTTCACCGGAGTAATCACTATAAGCCCAGGTCTGGAAATCATGCAGGCAGTCTTCAGGATGTCTCATTGGTAGAGGTATCGTCTTTGTCTTGTTTGTAGGGGGATACAAGACATTTGTGAACTTCTTGAGCTTTTCACCCTCCTTCCCTGGGATACTTTTCTTACCATCCCACTTGAAAACACTCCTGTATTTCTTCACATATGACTTCTTGTGAGGAAACTCCTCAAACCTCTTGAACTTGCTCCTCACAGCCTTTTCCAGTTTCTTATAGAAGTATGTGGCTTGATCATTGTTTGACGGATTTGAAAAGGGAGCCTGATAAAGCATGGTCAAATCCACATTCGTCCAGCAATAAAATTGAGTCCAGCTCTTGTAGTATTCCAAAGGATACTGACCCCTTCTTCTCACAACAAACATGTTCTTCTCTCCATCAAACATCCAGGTTTTAACAGGTGCAGTAATACCTTGCTTATCATGAAAATGTTCACCCAATTGAATTAGATACCTTTCAGGCGGATAGGCAAATGTCTGCGACTCCCAACCTCCATCAAAATCAGAAGCTGAAACTGTCATGTAATCTCTATCCCTGGTATCTTTATCTTCACTCGAGGCATCAGGTAAAACTGGTTGAGTTTCTTCAGGAATATCAGCTTCAAAATCAAAAACTAGTGATTGTGAGGAATCACCTGTACCTGAACCTCCTTCAACTTTATCTCCTTGTCTTGATTTATCTGAACTAAGCTGCCTGATCAGCTTGTGAAGTTCTCTAAACTGCCTTGAGAATTCTCTGTTTATCTTCTTTTGATTCTCCAATTCAATATTGTGAACCTTCTGAATGTCAATTAGATCACCAATGATCTCACTTTGAGTAGCATTCTGGGCTTTCAATTCTTCTATCTCTGCTCTGAGTTCCCTCTCCAATCTGAACTCAAGGGTTTCTACTGCTTTTCCCTTGTCTTGGGTTGTGGGCTGAGAAGAAGACGGACCAGCACTTGAACTTATGACTGGTGGCACATGAGAATCCAGTCTTCTTCTCCTTGGGTCACTAGAGCCTTCTCTGTGGTGTGGTGTATCAGTTGACACATTCTCAGTCATATCATCTGTAACAGAAGCACCGAGGGGAGGATCCTCTGTGGCTTTCCGTTTTCTGATCAATGGAGTCTCAGTTGTCTCTGTCTCTACTTCCTCAATGTCAATATCATCCAGATAAGTATCGTAGTTAATAGACTCATCACCTTCAAAATTAAGTGCTCCTATCCTCACATCATTCAAATCAAACTCTTCCCAATCAGAGTCATCAGGTAGATCAACAACTTTCTTCTGAGGAGGAGGCATATAGTGTTCTTCTTCAACAGATGCATTTCTGTTAACAGGAACCTCTTCTCTCACAATCTCCGCAAACTCTCCAAACTTGTCTCCAAACGGCATCTTATCCCACAACTTCTTCTTCGGATTTATCATAGGAAACACTTCAATACCCATCGGTTTAGTATCATGTGTGTCATTGGTCTTCCTCAGGTTTGGGTATCTTGAATCCAGAACAGATTGAATAAACCTGGGAACAGCAGCAAACTTCTTATCTCTTGACATAACTGCTTTCACATCTTCAAAAATCATCCTAGACCAGTTGAACCGAACACCTCTGATTAGTGACACCATTGCATGGGTGTGCACCTGGTTCAGCTGATCTGTAGAGCTCTTCTTTGCAATGACACATTTTTGCAAGTAATGTGCCAGCATTCTCCAGTACGGCGGAATGAGAGCTTTCATTGTGGGAGGAGAGACTGTGAGGTAACCCATTTCCTTTAAACATTGGGACACCATCTCCTTGTCTAGCAAAGTGGAATCAGCAGCTACATCTTTCAGTCTGAGTGCCTGTCTGAAATTCTCTTCAGTTAAGATTACTTCAGTATGTTGAATCTCAGCAACTATCTGCTTTCCATCTTCAGAAACCTCTGCTGTCTTCCAGAACTCTTGCTACATTCGTTTGCAAATCACCGGGTTTGTTGTGAGAGCAAAGAGTAAACTGCACTTCTTCAAACCAGCTATCATCGACAAATACTTCTCTCTGTATTCTGCAGGAGGATCCAGCAAATAGGCTACCTGATTGTGATCTTTGACAAACTCCAAATCCCTGCACTCACAGACACAGATAAACATCCAAAACACACAAAAATTCATTAGTTTTAGGGATTTCTCGAAAAACGGACAGCATAACGTCTTAAAATTGAATGAAAACCATCGAAAAATATCATCAGGTACCTTTCCGATCGAAAAACAGGGTTTTCGATCGGAAAGCATCCGTCCGATCGGAAAGTGCCATGGTTACCGAGATCCCTGGTCGAAAAGTACTTAAACCTGATCGAAAAGTAGTGGCTGATCGAGAAGCTAAACTCCTGATCGGAAAGCGTAAGCTCCTGATCGAGAAGTCTAGCTTCTTGATCGAAAAGCCTAAAGGCCGATCGAAAAGCACAAGGGCTGATCGAAAAGCCTAAAGACATCGGCAACCAGCGATCGAGAAGCATCAGGGCTGATCGAAAAGCACGAGGGGCTGATCGAAAAGTCCCTGATGCGATCGAAAAGTATCGTCTCCTTCATTCCAAACCTGGAACTCAATCGAAAAGCACATATATGCGTGTTTTAAGCACGATTGCAAGCAAAATCAGTACCCATCCCATTATCCCATCCATTCCCGACTCAAAAACAAAGAAATTAACCACATACTCAAGCCGATCAACTGGGGGTCGAGCCGCACGCTTCAGACGGGGCGCCATTACTCAAAATCAAGCACGGGGGTGTGTTCAGTGATGGATTCTGACTAGACAGAGGGTGTCGGATGGTGGCTGCGGTGGCTGCGGTGGCTGTGGGCGGCGAATCAGAGAAAGAGAGGTGGCGGCGCTGTGGGTTAGTGGGGGGGGGGGCAGTGGTGGTCGGATGATGACCGGGATGGTGGTGGTGGTGTCGCAGGAGGTAGACGGAAGTGGTGGTGGTGCGCGGTGTGGTCGGAACAGGAGGTGGAGGTGATTGGTGCTGGCGACGGAGGAATTAGGGTTTGAAAGGAGAAAGAGGGAGATGGGAGAATGAGGACGGGGTTTCCGATCGGTCCCCTTCTCCTTCTCATTACCTTTTTTAAAAAATTACACATTCCACCCTCCAATATTTAAAAAATGATTACAAGCCTCCCAAATCTTTAATAAACCTTATATTTTCTTAAAAATATAAAAATTAACTACATCAAACCCGTTTAATCAGAAGACTTCCCCTGAAATCAAGCCCGAGAGATTTACGATTTGGCAACTTTTACTTAAAAAAAACAAAACACACAAAAATTAGAAGTTAGGAAAAAATAAAATAAACGTAATTAACAAGAAACAAATAAAAATATAAAAAAAAATAAAATACTAAAATAAAAAAAAACATAAACACATAAGAATCTTAACCTACTGAGTTTTGAGTGAAGAGGCATTATCAGGGATCATACCAGATAGTCTGAGACTGAGGAACCCTTTTCAGCTTCGGTTACTTCGCGTGTTCAGGCGATTGCCGGTATTTCGGTCCAACTTTAAACTCATGCTGCTTTCGCTTACTCAAGCAGTTTCATCACATTATTTATCTTTTAGGGTCTATTTAATTATGACAATCTATCCAGGTCACACACATGAGTCCTAGGTATAATTTGTACAATCTATCAAGCACACCTGGTTTCCGTACAACATTTTTCACGACACCTTTTCGTAAGCTCAACATCATGCTCCAGAGGGGTTGAGAAAAGAAAAGAATAGATCACGGAGGTTTTGTTGAATAATATACAAAGTCAACTGAATTTTTGAAACATTTTTAACAACGTTCTCATCAGTGACAGAGGCTGAGGGTTTTGGACGCTTGAGGGTCTCTTTTGATTGTGCACTTGGCATCTTTTGGTTTGTCATATATACAATGTGATCTTAAAACGTACGTGAATCAGGGTGCTTCCAGGTCTCCGCTTTCGCAGAACAGAGGAGTCCTGACTCACGTACAACATTCCCAGGTCATTGCTTACGCAAAGCCGAGGGAATGGGATTTTTGAGCATGACATCAATACTCAGAACCGGGCGTGTGTCTCAGGATACCTGATGCACAGTCAAATAGAAATTGTACTAACCTAAGTGTGTGTTCCCTTTTAAGCATCATACGTTATCTTCAAGTGTTGTGATAAAACATACCTTTTGATTGATTGTCAGCAGAGCCTACCAATCGTATCGACCATGATTCACTGCTTTTCACATCCACCTTACACGTGTCAGTCAGCAAACACCTGGAAATTTATATCACTTCCCAGCCTGGTCAACCAAACCAAAAAAAAAAATAATTTAAAAGCACACACATTTGAGGAAATGAATATCTTTTATCTTCCCCTTGCTTTTAGATTTTTTTGAAACTACGAAAAAAACACTATTTTTGTATTTTTTTAATTTTTTTCAAATTTTTTTTGTATTTATTTTTTTTTTGTATTTTTTTTTTAATAATAAAACAAGTTGCCAGACTACTCATCAAAGGCTATCATTCGAAGGCCTTTGAGACACATTTCAAAATTTGCACTTGGAAGGGGTTTCGTGAACATGTCTGCCACATTGTCATCCGATGCCACCCTCTCCAAATGAATGAGCCGTCGGTCATAGCAATCCCGAATGAAGTGCGTTTTGATGTCTATGTGTTTGGTTTTAGAGTGCTGCACAAGATTTTTCACAATTTGCAAAGCAGCATTATTGTCACAAAAAATGGGAGTATCGAAAAAATTCAAACCGTAATCTCCCAGCTGATGCTGCAACCAAACCACCTGAGAGCAACAGGCAGATGCAGCAACATATTCCGCCTCGGCTGTCGACTGGGACACCGTGTGCTGTTTCTTACTTTGCCAAGACACCAGCCTGTCGCCTAAAAATTGAGCTCCAGCAGATGTGGATTTCCTGTCAAGCTCATTGCCACCATAATCACTGTCAGAAAAAGCATACAGGTTAAATCCGGACTCTTTAGGGTACCAGAGGCCTAGACGAGGCCGACCCTTCAAATATTTAAAGATACGTTTCACAGCAGAGAGATGAGAGAGTTTAGGATTAGCCTGATAGCGTGCGCATTGGCACACAAGCTAGCATTATATCTGGACGGCTGGCGGTCAAATACATCAGAGACCCAATCATGGACCGGTACATGTGCTCGCTCACTGGTTGCCCATCTGGATCTCTGGTAAGTGCTGGTCTTGCTGCCATGGGCGTGGAGACTGGTTTTGCATCCACCATCTTATACTTTTCCAAAATTTCAGTGACGTATTTAGCTTGATGGATAAGAATCCCACTGTCACTCTGCTTCACTTGCAATGCGAGGAAAAACTCCATCTCGCCCATCTGACTCATCTCGAACTTTGTGCGCATCACCTTCTCAAATTCTTTGCACAAATCTTCATTGGTCGAACCGAAGATGATGTCATCAACATATACTTGCACCATGATAATGTCATGCTCAACCTCCTTTCTGAAAAGCGTCTGATCAACAATTCCTCTTGTGTATCCATGTGCCAGAAGATGATCAGTCAGAGTCTTGTACCACGACCGAGGGGCCTGGTGCAACCCATATAAGGCCTTGTCAAGCTTATACACATGATACGGGTGTTCCTCGTCAATGAACCCTGGAGGTTGAGTGACATAAACTTCTTCATCCATCTCAGCATATAGAAAAGCAGTTTTCACGTCCAACTGGTAGACCGTGAAATTCATATAAGAAGCATATGCTAAGAAGACTCTTATTGCCTCTAAGCGGGCCACTGGTGCGTACACTTCATCATAATCCACACCTTGAATTTGCTTGTGGCCTTGAACCACCAATCTGTCCTTGTTTCTGACAATAACACCATTATCATCCTTTTTGTTCTTATACAGCCACCGAGTGGTGATGACCTTTTTGTCAGCTGGCCTTTCTACTAACCTCAAAACTTGAAGCCGTGAAAATTGATTGAGTTCTTCATGCATGGCGTCCACCCAACTGGGATCAGTCAACGCCATAGTGATGTTAGGGGGCTCAATCTGTGAGATGAAACAGGAGTACATGCAATGATTAATATCTCCTGACTGGCTTCTTGTGACCACCCCGGATGCTAAAGGACCAATGATGTTGTCCAAGGGGTGGTACTTTTGTATTCTGGTCTCTGCAACAGCTTGAACTGGAATTTCAGGAGGCAGATTCGATAGATCGGGTTCTTCATGTGTATCTGCTTCATTTTCTGGATCAGCTCCGAGTGTATGAGGAGAGTCGGGGGCTGGGTCAACTTCTGCATCTGGTTCCTGTGTTTGAGTCACCACAGGATCAACCGTCTCCTGTACTGGTGTAGGATCTATTACAGGCGCAGGGACAGGAGGCTTCGTGATGGAGTGTGAGACAGATGGTCCTGAAATTCTTTCTTCATAAAATTCCTCAGCTAAAACAGGGTCTAAGCCCAATGGGCGGAAGAATTGATTGTAGTCGAAAGCTTGAGGAGGACTGACTCCGCCATCAGATGGATTGTCTTCTAGCCAGTCCACGTTTGTGGACTCCATCACAATCCTGTTAGAGCATTTTATGTTGTCTAGTGCTAGGTCTTGTTAGTTTGAGTATGTAAAGTTATGTGTTTATGTTTTGTAAGATCCAGCGGATCAGTGGCGGATCAAGTGGTACGCCGGACCACTTGATACGCTAGTAAGTTGGTCCGCCGGATCAGTCCCTATATATAGTGTTCAGTTTGATTCAGAGAGTGTGAGTGAGGTTTACGCGTTCTTAAGTGTGTGTTTTCAAGGTGTAACCTGAGTGCTCTGTGTTTCTCTCTGTAAACAAGCTGTGATCTATATACGGAAGTTTATTTACCTTGTGTGCTTGAATCCGAACGTAATAATGCACTAGCTTGAACGTATATCAAATGGATGTCAAGAGTGCATTTCTTAATGGGTTGATACGTGAGGAAGTGTATGTGAAGCAGCCGCCTGGTTTTTATGATCCTGATTTTCCAAACAAAGTGTACAAGTTAGACAAGGCGTTATATGGATTGCATCAAGCCCCGAGAGCTTGGTATGAAACTTTATCTACGCACCTGCTGGAAAACGGTTTTCGGCGTGGAAAGGTGGATTGTACGCTGTTTTCGAAGAAGTTTGGAAAGGATCTGTTACTTGTCCAAGTTTATGTGGATGATATCATTTTTGGAAGCACAAATGACGCGTTATGCAAGGATTTTGAACGTGTGATGCAAACTAAGTTTGAAATGAGTTCTATGGGCGAGATGGGGTTTTTCTTAGGTCTTCAAGTTCATCAATCGGCCAAAGGAATATTCTTACACCAAACCAAATATGTTTCTGATATTTTGGCAAGGTTCAAGATCGGCGATGTTCGGGTTCCTAGTACACCAATTCAGGTTTCACATGGTTTAGCACCAGATGAGACTGGTGAATCTATTGATCCCACATTGTTTAGGGCTATGATTGGTTCGCTTATGTACTTAACTGCATCTCGTCCTGATATAATGTTTGCTGTGTGTATGTGTGCCAGGTATCAGGCTACTCCAAAGGCTTCTCACTTGATGGCGGTAAAGAGGATTTTTGCTTATTTGAAGGGTAATCCGGATCTGGGGATCTGGTATCCTAATGATAATAAGTTAGAGTTATCAGCTTATTCTGATTCTGACTACGGTGGATGCAAAATCAATTTCAAATCTACAACCGCAGGATGTCAGTTTTTGGGAGAAAGATTGGTGTCGTGGCAATGCAAAAAGCAGACTTCGGTTGCAACGTCCACTGCAGAGGCGGAATATGTAGCTGCGTCTAGCTGCTGTTCACAAGTCTTGTGGATACAACAACAATTGCGCGACTACGGTTTGAATTTTCTTACAACTCCGATCTTTATTGATAATTCGGCTGCCATATCTATAACTAAAAACCCAGTTCAGCATTCAAAGACTAAACACATTGAGATCCGATATCACTTTATCCGTGATTGCTTTGAAAAGAAACTAATTGATTTGCAGAAAATTCACACGGATTTTCAGCGAGCTGATTTGTTTACAAAAGCTTTTGATAAAACTCGATTCCAATTTTTGTTGAAAATCAATGGAATTACTAAGTTAAATGTCACATGATTCGATTCAGTTGATCGTTTTTTATTTTTGTTTTCTTTTTCTGCTATTATTTTTGCTTTTTAGGGGGAGATATATGAAAAATACAAAAATAGTGTGCTGTTTTGTGTTCTAGAAATGAAAAAGCATAAAAAAAAATTGAAAAATGCAAAAGTATAAAAAAATTGGAAAATTAAAAATCTGAGAAATGTGATCCAACCTCTTGAGAAATGATAGTACATCAGTGAATGTTACTGACCATGGATAGACTAGATTGAAAGGCTGTAGATACTTGTTTGTTTCATTGAATGTGCCATTCAATATCTGATACATGTTAGTATGATATAAAGATAATGCCTGTCTGAAATCTGTGGCGAACCATGATTCTTGTTTTTGTTTAATGCTGAGCTTATGTGGAAAAATTCAAAAAGAGAATAAGAGATGGTCTTAGTGTATGCATGCGTTATTTTGCAAAGATTTAAACTTGTTTTATTTTCTTTATTTTGTCAAACGATCGGACTTTCTCTGCGTATCGAAAGATCGACCTGATTGTTGTTCGTTTGACGTTCTGCTTTATTTTCTTGGTGTTTAGTATAATCCATCGGACTTTCTCTGCGTATCGAAAGATCGACCTGATTGTTGTTGGATTATACGCTTTCTGCTTTATTTTCTATTTCTTATTTTCCTAAACAATCGGACTTTCTCTGCGTGCCTACCAGCCGACCTGATTGTTGTTTGTTTAGGGTTCTGCTTTCTTTTTGCATGAAACACTATGAACCGATTATCTCTATAAATAGATTCTGTAGTGAATCAGTGAAAAATCAAAAATAGAATAAATCAGATTATCAATTACTTGAGTCTGTGGGTGCCATGATTTCTGTACTTGATAAAAATACCTAATGCATATCAGAAAACTGTAAAAATTGATTTGAATTGGCTGAAATAAACATTATGTGTTGTATTCGTGGACAACTTGATTTGCATGCTTATTAGGTCGAAATTGAAGTGTGTTAAGTGCATCTCACTGATATGATCTCATGTTGCGATCTTTCTCACAAAAATATAAGTTATTGGTATTTTTGTTTGATTTCTTGTTTTCTGTTGATTTACGTTTTCTGCCTATATTAGAAAAATCAAAAAGATTTTAGGTGTGTTTTAGCATAAGTTCGAAAAATCAAAAAGATTTTAGTGTGTTTTGATATAAACTTGTTAAAATTCAAAAAGATTTTCTTTCTGCTTTATTTTGGATCAACTGAATTTCAGAATCGACAATCTGTTGTTTGATGAATCATAATCGATGCTAAATCAGATTATCATGTTTGAAATTGAAGAAATTGATTGGTTTTGATGAAAAATGAGAAATTTGTTGAAAAAGGGCAAAGTGGTCTTTTTTCTGATCCGGCGGATCAACTGATCCGCCGGCGGATCAAATTTTGGGTATAAATATCAATCTGATCCGCGAGAGCTCATTACTCGCGGATCAAGCACATTCATCACAGAAAACCTTAAACCACTTCATTTCAGAATTTACTTGATATCTCATTCGTTACCGAAGCTCTGTCCGAAATTTTTGATGCTACAGGTAGGTGGTTGAATTACGCACAGGTTGATGGATTTGATTTCTGCAATGGTTGTTTCTTTTGGGTTAAAATTGAGATTTAAACTCTCGGTTTTTGAAAAACCCCACTTGAGGATTGTATAATCTGTTTTAACAAATGATAATGGTCTTAAAGCACATTATTAGAGGCGTAATGTAGTATAGAATGAACCCTTGTTGTGTGATTTCAAAACAAACACTTGATTGTTGCCGAAAATTTAAAATGACTGTTCGATAACTGTTCGTCCGCCGGATCAACTGATCCGCCGGACCAGATTTTCAAATTGATACGGAGTTGATCCGCTGACTTATCTGATCCGCAGTCAACAATTGTGATCCGCCGGATCAAGTGATCCGCCGGATCAAGTGGCTTGCTGAAAAATGTGATCCGCCGGATCAAGTGATCCGCCGGATCAAATGATCTGCTGAGAATTATGATCCGCAACTGGTCCGCCGGACCAGATGATCCGGATGAGTATTTCTGATCCGGGGTTGATCCGCTCAAATTGTTTTTTCAAAGTTAGTTGTTTGAGCGATTTATCCAATATCAGCAATTGTCATTGAGCGTTTTGATTATATTGATTGATTTTAATGACATTTTGTTTTGATGATATGAACAGAAATGGCTGATTTTAAGTCAATTGGAGAACAAAACGTGTGTGCTTATTTGGATGTTGCAGAAAAGTGGAGACCGCACTTTCTCAATATTTTTGACTTCGTCAGACGTTCAAGAATTTTTTATGCTGCAACTCAAGAATGTCCACCGTATAAAGACTTACTAGTCATGTTTTGGACTTCTGCACAAGTTGACTGTTCAGTGACTCCATCTGTGATACGTGCAAGGATTTTAGAAACTGATGTGGTGATCTCTGAAGCAGATGTAAGAAGAGTTTTGAGATTTAATGATCAAGATACTTATCCTACTGAATTTCCTGAAGCAGATCTGGTGGCTTTACTGAAAAGGATTAAATATGATGGACAACTTTATGTTCCATGGTATCTAAAGGCGAATCTGAGTCCTCCATATAAGTATTTGATGCATGTGATTATTAAGTGTTTTGGGAATCGAACAAGAGGTCAAGAAGAATTTGATTTGAAGGTGTTATCGTTCTTTAGTGCTTTGGTGTTGAACAGAGAGTTCAATTTTTCTGGGTGGGTTTTCAATTACATGAGAGAGAATATCTTGGTAAAACAAGTACGAAGTATCATGTATCCCAGATTTTTACAAATGATTCTGAATGATCTACATCCAAATCTTCCCAAGAACGCTGCTGCAATCATTGATATGAAGCATATGAATAGAGTAGCTGTGGGCAAGATTCCTGTATACTACAAAAGAAAAGGAAATGCCATTCCTCCACCGAATAAGAGGTTAATTGGTCATCTGGCCAACCCAGCTTATGTGGCTCCAGATAATGGTGCTGCTAAACATGATGACAGTTCAGATGATGAGCTACGTTACAATGATCATGGTTTTCCAACTGAGGTTGCTGAAGATGCTGATGATGAGCAACCTGTACATCAAGAACCTGTAGTACAAGAACCGGTTGTGCAGGAACCTGTAGTTCAACAACCTGTAGCTCAAGAACAACATTCAGAGCAAGTAACTACTGAAGATGTCGATGAATCTGAAAGGGTGAATATTCAAGATGAAGGTGCTGATGTGATTGGTAGTTCGTCTGAAACTGATTCAGATCCTAGTGAATATGTTACAATTTTTCACAACACTAGGGGGATACCAGTCAAGAGAGGTTCTAAAGCTCATATTGCTTATTTGAAGTCTCAGAACCAAGATACCTCGGCTTTTGAGGGTAGATCTAAACAGGCTGAGGATACTGATGATGATCCATCTTATACTCCTAGTATGGAGGAGCCTGTGGCTAAGTCAAAGCCGGTTGATAAAGGCAAAGCTCCTGCAGCTGCTTCCAGTAAACGTGTGAAAAGTGTGGCTGTCGGGTATAAAGGAGTGAAGCCTGGTTCGTTTCTTGCAGATGCCAGAAAATCTGGGCAGAGTCCTCCTAGCAAGAAGCAGAAATTGTCTTCGTCGTCTTCTGTTCCAGTCCAACCAACTACCAAATCAGCTGGTGTTCAGAGTTCTCAATCACATCCAATCAAGTTAACCATCAAACGACCGTCGAATACTGGTTCTGCCTCCACATCTTCAAATACTTCTACAATCTCTTCTGTTGATCTGAAGCTTGCTTTGTTTCAAGCTCGTTTTGAAAGAGTTGAACACACAAACAAAGTGCAGGCTGAAGAGATCTCTGGCTTGAAAAATCTGTGTAAAGAATTGGTTGCTAGAGATAATTCACATACAAAGGAACTGGCTAGGTTAAAAGCTCAGGATGAGGCCAAAGATCGAGAAATTGCTCAATTAAAGCAATTGTCTTTGTCCATGGGTGAGCAGCTTAAGCAAGTGCTTACAGCTTTAGCTGCTCAGGGGGAGAAGAGGCCAAATCCTGATGAAACTTGCAGGGAAGAAGAAGAGGTAATGAAGTTTTTAAATGATGATCCTGATAATCCTGATGGGGGTACTAGTGGTGCTGGTGCTGGTACTGATACAGCAGGAACTTCATCGGCTGCTGCTGCTGGTACAACATCTCAGGGGGAGTCTACAAGCAAAGAAGTATATGATGTAACTCCGATATCTAGGGTTCAGATGAAAGAGGGAGAGTTGGTTAACCCTTTCACAAAAGAGCAGCTGGCAGCTATTTTTGCTTTGAATGTGGATGATGTGGAAAATGTGCCAGTTGCTGAGCCATATCAAGAAGATAATTCAGAAGAAGAGGTAGTTTTTGAAGATGAGCATGTGGAGGTAGAAGACGTGACGGCAGAAGAATATCCTGATGATCCAACTATGTATGGAAATTTTGCTGATAATGATGATTCTGAAGGTTTTAATTTCTTTGGAAAAGACAGTGAGGATAAGGCTGAAACAGAGAAACCATCAGAACAACCTGAAGTATCTGAGAATGTGAATATGTCTGAAGAGGAGGAAAAGAAGCTATTATTTGAAGCCTGGTTAACAGAACAAAGAGCTAAGAAGTTTCCAGTTCAAGTTAAACAAACTTCAAAGACGATTGTTGATCAGAAGAGATCCTTTGATAGAAAAGGAAGACAAGCTTCTGGAAAAATTATCAGTTGGATGTTTGATTCTGAGCTTAACTGCTTTGCTATAAAAAGGGAGTTTGGGATTGTGTATCTAAGGAATGCTTCCAGGTTCAACACATTACCTGTATGTGATGTGAGGGATTTGTCGAGAAGTCATTTTTTGAATCCTGGAGAAAATGTTTTGGCTGCTGTGTTCAAAGAAAAGTTAATCGAAGAATGTCAAGGAAGGTTCAGGTTTTTGACTCCTCAAAGACCAACCTATTCTGAACATCCGACAGAGATTCATCCTATTACAGGCAGACCAAGGGTAATTCTGAAATATAAGAAGCCGATTCAGCTAAAGAAGATACCTTTGAAAAGGCTGGAACAGGACTTCATCAAAACATTGAGGTGGTGGTATTATGATGAAGTGACTGGAGAAGCTGTTATTGTGATTAAAGAAGACAACAAGGTTGTGAGAATTTATGATCCGATGTCATTGATAAATTTGTCAAAGAATGATGTTGAAAAGCTTCACTCTAGCAAGATTCTCTACAAGCCTGAATGTCGTGATCAAGCTTTGCAGTTTCAGAAAGTGATAAAAGTTTGTTTTGATGGTGGAATTCATGCTGGTAATAATCGAAGACGGGATTGGAAGAAGACAGAGACAAAAGCTTCTGAAGACTAGCACAAGACAAGGGGGAGTTTGTTAGAGCATTTTATGTTGTCTAGTGCTAGGTCTTGTTAGTTTGAGTATGTAAAGTTATGTGTTTATGTTTTGTAAGATCCAGCGGATCAGTGGCGGATCAAGTGGTACGCCGGACCACTTGATACGCTAGTAAGTTGGTCCGCCGGATCAGTCCCTATATATAGTGTTCAGTTTGATTCAGAGAGTGTGAGTGAGGTTTACGCGTTCTTAAGTGTGTGTTTTCAAGGTGTAACCTGAGTGCTCTGTATTTCTCTCTGTAAACAAGCTGTGATCTATATACGGAAGTTTATTTACCTTGTGTGCTTGAATCCGAACGTAATAATGCACTAGCTTGATCCGTATTGTGTTTTACAAATCCCAGTAGATTTGTTGAAGACCCTGTAAGCGGAGCTGGCAGAGTAACCTACAAAATAACATTCATCAGCCTTAGCAGCAAATTTTGGAACATCAGTGTTAACTAAGACTGTGCATAAACACCCAAACGCCCGAAGGTGACCAATTCTGGGCTTATCATTGTAGATTAGCTCATATGGCATTTTCTGCTGCCGCTTATTGATGAGCACCCTATTCTGGACATAACAGGCAGTGTTAACTGCTTCTGCCCAGAACATGGTTGGCAGCTTTGAATCACACAACATGGTGCGAGCAGCTTCAATCAGGGTTCTGTTTCGTCTTTCTGCGACGCCATTCTGCTGGGGTGTATAGGGAGCACTGAATTGATGCTCAATCCCCTTATCGGCACAAAAATTGTCGATTGTCTGATTCTTGAACTCTATGCCATTATCACTCCTAATGGTCTTCACTTGCAGCTTGAGTTTATTTTCAATGAGCTTGATGAAGGCGATTAGTATACCTGCAACATCACTTTTCTTGGACAAGAAAAACACCCAAGTGAAACGTGAGAAATCATCAGTAACAACTAAACAAAATGCACATCGGTTAAGACTTAACATACTGACGGGACCGAATAGGTCCATGTGAAGCAACTCTAGAGGAGGTGAGATTCTGCTGAAGACCTTCGGTTTATGTGGACGTTTGTGCTGCTTCCCCTTAGCACAAGCCACACATTTCTCTTTCAGAACAAATTCTTTGATTGGAAGATCTTTAACAAGTCCTCCTCTGGCCAGTCGATTCAGGTTCTTCAGATTCATGTGCCCCAATCTTCGGTGCCACAGCTGAGCATGGTTCACAGCCGTTTTAGAAAGAAGACAGGCCACCTCAGATGTGGGGGGTTTCTGCATATTTAGCACATAGGAATTTCCATATCTGGGTGTTCTCATCAACACCCAATCATCAGGGATGGAGTATCCAGGTTTAAGAATGAGACACTCTTTGTTGTTGAAAAGGACAGGATACTCTCGATCACATATTTGAGAAACACTTAACAAGCTGTGTTTCAACTGCTCCACATAATTGACATCGTGGAAGCTGAGACAACCATTGCGAACCGTTCCTTTCTGACTGATATATCCACCAACTCCTCCGGCAAACGACACATAACCTCCATCAAATTTTTCCAAGTCGTGTAGAAGGGATATGTCGCCTGTCATATGCCTGGAACAACCACTGTCAACGTACCATAGGTTGTTGACAGGCCTCCTTGGCTGTTCCTGCATTCAGAGAAGATCAGTTAGATTTTGGTACCCAGGCCTTAACTGGTCTGGGTGAGACTGGTCTGTCCTTGCATGGGGTGTGAATGTCTGTAATGTTGACATCACGGTGGTGATTTTCTTTGCCAAGCCATTTTTGATTAAGTTTGTTCAATTTAGGGCCTTTGACCTCTTCAAAAGATACTGAGTGTTTTTTGTACACTCCTGTTGGCTTGAAGGACAAATTAACCACTTTCGGGACATTCCACCTATCATCAGTTTTCTTTTTGATTGATTCCGGTTTTGAGAAAAATGGTGTTTCAGAAAACCTTTTGAAAACAGGTTGAGGTGGGACAGGTGATTTTGGAAAATTATCCTGCTTAGGGCGAGAGATAGGTTTTAAAGGTTTAGAAGCCCCGACAGGTTTAGTGAACATCTTTGAAGACTTCATAACATTTTTATTCACCTTATTCTTCACAATTTGTGGTTTTTGAATGGGTGATTTAGGCTGTGGTCTCCATTTATGGACATGTGGTGAGCCCTGCTGCACCTTTTGGTTCGAAGGTGCAGACTTTGCTTTTGGTCTAGGATATATCTCTGCCTGTGATGGTGGGAATGTGAACATCTGCACCTTAGTATTCGAAGGTCCAACTTTGGGCTTTGGGCCAACATGTGTTTGGCCCAAAGGGACAGTCTTTTGTTGGACTTTCTTGGGATAGTAGGGCTCATATGGGCGGTGCAGACAGTTTCTTGCCATGTGTCCTGGTTGGCCACACACATGGCAGGACTGTTTCTTTGGATACACGGGAGCCTGTGGTTGGTTCCGCCCAGTGGATATCCAAGTTGGCTTTGAAGCGTTCTTATGGATCCAAAGGGTTTTACCATGGGGCTTTGTGGTCAATATATACTCCCGTTGTATCGGTTTGAATTGGTCATATGCAGAGTCGATCTTTGGGTACGGGACAAATTCCTGTGGTTTCTGTCCCGTACTTTCTGCACATTTGGAGTGGGACATTTCACACTCCCCTCAGATTTTTCCACATTACCTGTGGATTTGGGAACATCATTCTGTTGTTCCTTACCCCTTCTAAAGATTCTAACAGTTCTTAGGGGTTTCACAGGTTTCAAATCACATTTACCAAGATTAAACACACCACATTCAGAAAGTTTAGCACAAACATTAGACTCAGAAGACTCAGAGGTTTTTGACTCAGACATGACAAAAGTTTCAGGTTTCTCAAAATCAGAATTTTTAACAGAAAATTCAACTTCAGACTCCAAGTGACTCTTAGTGGACTCCTTGCAATTTACTACCCCTGCTTCATGTTTACCTTTATCTGCACAAGAAGTAGAAATGTTAGTAAGGATGGAAACAGGAGCAGAAATTTTAATGGGACAAGCTGCCAATTTCTTTTCAATTTCAGCTTTAGCATCCAAGTTGGTCTTAGAACATTCATAGTCTGAGATCATTTCATGCATCAGGGGCATCGGTACTGTGTGACTGGACTTTTCATTTTTTTCTTCAGTACCGAGACCCAAACCAGAGTGTGCTTTTAGATGACGCATTCGAGCGTCTGTGTTGTAAAAAAGTGAACTAGCTTTCATCATTTCTGACACAATCTTATCGTTTCGCACAACTTTGGTTTGTGATGTTTCTAATTGACCTTTAAGTTGTTCAAGTTCAGTTTTTAATGAGACAATTTCTTCATTAGCAACTCTTAGATATGTGGTTTTGTTGCTCAAGTCCTTTTGAAGATTTTTTATGTCAATTTTAGCAGCTTCTAGTTTCTCACTTAAGTTTTTACTCCTACTTTTGTATTCTCTCAATTCTCTATCAGAATATTCACGATTTAATGTTTCATTGAAAAACTTATTTTGCCATTCTTGAGATTCATTGAGTATAGATTGACATTTAGGATTAAGACATACCTCAGTGCTGCTGGTGGAGGATCCTGAAGTTATGTTTGCCACGAATGCGTGATGGAATTCCTCAGTTGCTTCCTTCTGTGCTTCCTCTTCAGCTAGCAAGGCCACATGGTCAAGTGTTAGACTGAGGTCTTCCACTTGAGATGTCCAGTCATATCCTGGCGTGTGTTGAACCACCAGTGCGTTGTCATTCTTTCCTGCCTCCTTCTTCATGCTCTCTCCCCGGTTATCGGCCTTACCTTCTCGATCAACTCTTGGTTTGGTGCATTCTCTTGCATAATGCCCATACTCATTGCAGTTAAAGCACCTTAGATTTGCTTTATTAAAACTCAGCTTTATACCCTTTCCACCATTCCAATCCTTCTGCCCAGTCTTTGCCATGAACTGCCTAGTTCGTAGGGCAGACATTCCCATCTGATAAGATATATCCATGTGCTCTAGATCATCAGGGTTCACTTAATTCACATCATCAGGTGACAGATCGGTGGGAAGAAGTGAACCTGCTACGAGTGCCTGATAGCAACTCATAATTCCCACCCCAAGGGCAAAACCGGGGTCTTTAGTCAATGCATTTACATCCAGAGAGACAACGCTTGATGTTCCAGATGAGCTTGACCTAGTGGCTTGGGCAATGAATCCCATTGGAGTGGAAGGTGGGTTGACTGGAGCGACAGGTGGCTGAGAAATGAAAGCTTGATTCAATTGATTCATTAATGCCCCATTGCCAGTTTTTCTCGCCCTCTTATGTTTCTTCTCCTCATAGGCTCTGATTGTGGACATGAGCTCATTTAGGGACGAGGTGGACATTTCCACCGTCTTCTCAATCAGTTCAATAGTGCTGTCCCAATTTGGTGGAAGAGAGTTGACCAGCTTCCTCTTGACCTCCACTTGAGTATATGTTACTCCAGCATCCTTCATCCCAGTGACTATTTTGATGAAACGTTGAAGCAAAGTCTCAATGTTTTCACCAGGGACATAGTTAAATTGAACATTTCCCTCAGATTCTCTTTGCGGGATTCTTTCATATCATCATTTCCCTCATAAGCAGCTATAAGGGCATCCCACAGAGTCTTAGCTGAGGTTTATTCTTTGAAAGCTTCAGCAACTTCAGGGGATAAGGCCATGGTCAGGGCAGCCAGTGCCTTTCTATCTCGTTCTACCCTATCCCATTCATCATCAAGCCACTCAGATTTGGCTTTAGGAACACGTGGTTGACCCTGTTCCCCTGGAGTTGATGGGACAAAATCTCCCACTTCGATCGATCGCATGATCTTAGCATCATGGTAATTGACATAGTTGACAAACCTATACTTCCAGCTCATGAAATCCTTGCCAGACATCAGACGTGGTGGTCTGGCAGATGTTCCGATTTTAGAGTCCATTTCCAGAGTGGCACTCGATAGGCTCGACATGTCAAAGGCCATAGCTTCAAAGGGTTTTACTGTCGAAGAGGCTCGATCGAAAAGTGGTTTACGGTCGGAAAGGGCTGATCGAAAAGTACTTTTCGATCGGAAAGTATGAGGGTCGAAAAGTCTGGGACGATCGAAAAGTGAGAGATGGATCGAAAAGTCTCAAAGGGGACTTTTCGATCAAAGAGCACGATGAATCGAAAACTCACAGGGGACTTTTCGATCAAAGAGGCAGATCGAGAAGTCTCAAGGGGACTTCTCGACTGAAAAGGGCAGATCGAAAAGTCTCTTAGGGGACTTTTCGATTGAGTATACTGATCGAGAAGTCACAGAAGGGGACTTCTCGATTGGAATTGCAGGTCGAAAAGTCACTTAGGGGACTTCTCGACTGGGATGAACTGATCGAAAAGCCACAGAGGGGGCTTTCTCGATCCGACGAAGCGACAGAAACTGGATTTTTCGATCAGGGGCCTGATCGAAAAGTACAAGCAAGGTCGAAAAGTCTCTCTGACCCGAACACAGCTTCACGAAACTTCTGTCTAGCCTTGTAACCTGCACAAAAACACCTCCGAATGCGCTAAAAGCTGAAAATCACCAAAAACTCAAAACGTTAGTACTCAAAAACTTGAATCTGATATCGCGAGAGCCTCGAAACTTGCGTTTCTTAGCTCTGGTACCAATTGTAAGGTCCAATTAAACCCTCACGCAATATCTAGACTAGAAAAACGGTGCGGAATCCGGTTTAGCTAGGTGATTCAAGTATAAGCAATATAAGCAATAATCGAAAAGTGCAATAAACAAGTAAACACAAACCGATTAGAAGAAAATCACTTGTATTATCCGACTGCTTGATTACACCTTGATCGAAATTCTCTGGGAGAATTTCGATGATCACCACAAACACCAAAAAGCAAGCAACCCTAAATCTACAAAAGATTAGACTATATATAGATGAGATTGACTTGGTAAATAAGTCAATCTCCTTAGGGAATTTCGAAATCCCCAAGCCCACTAAACAATTCGGACCCAAACCCACTTTAAACCTACAAACGTTAGCCCAATTACATTAATATTCTAGCCCACAAATATTAAGCAAAACCCAAAATCATCTAATGCAAAAGCCTCATTTTCTAGGTCTCTACAACCCTAGATTTATAACATACATTTTGCAAGAAAAATACCCCAAAATTAATTTGGATGGAAACCTGCTGGATTTTTAACTGAAAACACTTTTTTCCAAATTAACCACCAACAAGAAGCCATTCCTTGGGAGGGATACTGACCATCCCATGCCAATCCAAAGGGTGATTCCGGTTGAACAAGGAGAACCTAGTTCTCAACCGGAAACACATGCTTCTGAAGAGCAAAACTGCTCCAGTGGACAACACTGTATCAGCCACAGTAGTTGAACCCCCCCACTGATCAACCATCTTCTCCTTCTGATATTCCAATCCTGACTTTCAAAAGAAAAAGGAGAAGCGATTCGGAACCACAATCAAGTTCAATTCCCACCATCCCCCCTTCCCCAAAGCCTACTAAGCTTAAAAGGCTTAAAAAGGTTGTGCAAGAGCCTACTCCTCTCTTGCAAACCACTGCCTCCAGCCCTGAACCAACCCTTGGCACACAGCCAACTGGGTCAGCCAAATTGGGATTCAAACTTGTTGATGAACCTTCTTCTGAGGGGGAGTCACTTCATATGGATGTACAATCCCCATCCACTTTCTCACCTTACACTTCACAATTCTCACCTGTGAATGATGATGTAGAAAAAGATGTCACAATTGATGGTGTTATTAACTCATCCACCACATTACATGAGAAAATTCTGAGTGACACTCACCCTACTACATCTAACCCCCATTCACCCCAGGAGGTGAATCTCAGGAGTATAGATGAGATTCATGTGGAAAGGGCTGCTGCCACTCAAAGCTTCTCAATGAACTTTGATGATGGTAGTAACATTCATAAGACCCAATCCATGGCAACCCACACTATAGTTCAACCGGATGGTTCCCATATGGATCCGAAAGGGAAAACTGTAGTTGAGGGGAATCCCAGGAGCCAAAACACCATGGTGGTGGACTTGATCAGCATAGGGCTGATGGTCCATCTTTTTCCTATGATACTGGTGCACATCCAGTTGAGGATAGTTTAACACTTACTGAATTGACGGCATTATACAAAACTCTACAGGCTCAGGTAACCAGTCTAAATTCAACTGTTTCCAGCCTTGTAATGACCAATCGTGCCGCTCCTCAAGCTCAAGAAGTTCCTATTGAAGCCCCAATTGCTCAACCGGAAACTTCCCCTGCACCAAGGTTTGAACCGGTTACACAGCATACTGCTGAGATTAGTTCTTTGAACCTATTTCCTTTTGGATGTCAGGCTGTAGAAGCTGGTGCTACCAAAAAGGGGGAGAAGGCTAATCCTCCAACACCTGATATTGCTGTTGCTGCAACCACAACTGATGAAGATGAAGAGTGTGATCAAACAGTGCCACTTCCTGAAGATGCAAGGCAAACAGCCTTTAGGTTAGCCAAGGTTGATCCCTTTTCAGTTGTTGATGGGTTAACCAAGGTGAAGATGAACTCTCTCATGAAGGTCTTTCCACAGGATCCAAGCCTGTTGGGAATGATTGAAGCAACAATGTTAGTTGCAGGTGCTCAGCCAGAGAGCATTCTGCAGGTCAAGCAATTCTTGACCAATGTGATTATCCCACAAGAGGAGGCATTTGCCAAGTCTAAAGTGGATGAAATCACAACTAGCATTGTCACTCAACCTGTTGCTGATATGGTTCATGAAGATGTGATTGCTGAAACTTCAGTCATCCAGACTGAAGTGGTTGAAGGTGAAAAAGAAGGAGGGGATGCAACTGAAATCATCAGCTCTGTACTGAAAAACCCAAGTACAGAATCTCCGGCTGAAGTTCAACCGGAAGCGACTCAACCGGAAAAATCTCAACCGGAAGAGACTCAACTGGAAGACCCAACTAAAGCTGAGATAGCTGAAGCTTTGATCCAAATGCACTCCACCTCTGATTCAGAGCCTCCACTGAGCTACAAAAGAAAGAAACAAACCAAGCCAATGAGGATAATCAAGCTGAAGAAGAGTGGAGATTGCATAACTCCTCAACCAAGGGTAGAAGATGAATCTATGGTTGATTCTGACCAGTCAGGTGAACAACTGACTGTGGACGATCTAAATGAAGAACAATTCGTCCATGACTGGGAAAATGATCAAGCCAGGATGAGATCAGAGAATGCCAAGTCAAATTTGCAACACAAACAGTTCATGGCAGGTCTGGATCTCCTCTCAAATGACTTTTTGGTTGAAGGAATGGTGGATGAAGCTAGGAAAAGGTCCATTGAATGGAGAATGCCGATATATGACCTTCCTAAGCTGAGTGAACAAGAGAAAACTAGGCTGATCAACATTGCTTCCAGAATGCCAACTGTCTTGAATAAAAGCATTGACAACCTGGAGCTAATGGAAAGGATCAAGAGATGTGCTATCATCAGATGTCTCAAGCCTGCTGCTGAAGTAGAGAAGATGAAGGCCAAAGACATATGCAAAATTGTAGATGAGCTGCTCAAACAAGTCATAGGAGCAGAGTTTGCTGCGATTCCAAGTCTCCAAATGCCTTTGCCATCTGAGACAGTCACAAGTAATCCCTCATCTACATACATTAAGCCTGAACCATTTCATCCTTCTGACCTACTTGTTGAGTCTCTTCCTACTAATTTGTTGGAAAGACTTAAGCACCCAGCCTCTCATGTTCCCACACCATCATCCAAATTCCAGTCCTACAGACCCAGGGGAATGAACCCAGGGCCCAGGGGATCCAGACCTACCAAACCCAGATATATGTCACCAAAGTGGAGGGTAGATAACTGGACTGACATTACCCCTGCAAAGCCTAAACCCTGTGCACCTGTTCAGATGTACAACCAACCTTCCTCACCACCCAAAAATACCACACCTTCAGCTCCACCATTACAAACCATGAAACCACCCACCATATCACCAACAATACCTTCTGAATCCACTAAGCAAGCTGCAACCAGTTCTGTTCAAAGTCCCTCTCAAGCAGATAAAGGGAAAAATAAAGTCCCAATTGAAATTGATGAATCATCTGCTAATCCTACCACTGGTGCTTCACCTGGAAGAAAGAAGGCTATTGCAAAAAGACCTCAACTTTCAACCAGAAATTTTCAGATTAGGAGGATTATGAGAGAATTGAACAAAACAAAAGTTCAATTTGAAAGGCCGCCATCTCCTGAAGAGTAAAGCTCTTGGAGATAGTCAATTTTTGAAGAACAACATACATAGGATAAGTTTTGGCAGCATCATCTTAGGGGGAGATTGTAAGGAAATGAAAATCTGAGTCAACCGGTTCAAGATGTGATGTGTTGCAAACACATCCGATTTTCCTAAGTCTTTTGTTATGTATTTAAGTCAATTTGAGTTGGTTTCCATTTGTTTTAGTTGTTTTTAGTTAGGTTTGAGTCTTTGAGTCTATGGTTATGTTTTTAATAAGTTTTGTAGGTATTTGAGGAATTCCCGAGGCCACGAGGGAAAGTTAGAAAGAAGTGAAGAGAAGAAGGAAAAGTGCTGAAAGAGCTGTTCCATGTGCATTGCCTGGGACCTTACTTTTGTAGGTGATACGCTCGGAAAGAAGAAGTCAACAGAAGCTTTAAGTCGGTTTGACCAACTGTTTTGTCGTGACATAGGCGGTAGGCGTATCGCCTAGGAAGAATACACCTCCAAGCGATACGCTTGGAGGCCTAAAATCCGCAAAAGAAGTAATTCGACTATAAAATCAGTTTTAGGGTTTCTATTCGAGAGACACGACTTCCAGGCGATTGGCAGAGCGACTAAAGGCGATTTCGAAGATAGAGAGGGCTGGAATCAAGTGGAGATCAATCGGGGCTATCACTTCATCATCGAATCATTAACCCGGTTCCATCTTTACTTTCAGTTTTTAGTTTTTACTTAATTAAGACCATGTATTGCACTGAGATTTCAGATTCTATTTGTGATTTTGCTGTTATCATGGTGGTTGGCTAAGTAAATACCACCACCTAGACTATTACGATGAACTTTTAATATTTATAGTCGTTCTTGACCTTTGGCAATTTGATTGATGTTTGCTTCTATTAAATCCCATTAATTTTCTGTGATGATGCATGAATATACTTGAATTGGATTGCTAGTTATTGAGTATATCTTGCTTTGCTTGCGGATGTCTTCCGGTTTGGGTAAAGTAGTTAACTTGTAGGTCGAACTTGCATGTTGATGTGATTGCTTTATTGTAGTCATAGGTTCAGTTAATAATTGGTTATTTGAATCTTGTGTGTTGCTAGCTAAATAGACTTAAAAGGGTGATAGCTATTGGGTAGTCAGGTTGGTTAATTGCTTAGGATCGATTGTCTCAAAAGGAAATTCCCTAGGTTAATTGTCTAGCTTGCTATTCCGAGTCATTATCGTTGGTGAGTGGTAGCTTCTGTTAGGTCTAAGGTGCCCGAGATTAAGTTCAGAGGTGGTTAGGACTAATTGAGGTAGGAAGTACTTAAAAGGTGAACTCCTGTTCGAGCGTTAGAAGCAAGTACTAGGAAGGACTTAAAAGGTGAACTAGGATCCATCAGAATTGTCAAGGTCAGGTTCGGTTATAGGTATTATTAGGAATTCCAGGTCTAGGTGGTGTCTTCTCTCTTTTGGTAGTTTCCTCAAGGTTTGCTTTGCTGTCGTTCGTTAGTGTTAGTTAAGTTAGTTAAATCTTAATTCAATCCAAAAACCAAATCAAATTACTCAGTTCTTCCATTTCTAGGTCTAGGTTAGTTTTGTCTATAGAGTGTCTCTAGGGTTCGATATTCCCGGTCTTGCCTTAGCTTTGCTGTAATCCGACAGGTACACTTGCCGTAGGGTTCGGTTTAATTTAGGTATTTTCGGTAAAATTAGGTGTGTCTAGGTCTAGGTTTAGGTCTAGGTTTTTATAGTATTTTTAGAGTCGTTCCGAACACATCAAGTTTTTGGCGCCGTTGCCGGGGACACTTGGCAATAGCAAGATTAACTTAGGTCGTCGTTAGGAAATTTTGAGTCTTTTCGGTTTTTCCCGTGTCTAGAGTCTTAGGATTTCCGTTCTTGAGTCTAGAGTTTTAGGTTTAATTCTTTCTTTTAGTTTATTTGAGTCGTTTTCCCATTTTATGCCACACACCCGTTCACGAGGTCCCCCTGAGCTTTCACCATTTTCTGATCCCGACGCGGATATTCGTGAACGATTTCGCCTTCTTCGCACGGAGCTAGAGGCTTTCATCATTTCCACCGCTCATTCCAAACCATCTTCTTCCACACAAACCACACGCGACACCAAACCCATTCCATTCCCCGATCTTTCATCCATGGCGGCACGTCGCACCGTCCACGAGCAGGCCAGCGCCGGAGTCACCGAGGCCCGGTTTGCTATCGCTCAGCCTGACATTGCTAACACCGCGAATTGGCAAGTTCCGTCCCACGTCATCAACGCTTTGACGCATTCCATTCAATTTCATGGACGTGAGGACGAAGATGCACCGACACATATTTCGCGCTTTATTCGAATCTGCAACACGTTCGGACTTACGGGAGTCACGAACGAAATCATTTATCTGCGTCTGTTTCCATTCTCCCTTACGTCTTGAGCCGCCGTGTGGCTCGAGACGCTTCCGCCTAACTCGATCGCCACCTGGGACGATCTGATGTTAAAATTCCTGAAGAAGTATCATCCCCCAGCCAAGGCTTCACGTACTCGGGAGGAAATCCACTCTTTCAGGATGGACCCCGATGAGCCTTATTCTGTCGCATACGAGAGATTCAACACCCTTCTGAGTAGATGTCCACAACACGGGTTGACGGACTGGGCGATCATAGAAAAGTTCTACAATGGACTTCCTTATTCTGTTCAGAAGGAGTTCAACATCTCGGCTGGGGGACATATGATGGAGAAGCTCACTGTTGACGAATGAAAATCACTTTTCGAGAGCTTCGTACTTGCTAAACAGCAGGCACCCGGAGGTCGGAGAGCCACCTTGGCCCCGACTAGATCACTCGCACCATCTACATCTACCCAGGGTGTCAATCACATTGGCTCAGAAACCATGCCACCTAGGGAGTTAGAGAATATTTACAAAACTTTAGAAGAAATCAAACTCCATATCAAAGCCAAATGTGAGCTGTGCAGAGGCGCTCATGACACTCGAGACTGCCCGCTTGCTCCCGCTGAGCAAGTGGACTACATTGGAAACCGAAACCAGTTCGGTAATTCTTTCTAGTCTGGGTGGAGGAGTGGCCAGAATTCAGGATGGCGAGAGGGAGGTAACCCACCTGGTTTTCCACCGAGGAATAACTATGGTGGAGGAGATGACGGGGCTGTTTTTAAGGAGATTAGGGAGCTTATAGCTAACCAGACCCAGATCCTGCAGTAGATTGTGGCGAGAGATGAAGGAACGCAGAAGAAGCTAGCTGAGCATGACACATTACTAAGGAATCAGCAAGCCTCGTTCCTGGATTTACAGAGGTCGGTGGGAGATATCGCGAAGCAACTGAAGGAACTTAATTCCCGTGGAGGACAATTTTCTGGTAGCACTTACAAGAACCCCAATGCCAACGTCAATGCCATCACTACTAGGAGCGGGAGAGTTTTTCAGAGTCCATCACCGGCGGTTGTTGAAGATGAGCCGGTTGATGAGGAGATTGTGCTAGAGACGCCTGACGGGAGGGTGCATGAGAGCGTAACGCCAGCAAGTACCGCACCAAACGCCAAGGCTGAGGGAGTAAAGAGACCACCGGTTGGAGAGAAGCCACTGAAGTGGGAGGTTGTGAGAGAGAAGAAAAGAGTTCGCTTTGCGTCTCAACCGATCACGGCCGATGATTTGAAGCAGGTTCCTTATCCTGAGAGGTTGATTCAACAGAAGAATGCGCGTGAGTACAGCCAGTTTTTAGAGCTTCTTAAGCAACTTAGGATTACATTACCTTTCACTGATGTTATAAAACAAATTCCTAAGTATGCTAAATTTTTAAAAGACATGTTAACAAATAAAAAGAAGCTTGAAAGTTTTTCTGATGTTTCACTTGATGCTAATTGTTCTGCTGTAGTACAGAATAGGTTGCCTGAAAAATTGACTGATCCTGGTACCTTTACAATCCCTTGTTCTTTTGGTGATTCTTCTGTTACTTGTGCTTTAGCTGATCTGGGTGCTTCTATTGATGTTATGCCATATTCTGTTTTCATGCACCTAGGATTAGGCGAGTTAGAACCGACTAGGATGACAATTTCTTTAGCAGATAGGTCGGTGGTTAGACCCAAAGGAATAGTGGAAAATGTGCTTGTTCAAGTTGATAAATTTTTGTTCCCTATAGACTTTGTGGTAGTTGACAGTGCATATGGTGCTAGTTGCCCTTTGATTTTAGGTAGGCCTTTCCTTAGGACTGCCCGGGCATTAGTTGATGTTTTCGCGGGCACCATCACTTTGAGGGTAGATGATGAGTCAGTTGAGTTTAAGGTTGGTAAGTCGAGTGACAGGAACAACGAGTCCGTGTACTTTCTAGGATCTTTCATGTCTATGGTGGATAGTTGTATTAGTTATGTCACTGGTGAGGATTTGGTAGTTGGGAATAGGTTGGAAGGTGAACGAGTAGTTGAGGATAAGTGTGGGGAGGATCCCGGGGGGGTTAGATGAGTTAATTGATAAGAATGAGCATTTTGACCCGTTAGTAGAACCCGGAGTTGAATTAGTGGTTGGAGAATATTTGGTAGTTGAGAATGGTTGTATGAGAGCCACACTTGGTGACATAGGTGAGTTCGATGATAGGATTGTGCTTAATCCAAGTGTGGGGAGGTTAGTTGTGGTTGTGGGTGAGAATGACCCAAGGTTTAGTTTTCTAGAGAGGATTAGATTTCTTTCGGGTAGATACAAGCATTGGAAGGTTAAACGATTGTTACATTTGCTAACGTTAGTTGCTTTATGGGCTGAGAAGTTAGTAGGAACTTGGATAGAGGAAAACCGGGTGAAAACCGGTAGTTTTGTGACTAGAGATGTGAAATCGAAGCTTCCGGATGGTTTGGGAGGTTGTGTTTAAGTTTTGTGCTGATTGATGCAGTGTCCGGTTGTATAATATTGTAGTTGTGTTTTAATTTGCCGCAATCTTTTTAGTTTTCGTGCATGTTGCGTCTTTTGGTTTTGTGTTTTTGGTGTTCGCAGGTGATTCTGGAGATTCAAGCCTTGGAAAATGTGAGTTGTGCAGGTCAACAGTGTGGGTTTGTGCTGAGTTTTTCGACTATAGGCCTGCTGTGGAGTAAAAGAGATAGAAAATTTTTGGGGTCAAATCCCAAAAAATTCCCTGGAAATCACGTTCCAAGCGTATCGCCTGGAGGATGGTAGGGCATAGGCGATACGCGTGGAAGTCTTATGCGGGCTGGATGGTTGCGGTTCCTGGCGTATCGCCTGGGAGATGCATGGTTGTAGGCGATACGCCTGGAGGAGGTAAGTCAGAAAATTTTCAATTTTCAATTTTTATTATTTCTGTTTACCGGATTTGTGGTGGTTCGTTTGCGGCTGATTTGCTGAGTCTCTGGAGTTTCAGGTGAACACGTTTCAACTTATCTTGTTTTATTTTCAATTATTTTTCTTTTTCGTGTTTTTATTTCTGCTTTACTTTTGTTCCATTCCACATTGAGGGCAATGTGTGATTCAAGTGTGGGGATGGGATACTTTCGTATTGAGTCTTTAAAAATTTCAAAAATTTGAAAAAAAATTAAAAAATTGTTCGAAAATGTCCGAGATTCTGGCTGCAATTAAATGGAAAATGATACGAAACTGGGAATTGATTTTCTAATTTTGTGCTTAAGTGATAAATTAATAAATAATTTGGGAAATGTGTTAAGTATGGTTGAATTGAGAACATTACTAGTCTATGATGTGTCGGCAGGCCCAGCTAACCTAGTAGTAGCTTAAATAGCCTGTGTGTTTATTGTTGTATAAATATGCTAATCAGTCTGCTAGTGGGTTCCCATTTTAGGAGTGATAGGAATTCTGAATCTGATGATTAGGAAGGAAGAGACCGCTTTAGGCTAGATACTCCTATGTCCTTAGAATTTCAATGAGCATAGTAGTTAATAATTTAGTTAATGAATTAGAGTGAAGGGACAAACTACTCATGTACGAACTAGGGATAGTATCCTGTGGTAAGTGCCTCTGATGATGTTCTGGATCTCGCGGACAAAATACTCACGTACGATTTCGGGGGTAAGACCTTGTGAAAAAGTACCTCTGGTGATGTCCGTTGGTAAGTTAGGTAAAAGTGACCAATTATAAAAACAAAAAAAAAATGAAAAAAAATTTGAGAAAAAAAAGAAGAAAAGAAATGTTAAGTTAGAGAATAAATGCTCAAGAAGTTTCATTCCAATAAATAGTTATTCTCTGGACATCTTAGTATCTGGTTTAAGGGGGGTTGGAGAAAATATTAATGTAAATCATTTATACCCTTTGCTTTGACTGAATATGATTCGGTAGTAGGTTGAACTAGAGCTTTCTTTAGTGGGATCCATAGGCGACTGAACTTATATCTGGTAATTTCATAAACACATGGGGGCGAAAGAAAAGGTTGGTGGTTGGGTTTAGTCGGATAGAAATATCGGCAATCGTAGTTAGTGTGTTAGTACCTTATGGAATGTGGAATTGTATGGTGGCTGTAAGTTTAATTGTTAAATGGTTGGAAGTCGAGTTCCTAGTTATGATTCCATTGCAGTATTTTTCGAGGACGAAAAAAGAGTCAGTGTGGGGATGTTTGATGTGTTGCAAACACATCCGATTTTCCTAAGTCTTTTGTTATGTATTTAAGTCAATTTGAGTTGGTTTCCATTTGTTTTAGTTGTTTTTAGTTAGGTTTGAGTCTTTGAGTCTATGTTTATGTTTTTAATAAGTTTTGTAGGTATTTGAGGAATTCCCGAGGCCACGAGGGAAAGTTAGAAAGAAGTGAAGAGAAGAAGGAAAAGTGCTGAAAGAGCTGTTCCAGGCGTATCGCCTGGGACCTTACTTTTGTAGGCGATACGCCCGGAAAGAAGAAGTCAACAGAAGCTTTAAGTCGGTTTGACCGACTGTTTTGTCGCGACATAGGCGGTAGGCGTATCGCCTAGGAAGAATACACCTCCAAGCGATACGCTTGGAGGCCTAAAATCCGTAAAAGAAGTAATTCGACTATAAAATCAGTTTTAGGGTTTCTATTCGAGAGACACGACTTCCAGGCGATTGGCAGAGCGACTAAAGGCGATTTCGAAGATAGAGAGGGCTGGAATCAAGTGGAGATCAATCGGGGCTATCACTTCATCATCGAATCATTAACCCGGTTCAATATTTACTTACGGTTTTTAGTTTTTACTTAATTAAGACCATGTATTGCACTGAGATTTCAGATTCTATTTGTGATTTTGCTGTTATCATGGTGGTTGGCTAAGTAAATACCATCACCTAGACTATTACGATGAAGTTTTAATATTTATAGTCGTTCTTGACCTTTGGCAATTTGATTGATGTTTGCTTCTATTAAATCCCATTAATTTTCTGTGATGATGCATGAATATACTTGAATTGGATTGCTAGTTATTGAGTATATCTTGCTTTGCTTGCGGATGTCTTCCGGTTTGGGTAAAGTAGTTAACTTGTAGGTCGAACTTGCATGTTGATGTGATTGCTTTATTGTAGTCATAGGTTCAGTTAATAATTGGTTATTTGAATCTTGTGTGTTGCTAGCTAAATAGACTTAAAAGGGTGATAGCTATTGGGTAGTCGGGTTGGTTAATTGCTTTGGATCGATTGTTGTAAGGGAATAATTTATGGCTTGTGTATTAAATCATCACTTGGTGGACTATTTTGAAGGCCTATGTGATAGAATATGTGTAAAATAGCTGGGTTATGGTTATATTGGGTCATTGTGCCAATTTAGACATGATTGGGCTCATTTAGAAAGTGTTTATGGGATGTTTAGTGGGCCTTTAAAGTCCAATACGGGAATTTGATCTAGTTTAGGGTTTTTGGATGGCTTGTTTACCAAGATTGTCCATTCCTATTTATAGGACCCCTAGTCTACTTTGTAGGGGTTGGCCATTCTAAAGAGAGACACAAGGAGGCTTTTTGGGTGTACCAGACGTGTTCTTTAGTGAATCGTGTGCATCGTTTTACAGGTTAATCGTTTTCAGTATTATTGTGTTCTTCGATTTCATCTTTGTTCTTGAATCATTCAATCGTCGGGATTCCGCACCTTCGATTGATCGTTGATATCGTGTAAGGATCGTTTTGGGACTTACAACTGGTATCAGAGCCAAGAAACGAGAGTTTCGAGGCTCACACGATATCTAGATTCAAGTTTCTCACGACTTTTGTGGAGTTTTTTTTTTGTTTTTTACAGGTTCACGATTCACCTTCAAGGGATTTGTAATTCCAATTTGATCAAATCACAATTGATTAAGAATTGTGGACGCCACCAATCAATTGTCGTCTCGAAATTAATTTGAAGGCTCAAGGCTCACGTGAATAAAAGTTGTTCCATATTGAGTTCTTGTTCCATCAAAATCGAAAAGCTAATTTAAAAAAAAAAGGGGTTTTCGATTGATTCCTCAAGATTACGTACGCCCTTTTTTTGTGGAAAGTTAATCAGCGCCCTTTTCGATTGGGGTCAAGGTTTTATTACGATTGTACCACTGATTTCAAATTTTACGTACAATTTGAAAGTGTTCAAATATAATTACGATTTTGCCATTGCAATTAATAAGAACATATGGTCCACATTGTCCGGTTTTTGAAGCAATAAACGGCCACTCATTTCAAGTTGGTGCAAATTTATTTTGACGGGGTTTTGATCGTTGAATTTTTCTGCACCTTGTGGAGTAATTCGTTTTTTTTAATTTTCATATTTTTTTGCTCCAAGTGTTTCAAGGTGTTACTAACGGTTGTGCTTGTGAGTTTCTTGTGATCGTTGTGCAGGTTACAAGTGTTGCAGAAGCAAGAAGCCCGTGTTCTATAAGCTTTTCGATCGAAAATCTGTGGCTTGGACCCTTATTTCGATCGAAATTTTTGGCTTTTTGACCCTTTTGGACACTTTTTGATCGGAAAGTCCCTTCGTGACTTTCGATCGGAGAGTACTTCCCGGTTCCTCACTTTTTGATCGGAAAGTCCCCTCGTGACTTTTCGATCAGGTCCGTTTCGATCGGAAAGTCCCTTCGTGACTTTTCGATCAGCTCAGTTTCGATCGGAAAGTCCCTTCGTGACTTTCGATCAGCTTCGCTTTTCGATCGGAAAGTCCCCTTCGTGACTTTTCGATCGACTTACACTTTTCGGTCGAGCCGAAACTCTGCCCGATCGAAAAGTTGTCTTTCCGATCCTGTTGAGACTTTTCGATCCATCCCGTTTCAATCCGTTCAAGTCTTTCAGTTCGTTTTTGATCCATAAGTTCATCCAAAGACGACAATGACAAGTACTCAAGTTGCTTCTCCTCCTGTGAGTGATCAAACTCAGATATGTTCGAACTCGGCTTGCTACGAATCAATCGAACATTATAAGCAACTGTTTCGAACTGAAGAAAGAGACCGTCTCAATGCAAAGTACAAACTAAAGACTCATCTAAAACAAGTCGAACCCTACAAAAAGATGATAGAGTCTTTAGGTGGAGAACTCAGTCAGGAGAAATATCTTTTCAGGATATTCCGTGAAAAAGAGGAGGAAAAGTGGAAGATCAATCATGCTGATGGAGCTTGGATCTGTAACTGCAAGGAATGCTCAAACCCCATCTGTTGTGCTTTAATTAAAGAATGGGAGAGCAAGTTTACAAATGAATGTGAAAATCATGCAATCACTGCTAGAGACCTTAGGGAGTCCAAAAGTAAGACCAGAATATTTAGAGAGAAACTTGAGGCCATTCAGGTAGATGTTAAGAGTCTTCAACGTCAGGTGAGTGATAAAAGCACCTATCTTAGGATTGCTAATTCTAAAGTTGAAGAGTTAACCAAAGAGATAGAGGAACTAAGAACCAAACTTGACACTTCCCAATCGGCCCTTGAGAAACATCAAGTGATACAAAAGAAAATGATGGATTCTCATCATGCTTTATTCAAATCTGAAGAGCGACTCGAGCGGGTAAAAGAAACATCTGGCCTCGGGGATGGAAATTTTCCTCCCCCATTGCAACATGAATACATAAAAGTGCCCCAAACTGCAGATAAATTGTTGAAAGAGTCCCAGAATGAAGCAACCATGGTATATGGGCCTCAACCAGTACATGAAGATGAAAAGACAACCACTCAAGCAACTCAGTCTAATAACACTACTGAGTGTGCAAGTTCAAGCTCTAGTGAAGTGAAGAGAGCTGATGAAGAAAAGTTGGTTCCTTATCCAAAGATCGAGACTCCTTATTCCAAAGTTGTGGATGAGGTAAAGCGGGAACGAGTGGTGATGACTACAAGGCCCAATGGTAAGATCTTCATGACAGCAGGGTCCATGTTCATTCCGATTGAAGGAGAAGAGCGACCCTCATTCAGCACTAAGTTCAAAGGCTTGGGTCATGATGGTGGTTTATCTTCTTACATTAAGAGTATAAAGCCCAAGGTCACCATCAAGCCTCCAACTTCTGTTCCTATCAAGATTGAAAGGCCCAAAACTACTATCAAGTATCCAAACTCATCAGTGGGCTCATGCAGTGGCAACACAACAGTCTCAAAGAAACCAGTGGGCCCAAAAGTTCAAATGTCTGGTTCTGCTCAGTTTTCAACAAACCAGAAAAGATTCAACAGAAATGCATCAAGGTCTGAAAGATCTGAGAACTGGAGACTTGGAGTCTCCCCAGACATACAACCGAATCACAATGCCTTTCCATCAAAGATGCAGACAAAAGCAAATGGAGCTCCACCTCAGCAGCTAAAGACAAACGGTTACACGTCTGACTTCTATCTCAAGAAGAAGACTTGCTTTAATTGTGGCAATCCTGGTCACATTGCCCGAAATTGTCTCTATCGCCCCTATGAGCCATATTATCCGCAAAGTCAAAGTGTTTCATCTCAGGAGTCTGTTAAGTCTAAGCCAACGAAGGTGCAACCACCTAAGGCGATGAAGACTGTTTCTCCTTCGATAAAACCCTCTGATCAACATTGGGGCGCTGCCAAAGAGCAAAGAAAATTTTCAAATCAAAAATATGTTTTTCCAAATTTTGAGAATTTTCATAAAAAGGTGAAGAAACCGATTTCAAAACAACACAAAGTTGACAAACCTAAAGTTACTCCTCCAAAGGTAACTAAAACTGTTTTGAAAAAGAAACCTGAAATGAAGAAGGTTGAAATACCTAAAGTCACTACTTCAAAGGTGACTAAAACAACTTTCAAATCACCTGCTATTTGGAAACCAAAATCAAAGATAGCTGCAACTCAAATTCCTGATTTTTCAAAGGGCATGTGTTTAAAAGAAGTAACTTTCATTGATTCTTCAGGTATACCCAGAACCACAATGGCCTGGGTACTTATGGCTAACTGATCTCTCACATTGTGCAGGAACAGTCAAGGAGGACTTTCATTAACCTTGTTTGTTTGTGATAGTGATTGTTCCAGGCACAGGATAGGAGGCATCTCTCTACTACAAGACATGAAGGTTTCAATGGAGGGTATGTCTCTATTTGAGAGGTAAATCTGAAAAGATCAGCAGAAAAGGTAACATTGTCTGAATTGTTTGTTTTTTTGGCTAATTTGATGTGAAGTATGGTTATGCATGAAACAAAACCCAGTTCTGAAAAATTTTCAAAAGAAAAAAACTTTGAAGGTTAGCTTGGCCAATTTTGTGTTATAGTGTGTTAGTGTGATTTATAAAAAAAAACAAAAAAATAAAAAACAAAAAAAAAATTAAAAAAAGATGTGTGTTGTTCTTAAAAATCAAAAAGCAAGAGGAAGAATAGAAAAGATGAAATAGTAGACCCCTCAAAAATTGCTTTTTAATTTTTAATCTTTTGTTTGTGTGTTTGAGAAGGTGGGAAGTGAAATAAATTTCCGTTTTGGAGATGGCTGACACGCGTAAGGCAGATGTGAAAGACATGATCCATGGTGATATGTTGGTAGGCTCGGCTCTTAAATCTGAAAAAGGTATGCGTTACACACTCAAAGATAACGTATGGCAGTTTGTTGGGTAACAACACTTAGGTTAATTGCATTTCTATTTGACTGCATGTTCAAGTTCCCGATACACACGCTTTTCTCCAAGAGTGTGAAAATGAGCTCAAAAAGTCGGTGTCCCCTCTGCTTTGCGTGAGCAATGACCTGGGGATGCTTCGCGTGTATGTAAGGCTCTCCTCTGCTTTGCGTGAGAAATGACCTGGAGTTGTCCATGCATACGTGCTTCTAGATCACCTAAAATAAAAAAATATATATATAATAAAAAAAATAAAAAAAAATTATATGTTAAACCAAAAAGATGCCAATACGCAGAATCAAAAGAGACCCTCTAGTGTCCAAAACCCTGAGCCTTTGTCACTGATGAGAGCATTATCAAAAATGCTTCAAAAATTCAGTTGACTTTGTATATTATACCCAAAAAATCTTTGTGATCTATTCTTTCTCTTCACAACCAAGTCTCGAGCTTAGTTTCAAACTTCTGGTTCAGGTTGTGAAAATATGTGGTAGGGAATTTATGTGCTTGATAGTGTGCAATAACATGTACCTAGGATTTGTTGAAACCCACTTGCTGTTCATAATTAATACACAATAAAAGATAATAAAGTGACAAACAGCCTGAATGAGAAAAGGGTTTGAGTTTAAAGTGGATCAGTATATTGGCAATCACCTGGACGTGATCGAGTAACAGAAGCTGAAAAGGGTTCCTCGGTCAGATTCATACGGTTTGATCTCAAATAAAACCTTCTCGTTTAGAAATTTGGTATGGTTGTTTTATTTTTATTTTTCTTTTGTGTTATCTTAAGTTCTTATTGTTTATTATTCAACCATGGCCAGGTTAATTTAAAGGTTTTTAATAAGTTTTATGGGTTTCATGCAAGAAAGTATCACCCCTCCAGAATCTCAGGGGAAGAAAATGTGAAGTAAGTCATTGGGTTCAGGGGAAGTGTTTATAGGAAACTAGCAATCAATGTTTGGGGTTGTGATTAAGAATGTTGTTCTCCTGCTAACCCAGTAACCAGGTATCATATGCTGGTTAGTGTTTGTGTTTGTTCCATGTTGTGCTTGACAGGTTAAGTCAGAAAAAGACAACTCATGGACAAGAAGGTCAAGGACTCAGTTGTCCAAAGCAAGAACTCTGCTGACTGATCAAGTTGAAGAACCAGCCGGAAAAAAACTTACCCTATGCTTAGGGGAAGTTTGTTGGTTGTTCAAGTAAAGCTTCCAAAGATTCAAAAGACACTGTTCGTATGTTGAGGGGAAGCTAAATGAAGTCAGTTCAAGAACTACTCAAAAGATTGCCAAGATAGAGGTTTTCAAAATGTCAAGACAGTTACTACTGATTCAGCAAGGACTCAACATTGTTCAAGAAGGAGCAAGTATTTGAGAATCCTCCTCTCAGTACATGCTTATCATTTGGAGTTCAAGCTGATGCTGATAAAGAGAGAGAGCCATCTAACATCCCATATGCTGCCCATTGAAGATTGTTAAAGAAAAGAATCTTCTTCAACCCATGCTCAAGCCAAGGAGAAGACTGCAAGTCTGAAGATTGAAAGTAGAAGACATTTAATAGCACAAGCCAAGGGGAAGATTGTAAGGGAATAATTTGTGGCTTGTGTATTAAATCAGCACTTGGTGGACTATTTTGAAGGCCTATGTGATAGAATAGGTGTAAAATAGCTGGGTTATGGTTATATTGGGTCATTGGGCCAATTTAGACATGATTGGGCTCATTTAGAAAGTGTTTAGGGGATGTTTAGTGGGCCTTTAAAGTCCGATACGGAAATTTGATGTAGTTTAGGGTTTTTGGATGGCTTGTTTACCAAGATTGTCCATTCCTATTTATAGGACCCCTAGTCTACTTTGTAGGGGTTGGCCATTCTAAAGAGAGACACAAGGAGGCTTTTTGGGTGTACCAGACGTGTTCTTTAGTGAATCGTGTGCATCGTTTTACAGGTTAATCGTTTTCAGTATTATTGTGTTCTTCGATTTCATCTTTGTTCTTAAATCAATCAATCGTCGGGATTCCGCACCTTCGATTGATCATTGATATCGTGTAAGGATCGTTTTGGGACTTACAACTCAAAAGGAAATTCCCTAGGTTAATTGTCTAGCTTGCTATTCCGAGTCATTATCGTTGGTTAGTGGTAGCTCCTGTTAGGTCTAAGGTGCCCGAGATTAAGTTCAGAGGTGGTTAGGACTAATTGAGGTAGGAAGTACTTAAAAGGTGAACTCATGTTCGAGCGTTAGAAGCAAGTACTAGGAAGGACTTAAAAGGTGAACTAGGATCCATCAGAATTGTCAAGGTCAGGTTCGGTTATAGGTATTATTAGGGATTCCAGGTCTAGGTGGTGTCTTCTCTCTTTTGGTAGTTTCCTCAAGGTTTGCTTTGCTGTCGTTCGTTAGTGTTAGTTAAGTTAGTTAAATCTTAATTCAATCCAAAAACCAAATCAAATTACTCAGTATTTCCATTTCTAGGTCTAGGTTAGTTTTGTCTATAGAGTGTCTCTAGGGTTCGATATTCCCGGTCTTGCCTTAGCTTTGCTATAATCCGACAGGTACACTTACCGTAGGGTTCGGTTTAGTTTAGGTATTTTCGGTAAAATTAGGTGTGTCTAGGTCTAGGTTTAGGTCTAGGTTTTTATAGTATTTTTAGAGTCGTTCCGAACACATCAAGATGAAGATTTCCGGTTGAAGATATGTTCAACCGGAAAACACTCAAGCGGAAGACTTGTCAACCGGAAAAGCTCAGGCGGAGAACATTTCCTGGTAAACTCTTTTATCCAACAGTATAAAGAGTTCAACCGGAAAAGTACTGAAAGTTCACTTTTGCAGAAATCAGGCCTGCAACTACATTTCTTCTTCAGATTCAGATCCTAGCCGTCTCCTACTTATAGATAATTGCATTTTCCACATTTCCTCTTATGTATGTCTACTAATGTTCTTTTAGTAAGTTTGTAGTTTGACTTTCATGTACGGTTAGATTAGCCCGTATGAGATCAACGGCTGTCGTTGATCTCCTAAGTACTATATATAGTTGTTAGCTAGTTCATTCACAAGTACCAGATTTAGTGCTTACACTTGTAACAGTTTGAACTTGAGTTAATGCAAATAGTACCGAGAAATTTATCTTGTGTTTACTAGTTTATGCAATCAATACAATCAAGCTACAAGTATAAGTAAAACAAAGCTTAAGTAAAACAAGTGTGATGCAACTTTATTCTGCACGGTTGTGATCCACAAGTAAAGAGTTCTTGTTCTGATTATTTTCTCTGAGTAATCAACGGTCCTACATCTCTCCATGATACAACTCAGGATTTTGTAACGTTGCAGTTGACTTCTTTGAATTTAACATTTCCATTTCCCGAGCATGAAGTTTTCCAGTAAGCTCATGAAATGTCAATGTCTAGTATTCTTTATCATGACTGAGTATCAAAACATAGTTTTCCCACTTTTCAGGCAAAGCTTCCACAATCTTTTCTTTCAAATCTGCATCGGTTTTCTCAATTCCAACTACCTTTAATTCACTAATCAGATGTGAAAACCGTGAAACAAGAGCAATAATGTTTTCATTGTCATAATGTTGAAAGTTATCAAATTCTTTATTCAACACTTTTTTCGACTCTTCTAGTAGTCATCATTACCTTTACATCAAGCCAATAAAGCATCCCATAATTGTTTCGATTTCTTACACATACTAAACTGATGTAGTAACTCAGTTGGTAAAGCCATTGTAAGAAAACCGAATGCCTTTTGTTCAAGCTCGTATGATTTCCTTTCAGCAATGTCAAAGGTATGAACATCCTTGAAATCTCCTTGATCAGTCGGATGTTGAGAAAGCTTCTTGAGTGGAATCCATAAATCGATATCATTCTTACTTATATAAGCAGAAAATCATTGCTTCCAATTCTGATAATCTTCCAACTTCAACAACTTGGGAACTTTCTGACTTGTTCCAATTTCGTTATCAAAATTCATCATGTTCTGCATCGCACTCTGCATCGCGGCAAAAGTTTGAAATCCTTTACTTAGTAAACAACTAATTTCCTTTCGCATAGCTATGCAATCGTCGGTCAAATGACCGAAATTTTCATAGTAGGCACACCATTTAGATTTATCCTTCCAGGATGTAGAGTTTTCGGTGCCTTCTCTCCCAGGTCCTGCATAGCATTGATCACACCTACAACATCAATACTGAAACAAAACTCAATAAAGGTAGGATATTCTTCTTCCTCGTCCTCGCCCTGGTCGACCCTGTTGACCCGAGAGTTATCGGATCTAGAATAAAGCTTTGGCCTATGAGACCTAGGATATAATGTGCCTTATTTCCTATTGGAGGTCATGTATCTTGGGGAGGCTTCACTTCTGTCCTGTATTCTTTAGTCCTCTTCCAGCCTGATGAAGCGTAGTTTCATGTGCCTAACTTCGTCCAACTTTTGGCAAGGATTCATCACTAGGTCCTGGTAAAATGGAGATTCTTTCTTCAGACCCATCTTAAACGCATGAATTGCTATGGCCATATGCATGTTGGGGATATCCAGGGCTTTCCTTCCAAACCTGCTCACATAACTCCTGAGAGATTCATTCACATCCTGGGTTACCCTGTACAGATCACTTGTCAGTTTTTCAAATCTGCGACTACAAGAAAATTGGTTGTTAAATAAGTTGATTAAATGAGAAAATGAAGTAATAGAGAAAGGTGGGATGCTGAGGAGCCATTTCAGAGCTGATTCACTGAGTGTGGATCCAAACCCCTTGCATAGGCATGCCTATTTAATATCAGAAGGCATATAAATCACTTCCATTCTCTCTCTGTACTCCGCCACATGCTCCTCAGGGTCCGTTGTACGTCGTAGAGTTTCATGTTGGGTGTCTTGAATCTTTTCAGGATCTCCACATCACATATGGGGGGTGCGAACCATGAAAGCTTGTGACTCGAGGGTGCTACCTATGGAATGGGCTGAACCACCCCGGGCACACTCGAGATCATTTCCTTTAACTTCTGAAGTTCTTTGGCCACTACGGTGCTGCCACCTGCATCCTGCACAGATCCATTACTATTAAGGTTAAATTTTGAGTTTCTCAGGATGTTACCGGTATCCTAGGTAGCGGTGGCCTCAGGATTCACAGTTGACTCCTTGAGGGTTGACATTCTGGGCCTATTAGCTAGGGCTAAAACTGCGAGTCCCTGCTCCATTTGGATGATATCCTGAGAAGGGTTAATGTTCTTTCTGGGGGTGTTGAAATTTAGCATTGTGGGACGAATAGGGAACATAGGAGTTCGATCCCTGCCCGTTACTTCTAATCTCAAGCTGGCCACTTCGCCCATCATGTCTTGGTTCACTTTTTGCTGTTGTTCCACATAGTGTTGTATTTTTGCGAACATGGTGAGGAATTCGTCATTGGAGACCATAACCGGAATTTCCATGCTACGTCCTGATCCCATGACACCATAGCTGAGTGATTGGCCGGTCCCATGATTTATGGCATCTCCTAATGACGTGTTGAACTGTGGTGGCGGTGGAGGAAGGACAGTGTTAGTTGATGAAGAGGTGTTTGCAGGAGTGGACGCATTCGAGGAATTCAGTTGTGTTGACATCTCTTGATAGATTTTTGTGAGAATTAAGTTTAAGATGAATCTTGCGAGGGTTTGAAAGACAACTGACACCAGTTTCCCCACGGTGGGTGCCAAATTGTTTTGGCTAAAAATTACAAGATATGATTTTGTTACCACATTGGTTTGTGAGGTATGGTGCCTTGGATGCAAAGTATACGAAATTACTTTGAATAGTTTGAATTTATGGAGCAAATAGATTAAATGCAAACACAATTAATGAATTCCCAGGATGCAAACAAGAACACAAGGATTTTTAGTGGAAAAATCCCTTAACCCTTGGATGTCTCCAAGAGCCGCTGGCACAAAAAACCCCTGGCAATGATAACACACGTTGCCGATTTATTTCACTGAAAATGTTTCGAGTACAATGATTTGCGGCTGTTTTCTAAGTGAGTGTGAGTGAGTACAGGGGTTCATGTGTGTTGAAAATGAAACCTATGTCGTGTATAAATACATAGATTGCCTAACTAACATCCCGAGATTCTTGGGATCTCTATTCCAACGATATTTGACAGTTATAGACCGAGTTTAACGCCGAGTCTTCATCTCCACGCGTATTCTAGCTCTTGACTAAGTCCATGTGACCGTTATTCGACCTTCTGCACCTGGCTGTAGATCAAACAAAGTCAAAAGAAATTGTTAGTAACGATGCCCTAGCATGCTAGGTAACCATGCATGCTGGGGTCATACAGTGCCAATAAGCAGTCCCTGGATGTATGACATCCTGGGATATAACCTGATAATGAGTACCAAGAATGTAAAATCGATATTCAGGGTATAACAAATACTATGCGGGACCTAGGAGATAAAGCCATGTGGCCCCGTTCAAAGCTCTTTATGCTCGAAAATGTCGATCACGTATATGTTGGAGCAAGTTCGGTGAAGTTCAAATCACCAGCCCCGAACTGAACCAGGATAATGACTGGCAAAACATCTCAAATCCGTGATCATTTGGTCACTGCTAGGAGTCGTCGGAAAAGTTATGTAGGTAAACAACGAAAGCCCTTTGAGTTCGAAGAAGGCGACCTTGTCCTCTTAAAGGTATCTCCTTGGAAAGGTGTCCTTCGATTTAGAAAGAAAGGGAAATTAGCACCTCGTTATGCCGGTCCATTCAAAATGCTTGAAAGAATTGGAAAGGTGGCTTATCAACTAGATCTTCCTCCTGAGCTGGCTAATATCCACCCTACATTCCATGTTTCGAACCTTCATAAATATTTGGCTAATAAGAATCTCCACGTTCCACTTGAGGATGTTCAGAACGATAAGTCTATGCATATTGTCGAGAAACCTGTTGAAATCATGGACCGTGAAATAAAAAAGCTCAAGCGTTACCGGATTTTGATCGTCAAGTTTAGTTAGGAGTCTAAGCGTGGACTAGATGAAAGCTAAATATCCCCAATTGTTCATTCAGTCTTCATGAAGTTTAATTTTGGGATGAAATTCCCAAAAGTAGGGGATTTTACATGTTTGGATTTTCCAGTTTATCCGATTTGACCTAATTTTGTAATTCGGACCCGTAATCGATAATCAAATTAAGAGTTATGATTAGTATTGTCACACCCCCAATTTCCACTAACGGAGTTTTACCGTGTGGGGTGTGAACCAGACCAGGACCCGAGTCATTAGTTACATCTAACATAAGTTAAGGGTTTGAAATGTAAATATACTTCCAAACGGGAAATATCAAACTAGAGTTAAAGTTTAGCGGAAGCACGTAAAAGTCAAGTTGCGCAAGCAAGCGCCCGATAAGTAAATACCAGTTCAAGTTGAAAAGATTTGAAAACCAATTCCCAAAATAAAAGGTTTTAGCCAACGTACGTGCTCAAAAATCAGATTCTCCTAGCGTCCTGCAAAGCATGCATAAGAGCAAGTATCAACTAATGTTGGTGAGTTCACATAAGCACCTAAGTATAACTAGTATAATTATGTAGTACGAATACAACAGTTTTTATTCGTATATAAGCATGTATATTAACAGTACAATCCATATCGTAGGTAGCGAGCCTAAGTTCATGTCACTAAAACGTTCGCAACCGAAGCTGACCAATTAGTTGTAGGAATAATTCCGTACGTGGTTTGCCTTCCCCGTGTCTACTCGATCACGGTAAGTTTAGGCTAACATTGTCCTCAGTCCGACCGCCAGTCGGGTGGTGCATCTCGTGCCCGCTGAGTGGGGTTTGTCAGACCCCAGTAGTATTACCCAATATCCCCTCGCTATTTGCTATTAACGGTTCGATAAGTAAGGACTTCAAAGATAAGCATTTTACGTGAACATGTGATATATGTTGGATTTCTACTTTAATCATACATAAACGTTGTCGTGTTATCACCCTAACCTGGGTGTAACGTGTTTGCGTGTGTTATCGTCCAAAACCGGACGTAACGTAAAGGTTGTGAAACTCACCTTAGGGTGCACTGCTACAATTTAGTAAGACTCCGAGTCTTGCGTAACTACCAAGCACCTATTGATTTTACATACGTAAGTGTGTGTCCGCACATGAGTAACATAGCCTAGACGACGGTTCAATAACAAGTAATTCCAAATATGACGTAGGTGACAATTTCAATTCGTGATGAAAATCGTTTGTTCGAAAGTAGTCAAGATGACACTTAAATCAAAGAAGCAAGAATGTACAAAAATCAATACGCGTGAGTTATCCCAAATATTAAATATAGGGATCGTCGGTAAATATATATATATATATATATATATATATATATATATATATATATATATTCGTAAATATAAATATCGAAGCGTAGTCGAAAAATGAAATAAAACGTCCTAAATATATATTTATGTGTCGTGACATAAATTCAAAAGTTTAAAGAACATCTTTAAAACATCCATATGACAATAAATTAAATATATCTATTTTTCTATGTTTTAAAACTATTTTTATTAATAATAACGAAATCATTGAATTTTTAGATTTATTAAAACCTTAACGTTTTCATAATATAAAACTCAACGAGTACTCTAACGGGGTCAAAATAACGTAGGGGAACAATTGGTGAAGGGTTTCGGACCAAGAATTGTTTAAAAATCACTAAAAGAATAAAACAGCAACAAAATTATGGTCACGGGACTCGAACCCGTGACCTCTAGTTGGGAACCCAGAGTACTGACCACTGGGCAGTGGTTTGTTTGTTAACCTAACTGGAAAATAAGGTTTTTGTATACAAAGCATTTCGATAACTGGTTCAGGAAGGAAAATTAGAAAAAGAATGCGGCTGGGGAGGGTAGAACCCGAGACCTCTCGGTATCCAGGTCACGCGCCTACCAACTGCGCTACATGCCAAGTTGTGTTTTGATCCAGTTTGTTTAATACATAACCCATTCCATCGCGTCATCATCATCTTCATCATAACTCCGGTGGCCGGAGTTTTATTCCGGTCACCGGAAAATCGCGAAACCAAAAGTAAACAAAAGGAAAACGTGCGACTAACATACTAATATGCTTACCTCGAATCGGAGACGAGTTTTGACACGTTTTAGATACCGAAAAAGGAACCGAAAATTCTCGAACGCGATAATCCCGAACACGCCTCAGTGTGGTATTGTGTTGCCTCCTGGTTGCTGTTCGATGCCTGATAACCACAGATAGGAGCTCGGTGATGGGTTGAGCTTAGAACTTGGGTGGCGGCCGGACCTTTGTTCACACGGTGGTTCACGGAGGTAACAGGGATGCGAGAGTGGGAGATAGAGTTCGGGAATGGTGTTGAACTGATCAGGCAATTGAGTTATGATCGCACATGATTGTATTGAAGTGTATTGAAGGGTAGAGTTAATGTGGCAATCGGTTATCGGAAAAGAACCGTCTGAGGTTAATTAACATTCATAATCAAGTTTGGGGGGAATGACAAGACTAGTCCCTCGCGATTAACAGCTTAGGTTATGTAGTTTAGTCAAATTACACAACTGGTCCTCCAAGGTTAATTAAATATAAATCGTGTTTAGAAATTTCAAGTTAGGTCCCACGTAGTTGCAAACCGTTAGAAATTCTAACGGGGTTTATCATAGAGTAACTTGATGATGAGTATACGAGTGTATGAAACAATATATTTAACGTATAACATTTATTGTTATACAAACTTTTAAATTCACATAAAATCATAGTTATAAATCCATAACTATACACTTTAGATTCCTATAAAAAAATATTGAAACGCTTCGTGTAATTTACGTGACACGTCGTTGCATAAAATCATAAAATTTAACTATTCAAATAAGTTAACCGTCGTCTAGACTCATGTGTAATGTTCATGTAACCATTCTAGTTAACCGAAGTAACGAACGTTATCGAAATATAACACGAGCTATTAACGGGATTAACCTGGGAAATTGCCGGTTGTCACAAGTATGATGTTTGAATCTCAATTTTATGTGTTTGGATCCATTATCAAGTTTATTGATCAATTAATCAATTTGATGTTCAACTGGTCTCTATTTTGGATTTTACGCAAACTAATCGTTAATTACGTTTAACCGGGAATTCGAACAATCTAAGCATGTATGACACTTGTGTGTAGTACTAGTTACACGCACAAGTAACTACAAGTGAAGGTTGTTGAGAATTAAAGGTAAATCCCGTGCGATTTCAATTTTAACCGAGAGATCACGTTTTTAGTTACGAATATCAAATTTATCACATTTATGAGTATTATAATCACCAATCATGTCTTGTGTAACTACACACTTCATCGAGTCACGAAACGTTAGTGATTTGCTTAAAAGTGATCAAAACGACAAAACCGACCTAAAACGCATTACGTGCAATATTGTAACAACCGTTATTCGTTATGTGACATATTTATAATCAATTTAATTGGATTGAATTTGGTTAGTATGATGGTAATAGTTAAATGGGGAAATGGGAAAAACAATGGGGCCCGAATAAGACTCGGAATGCAAAAAGGGAACAAAACAACGCGCGCGCACCCACCTGGGATGCGCCGCGGTATGCGCAGGGTGAAGGTGGGCGGGCACCTTCGCGGTACGCCCACCGACACCAGTTGTGGTTTAACCTAAAATTTGAGTATTTATGGTCTTAATCTTCCTCTAGCCCCCATGCTCTCCATTTTTACACCCACAGAAATCCTAAAACGGCTATGATTATCCAAGACCAAGGTTTTTGAAGATTTAAGGCTCAAAGTTAGTAATTTCAAGTCTTGTTTCATATTGCTTTTCATCCTAAAAGGTTAGATCTCTCAAACCCAACCTCCATCTTCTTGAATTATTGATCCTCATTCATCAAGATCTGTTTTTTCTATGTTTTTAAACCTAGATCTTACCATTAATGTTAGATCTAGAGGTTCTTACTTTTAAAATATTTTTTTATGACAAAATTTTACATTTTTCTTACACTACGTCAAAATTCACCTTTGGCCACGGAAAAAAACCGTGACCAAAGGTGTTTGGTCACGTTTTTTTCCATTCCAATCGAAACCAAAGGTCTTGTCACCTTATGTACCCTACGGCCACGTTACAATATCAGTGGCTGAAGCCACCTATAAGCATGGCTAAAGGGTACCAATATTTATTGTTGTAATCAAACAATTCTTCTAGAAAGCGTGGCCAAAGGGTCCCAACGGCCACATGTGTTTGTTTAACGTGGCCTTTGGTATTATATGTCACATATATTTGTGATTTAGCCACATACATTATAAAACTACGTGGCCAAAGGGTTGCTAAAATCATACATTTTGTCACAATACGCGTGGCCAAAGGGTGGAAACGGCCACGTTAAAATATCAAAAGCGTGGCCTTTGGTATTATATGGTCACGTATATTTGTGTTTTAGCCACATATGTTATAAAAAAACGTGGCCAAACGGGTTGCTGAAATTATAATTTTTGTCCCAATACGCGTGGCCAAAGGGTGGCAACCGCCACGTTAAAATATGAATAGCGTGGCCTTTGGTATTATATGGTCACGTATATTTGTGTTTTAGCCACATATGATATGAAAAAACGTGGCCAAATGGCTTGCTGAAATCATACATTTTGTCCCAATACGCGTGGCCAAAGGGTGGCAACGACCAGATTAAAATATAAAAAGCGTGGCCTTTGCTATTATATGGTCACATATATTTGTGTTTTAGCCACATATATTTGGGAAAAAAAAGTGGCCAAAGGGTAGTTGAAATCAGATATTTTGTCCCAATACGCGTGGCCAAATGGTGGCAACGGTCACGTTAAAATATAAAAAGCGTGACCTTTGGTATTATATGGTGATGTATATTTGTGTTTTAGCCACATATATTTGGAAAAAAAAAGTGGCCAAAGGGTAGTTGAAATCAGATAATTTGTCCTAATACGCATGGCAAAATGGTGGCAACGGTCACGTTTAAATATAAAAAGTGTGGCCGTTGGTATTATATGGTCACGTATATTTGTATTTTAGCCACTTATATTTGGAAAAAGAAACTGGCCAAAGGGTAGTTGAAATCAGATATTTTGTCCCAATACGCGTGACCAAAGGGTGGCAACGGCCACGTTAAAATATCAAAAGTGTGGCCTTTGCTATTATATATTTTCTTAATTACAATTAATTAAACTGCATATTAATTAAAATAGAGAAAATTTAAAATCATATTATAATTTAAAATCATATTATAATTAAAAATTAATGTACATACACTAATCAAATGCCGTTCAAAAAATAACATACACTAATCAAAGTTTAATTTGTATAATAATTAACTATAATTTCTTGTTCGTGCTCATCAGCTGCTTCTGCTGGTTCCTTGTAATAAGTTTTCTGTTTATCAGATCTTGAGTCAGCTGGTTTGGAGTTAAGTACACTTTCGGCATCTTTTTCCGATCATTATTTACCTGGAAAATGACAAATAAAACCGATCAGATATATATATAGTTATAGTTAATTAATTATAGCGGATACGATTAACTAATGTAGTAATTACCTGTGGTTGTTCTAGTACTTTTTGAACCGTAGAATGATCAACCGGCTGTGATTTATCTGACTTGTTATTAGAATAAAGGATCATTCGTTTCATCGGCCATGCAATAATATATTTATTTTCAACCTCAGAAAGCATTGTTTTACCATCTACTGGGAATGGTAAAAATGTTGCACCCTTATTGACCTGCTAAACTTTAATTCTACGGCAACCTGGAGGTAATGGACTTCCATGAATCTTCTCATCTTTTTGTTTTGGTAATAATTTAGCCATTCCCACGACATTCATTGGATCCCCCTCCATGTGCAACGTCGCAGTTTCGCACCGCTGATCAGAAGTGACATGATAATAATAATAATAATAATATTAATTATAGTATATATATATCGAATTAGCCAAAACTGAAAGAGGTTATTTTAGACCTTACCTAATAGTGCTTGACTGCAAAAATTCAACTCTTGATTCCCCTTGTGCAGCTCGAATTGGACAGAAGAAGATTCTGGGCGGGTTTAGGGTTTTTGAGGCTTTAATTCGAGAAATTGGTGAGTTCTAATGGTTGTTTGATCCACTATTTATAGGGTAATAGTGCGCCTGGGATGCCTAACACGTAAGGTGTCGAGTAATCGAAGAGAAATTACACCTGGAGATGCTAATCTTGCGAAACAAGGCTGGGACGTGGCTGAAAAACGAGCCTGTCCTATTCTGCTGCTGATGCACTTCCTCGCGTATCGCGCGGGTCTTAGGGGTGTGGCTCGCGATACGCGAGCCACTGGTTTTCCGGCCAGCTTTTGGTTTTTAACATAATTAGTCCTTCTACTTTGGTTTAATGCATTTCTAGCCCCTAAACTTCTAACCTTTTATCATTTTATGTACCAAAACATTATGGGACATATTTATAACATTTTCTAAGGTTTCTAAGGCTCGGGATTCGTATGATAACATATATATACATTTATATATATTTTCTTTATTATTTGCTAATTTACGTTTTAGCCCCTCAAACTTTACAATACTTATCATTTCATGTTATGGATCATGTTAGGATATATTTTTACTATATTCTAAGCCTTAAAACGTTTACAATAGTTATAGATACGTATAATATCCATATACGTTGATAACTTTATATAAATCACACTTTTAGCCCTTCTACTTTTCCATTAACTACTAACACACGTATTCACATGTATATATCTATCAATTCATACATATATCATCATGTTATTTGTACCAACACATATCCATCTTATATTTTACTTTCTTTGCCGTTTAACTCATCCGTTTAGGCATTTTTCATCATTTTAGCTATAGAATACGTATTTCTAACACATGCAATCTATCTAATGCATAGTTTACCATATTTATCAATTAAACTCACGTAGTGATAATATAAACACGTATTTATCATGTACCTGTGAAATTTGGGGTGTTACAACTCTTCTCCCCTTAAATAGGTTTCGTCCTCGAAACCTGATCTATTCCCATTTATCACAAATTATCATATTCTAATCTCTAAGGCATAACATGTAAAGGCCCATATATACATAAAACGTTTTAGGTAAACTTTTAACAGGTAATTACGTTTAACTAATATTGACGTTACCTGGGCGATAGTTGGGTTTCAAGAGCTTGGGTTCCTCACCCCTGGCATCCGTCACACAGTATGCCCTTGCAGGAGCGGTGCGGGGTCCAGTACCGTTCCCTGGGACGGCTCTCAGAGGCGTAGGATTTAGTACTAACTTAGGGCAATTTTTCTTAAAATGTCCTAACTCTCCACACTCGAAACAACCCTTCCTTCCTAGATCACCCTTCGCCGGGCAGGTAGAGATAGCATGTCCAGTGCTGCCACAGTTGTGACACTTGGGTTTCCCGTAACGGCACTCTCCAGGATGGTTCTTACCACACGTATTGCATCTCGGTACGTGATTTCCCTTTGACTTCTTTCCAGCATCTTCCTGAGTACTTCCCGAGGATTCAATCCATTTCCTCTTCTGCTCCACCGGCTTTCCTACTTCTCCGTAAATTTCATCATACAGGGTCGCACTAAGGTTCACTGCCGCCTTATATGTTGCAGGTGCAAATACTTTTACCAACTTTCGTACCTCAGATGGAAACCCTTGCGTGTAACGCCTAACTCTAACTTCTTCAGTCAGCACCAGATTTGGTAGTAATCGAGCCATCATGTTGAACTTGGTAGTATACTCGCCGTGCGTCATGTATCCAGCTTCAATTCTCAAGAAATTCATCTCCAACCTATCCAACTCATGTTGTGGACAGAAGCTTTCCATTACGTGCCTCTTCAGATCAGTCCAGGTCATATTCAGTACTTCTTCCTCACCTAGAGTTTGATTAATCATTTCCCACCAGAATAACGCTTCAGAAACGAACGAGTGTGCAGCATACTTCACTGCCTGAGCTTCAGAACACTCACTGATATTGATTACAGCTTCCATCTCGTGTATCCATCGAAATGTAGCCATGGCGTCTTTCTTCCCGTCAAATGATGGAGGCTTGCATCCGCAAAAGGATTTGTATGAACATCCATGCCTAAGAGGATTATCTTCAACTTCAGGTTCACGACCAACTCCACGGCCAGCTCCACGTCCAGCTCCACGTCCAGTTCCACGATCTGCTCCGCGATTTGCTCCACGGCCAGCTCCACGACCAACGCCAGCATCAGCTCCATTGCGTCTAAACTCAGCAGCAAGTGCGGGTATCGCACCTTGTAAAGCCCTTGCTACTTCTTCAGCTAACGCAGCTCTTAGTTGATCATTGATAGGGCCTCCTCTCTGAGCTCCATTCTCGGGATTTCCTGCTCCGTTGTCAACCTCTGGATTCGCACGCGTATTCTGCCTCGTACCGGCCTGTCCTATCGGGGTTCCAGCTCCACCTCGGCCTCTGCCTCTTCCAGCCATCTTGAGCTCCTTCAATCAAGACGTAGATATAAGTATCCTCAAATGGATTATAGATAGAACATGATAATACAACAAATTAGTAGATGCAGAGCTCTGTGCAGTTACTGACTTGCCACATTCTCAATGTACTAACTACCCTCCATTCTGATTATACTCAAATCTATTTCCCGACCTCGCTCTCTAGCGATCTAATGAGCACTCCATTGCTTTAATAGGCATTCTAGCCTATTTACACATTCTGGCCATAAAATAGACGTAACTTCACATTACTTGGAGGGATAAATTCCTAAGGGCAGTAGCTAATTGCCAATAATTATTTCTCCTTACAAGCAAATGTGAGACTACTCCTATTATGGCCTAGTGTTTTCTCCGATTAGCATTTAACTATTCCTAACTAAGGCCCAAAATTCTAGTTTAAGTTTAGATACTCTCCGAAGTATCCAAATCTCTTAAACCAGTGCTCTGATACCAACTTGTGACGCCCGGCCCC